>OY101448.1:63242118-63842118 GCA_956483635.1 Panzeria rudis | reverse complement strand
AAAAAAAACAACTAACAGCGTGATTGAAAAATTATGTCCGAAATCATCTATAGCGGAATCGCCCAATTTGTAAAATATTAATTAATATTTTGTTTTTTTTTTCATTTCAGATATTTCTAAATTCGTCTTCCAAGACAAGAAAAAAGCTTTGAAAGTATTAAAAGAGCACAAAGATGCTCGTTTCAAAGAATTCGTTACTGAAGAAGAAGCAATTAAATATGCACAAACTGGTTTTGAAATAGTGCAGAATAAATACAATGATGTTAAGAGTAAGTAGAGTGCCTTGATATTGAATTATTTGTGAAAGGTTTGTTACTGAAAGACAATGAACATGTTTTGTTATTTAATTTTTTTAAAACTATTTTTTGAAATTGTGTGCATTGAATTCCGTTTCCAAACGGAATTGAACTCTGTGACATGGCCGATAATATTATAGTATAATATAATCGGGTATGTTCTGTATTACATGCAGAATTAAAACGTGCGGAATTAGCAAAGCATTGTTATTGCAAATTATTATTTATAACAATAATGCTTTGGTAATTCCGCAAATTTTAATTCCGCATGGAATACAGAACATACCTGTATATTTTCATTTATGATTTTTTAATAAACGTTTTAACTGACTTGCCGATAAGCAGTAACATACACATATCAACATTCCCTGACGATACAGCTTTTCTAAGCGTTGAGAAAAGCTATCAAGAAGCTTCACGCAAACTGCAAACCTCAGATGGAAAAATGGCTAAAACAATGGCGGATAAAAATTAACAAACTAAAATGTCTACATATGTATTACTTTTTTTATATTGCGTAGATAAACATGCCCGTCTATACAAATCAATAACCAAACTATACCCCAACACACTGAAGTTAAATATCTCGAAGTTCATCTTGATCGTCGTCTAGCATGGAAATCCCACATAAATCCACTAAGCCTGGATTGTAAACTTCTTTTATACAACTTTATTCTAAAACCAATATGCTGCCGATGGTTAAGACTATGTTTTCAAAACATGTGACAAGATACATAAAAAAACTTGAGTTGCACTCAAATCCGCTAGACCGCAACATCATGAACTTTAAAGGCCACACTCGGTTGAGAAGGAGGGACACTCTTGTTCTCAGCCGAACACAAGAGACGTAAAAGACAACATAAGAACCAACGACAGAAACAAATATTTTTGTCTGGCATTGGCTGCACTTCAAAATTTAAATTTTAGAGTTAAGATTTGATTACTTATTGCTAGTTCAATTTTATTGAAGATACAAGAAATAAAAATAAAGGCAAAGAAAAAAGTTTCGGATTAGGCCGAATATTGATCTGCCTCAAAAAACTGTTTTCGGTCGGACTCTAGCATTTTATTAACATTTTTGCTATAGTTAAGTGATGTGTTTTTTTTTCACCGCTTACGACTCGGAAAGATATTGTACCACCACGATTTTCACCAGTCAGGACAAGTACGTTGAAGGCAATTGTTACAAAATTTCCCACTGCGCAGTCACAAACATAACAATTCAAAAAACTTTTTCCCATGTTTTGCTGCCGAACTTAAATCAGCATTAAGCGTCGCGTTAGTAACATGGTACGTATTTACAGTGCATTCAACTACAGTACATTTCACGCAGTATACAGATGCCAAAAATGTGCTACCATGTTCTGCCGACAGTTTGTCGAACATCCCACCTCGCAGAACCGGCCCAAAAGGTCTATAGTACGGAGAGCCAAGAGTCTGAAGCGCGACTCTGAGTCATACTCTTTCACCCCCACTGAAGTTGAGAACATAATCTCCAAAGCGAAACCCTCTAAGGCCCTCAGATGGCATCTCCATGATAATGTTAAAAAAACTTGGCACAGTAGCTCTGGTTTTGCTCACGCGAATACTAGAACTCTCGATCCGCCAACTGGTGATTCCAGATACAGTATAATCGCAATAGAGTGAACTAATTCTATTGAGAATGTTCACTTTCAAGAGTTCTATAAAAAAAAACTTTTTTATAAAAAATCTATATTTTTTACAAAGAAGTAAAGTAATTTTGAAGAGTTTTTTGTCTTGTACAAGCATTTTTTGCTTTTTGCACCGCTAGGTCGCGAAATTTATGCAAAACTAAAATATTTTCGTAATTGATTGTGTTATTTTCTGCCCAGTCAATGGCTTTTTCAAAAATCTGCACGGCCTGCGTTGCTGTAATGTCTGGTTTTGCTTCTGGTACTTCCTCAATTTAATCAGTCCCAGTCTCAGAAATGGCGTCGGAAACGCCTTCTGCGGAAATTGGAAATAAACTTTCAGCATTGTTCCATTCCCTGATGTCATCAGTAGTAAAAACTTCCTGCAAATATAAAATTTATCGTAAATTTTTATTTAGTGAACACTAAACCAACTCACGTTTGGATTAGCAGTTTGAAGCATATCCAAAATTGGGTTTAGTTCTTCCAGACGTTGTTGCTGAACTGACCTTTGCAATATATTTAACGGCATATTTTCCTCGTCGTCGTCACTATCTTCTGGATTTACATTATTACCCAAAAGACGTAACCAGCATTTTTTATCATGTTTGGCGCCAACTCATGCAAAGCTAGCATTAGAATAGAAATGGCATCTTTAAGTGTAAATTGTTTAAAAAAGTCATTGATATTTTCTTATTTAACGGCCCGTTGAAGAAGATATTTTCTATAATTAAGTTTGGTTATTCGTATAACATTTTGGTCCATTGGTTGAATCAATGGAGTTACGTTCGGTGGCATGTACACGACAAAAATACATCCATCCTCAGCGATAAGTTCTTGTTCTGGTGGATGAAAAGGTGCATTGTCAAGAAACAAAACTGCTTTTGTTGGTAGTGCCTTTCGGTTTAAGATTGCTTTGACCTAAATTAAATAAAAATCAGACTACAGAAAGTTATTAAATATCAAACCTGTCATTAAATACAAACCTGACGGACGGGCGATATGTGAAACCATTCTTTAAAGATTGATGCTGTCATCCAGGCATTTTCGGAACTCCGATACTCGGCGGAAATATCAAGTCCTTTAAAAGATCTTGGCTTTTTTGCGTGACCAATGACTAATGGTTTTAATTTATGGAGCCCAGTGGCGTTAGTGTATGACAAAAAAGGTAATTTTTCCTTTCTGAATTTTCCTTCCTGGTGCTGTTTTTACATGGCCACAAACATAGGTCTTTTCGGGCAACATTTTCCAAAAGAGACCAGATTCGCCCGCATTATATATTTGCTCTTCACAAAATCCATGCTCTCTAATCATTTCACCTAGCTTTTTTTTTTAATGGGTCGACGGCAGAAACATCAGAGGAAAGCTTTTCTCTAAAAATTTTCAAAAGTCTGATCCCATATCTTGCTTTGAAATTCTGCAGCCAACATGCGCTTGTATTGAAACCACCCTTTTTTTTCCAACATTTCATGAAATTTTTTAGCTTTTTCCTTCAACATTTCTCCACTTACTGGCAGGTTTTTAGCGTGTTGTCTTAAAAACCAATTGTAAAGGGATTTTTCAACACGCGGGTATTCTGCTTTTTTAAACGGCTTTCTTTTAAGCGCACTTTTACTTAAGCATAAAACACTTTCAATTTTAGATTTGTTTTTTTTTTTATCCCACTTATTGTGGACTTTGCTGCTCCATATTTCTTTGCAAGAACTGTAGGTCCCACACCATTGGATAGTTCTTTAATTATTTCTTGCTTTATTCCAATAGAAAGAAATGTTTTACATTTATTAGAACTCATTTTATTACTTTTTGTCTGCACATAAACACTTAACGAGAAAACAAAACCACTAAAGTAATCTAGCTCACGCTTTTGAAAGATCTCCAAAAAAAGAGAAGAAAAGTGAAACAAAAATGTTTGCAAACTCCACAGAAATCTAACGGTTTCATAAAAAAAATATGTAAAAAACTATTACTTTTGTATCTTTGTCAATTTTGTATAAGAACAACAAAAGTTCACTACTGAGTAGGGTGTTGTTCACTCTATAGAGTAACTAATGAAAAAAATTGGGAGTTCGTAATATTGAGTAGTTCATATTATCAAGTGTTCACTCTATGGCGAATCAACTATATCTGGAAAGTCGCAAGGATCATCCCGATTCTAAAAGCAGGCAAACCCGCTATTCAAGGAGATTGCTACCGCCTTATCTCCCTCTTGTCACCTGTAGCAAAGGTTTTGGAACTACTACTGTTGCCAACCAACAAACCAACATGGTTTCGGGGAAGCCCATAGCACCACGACGCCACTGAACCTGATAGCTACCCAGATCGCCTATGGCCTTATTCAGCACAGACCGTGCCAACGCACAATTATGACTGCACTGGACTTGTCCAGGGCTTTTGACACGGTCGATCACTCGATACTGAATGATGACATCATGAACTCTAGTCTTCCCAACGATATGAAGCGCTGGTTTGCCAACTACCTCAATGGAAGGCAAGCGTTTGTGGAGTTCTGTATATCGAAATTTTCGACAGTGCTACTAGCTCATAATACGAATTTGACATTCGATACTCGATGTTCGATACACAGCGAAGATCGAACATCGAATGCAACTCATAATAAGGGCCTTAGTTTTGGATATTATTTCAGGACTTTGTAGGCCTTCTCACTAGAAAATAAAAGTTGCTTCAAGAAAAACTGATCTGTGTAAAAGCAGACTTATGGAAAGGCTGAAAAGATGTTCTAGATATGTTATAGATCTAATTTTTAGGCCGATCTATACAATATTTCCCATTGATTACCGCTATTAAAAATTAGACAAATTAGTTCATATGGACGGAAATATTGCCTAAAAACTATTTTCTTGTGTTTTTTCAGACCTCAGCTGTATTACATATGCGGACCAAAGTAACTAATTAGAAAAACTCAAAAACCAACTAAATTTAGTAAGGAAAGTACTGTTGTTGTAACAGAACTGCTGTTGTTGTCGGGAGTTCTTTCCTGTAATTAAATATAGATTAATTATTTATGTTATGGGTGTCATTAGGTGGGAGTGGGAGCTGGAGAAACCTCGCTACCTCAGTTGGTCTTAGCAAAAGGTCTATGGGGCTGAGGGATGTAGACATATTCGCGGCAGCGTTCTCAGTTTAGGGGATTTGTCCCCATATAGGGGATTTTTTTAGATTGGGGATAACAATTTTGTGAAAATCCACATGGGATTTTTTGGGGAAACACATTTTTTCGCTGGGGATTTGAAATCTATTTCTTCTGCACCAATATCATTTCAAGATACCAGTCACCCAACAACTATGGTCTGGAGGCATACTGAATCAGTAAAACACAAAAATAGATCCGAATCGCTTCATACAAAAACACAGTTCAGTTTTCTTCTCAAACGCTAAAACCTTTTAGTACAAACAATATGTACAACAAAATTGCATTAACTGATTATTTAGAAGATTTTGGCTCTGAAGTTTTGAAATGATGAACATTGATACATATGCAATTGTTTTATTCTTGTGAGTTTTTTACGTTTCTCTTTTTTATATGTACATACATATCGCGACCTCAGTATTGGTTTAGCTCATATGCCAAAAAGTCGGAATGGAGAAAAACAATAAGGACGATTTACATGAAGTTTTCTCAAAATATACCCGATAGAATTTTTTGTATTCTCACCACTGCTCCGGCATATGTTTAGAAGAAAAATGTAAATTTTTGTGAACTTTCATCAATCCGGTTAGAAATTAAAATCTTTTTACTGAAAGTAAAAAATCTTGTTTTGTGCTCCAGTAGCCACTTTTTTTATTTTATTTGTAAAAAGTAGATCTTTTTGTGCTCAATGTGTATACTAAATGCTGTGTATTGAGTAACTTGTTATTGGTATGAAACTTTCTACTTTTTATTGAAGATAAGCGTATAAATGTTATTAGAAAAGATATTTACATGGAATAAAAAGTTAATATTGATGAACTTGGTGTTTTACTTGATTTCTGATTTTTATTTTTTTTATTTAAAAACAAATTTTACAAAAAATTATCAAAATTGATGATATCGAGCACAATGAATGCTTGATATCTCAGAAACCAGGAACAAACTCGCGAAACAGTTTTCGGATTCTGAAAGAGGGTATTCAAAATATATATACCCCATACTTAAATCAATTTTTTTTAATGGTCTGTGGTCTCTCGCTCTTTCTCACAAGAAAATGAAAGTTGCTTGAAGAAAACTCTTGAACTATTATTTAATTTTTCTTTTATAATTTGCAGCTTCAACAGAATCTCTAGAAAAGGCGCCATTTAGAGCACCTACAAGGCAACAGTTAATACGCTTTCGTCAAAATGTTGAAGACGATAATTGGAAATACGTAAAAAAAATGATATGGGATAACCCAAGATATTTAGTGAGTTCAGGCGATACGCCAACAATCCTGAAGGAAAGTTTTCGCTATAATGCAATGCATATCTGTGCAATACATAAAAGTCCCAATGTGGCGCAGCTTGTACTTGATACAGTATCAGATCCAAAATTTGCGGAACTTTTAGTAGGAAAGAAGAGTGATGAGAAATCTTGCAAACAATTATGTGCTAGTCTTTTGGATTACTACCTAAATTTACCAGAAAAAGGTAGAAATGAAACTCCATTACATTTCGCCTCAAAATACGGCCACCCGGAAATAGTAAAAATATTATTATCTTATCCTGAATGTAAACTGTTACGAAATGCTCTAGGACAACGGGCAAGAGCCGTAAGTAAATGAATAAAATATTAATAAAATACATCAAAGACTAATGCTGAAATTATTTTAGATTATAAGCGACCGTGGTAACAAACACTTACACTATCAAGTTCTAAGACTCTTCGAAGATAATTATTATGTGCCGGTTATACGTTCGAATGATAGCGCTATACCAGCGCACGTTGGCGAACCATTTGTGGCTAATAATCCACCAGTAAGTAAAAATATCTAATAAGTATGTACGTATCTTTTTCTTAACCACCGACCAAAAATGAAGTGCTTTAAAGTTTAAAGTGGGTACCTGTGTTTCTTCTTCTGAAAGGTGACTTGATCGAGAGTATTTTTTGGGGCTGTTCATATATTACGTAACGCTATTTTCGTACGGCAAAGGGTACACCAAAGTTAAAAGGACTTCTATTGTTTTCGCTACGTTGTTCGTCCGTACGTCCGTCCGTCTGTCTGTCACATGCTTCTATCTCGAAAAGCGTAAGAGGTGCGGACCTGAAATTTTCCCAACAAAATATGTGTAACTACAGCCGCTACAACAACAAATACTAAAATTTTATGAAAGCTACAAATTAAATGGTGTTCTAAAGCGACCAACGAAATATGTTGAAATCCTAATGTGATATACAGACACTTAAGCGAATGTTAGACAGATCAATATTTAGCTTCAATATATGTATGTGTTTGTGTGAGTTTGTTATGAAAATCAAAGCATTTTGATATTCTTCAATATTTCCCCTCCGTATATGTGTAACAATTTTTTGTAAACAAACGCACACAAACAAATATATTGAACCTGAATATTGACCTGCCTAGCTTTCGCTGTAGACAAAGTTAGTGTATTCATATAGCCTACATCAGTAAATACTGAAATAAAATAAAAACTAAAGGGTATTCTACAAGTTAATGTAATTTTGACCATGTAATTTTGTCAATGAGCTGTATCTTGGAAAACGTAAGATGCAAGCTCTTGAAATTTTTACAGCTAGCGCAGCATTTTAAAAGCAACAGTAAGGAATGCTACAAAACACACAAACTAAAAATGAAAGGGTATTCTATCAGTTAATGTAATTTTGACAATTAGCTGTATTTCGGAAACCGTAAGAGACAAACTCTTGAAATTTTCACAACTAGTGAAGAATTTTAAAGGCAACAGTAACGAAAGCTAAAAAACAAACAAACTAAAAGTTAAAATCAGGTAATGTAATTTTGAAACTAAGCTGTAATTTATGAACTGTAATAATAAGCAGTGTTGCCAAAACTCTTTAATACAAATACCGCCAGATAGCACTATAAAAACAGCCAAAACCCGCTAACTGCAAAAACAAACCGCCAAATTAATCCGCTAACTTTTTGTATGAAACATTGCACTCCGTATTGAACATTTGACGGCAACGCAGTTAATAATTTAATTTTTAAGCAATTTAAATACATACATATGTAGCATACATATATGTACATATCTTATAAAAAACCAGCTTAATCCAAATTGATCAATTCATTGGTATTAGAGATGAGCGATCCCGTGATTTTTAAAGAACATCGTGAACAGTGAACGTGATTTAAAATCACTGTTACGTAAAACTGTGATCACTGTTTTCAGTTCTCTTATAGCAATGTAATTATCAAAACAAACATGCATCTCTACAACAAAAACGTTGTTCTTTAATATACCAAGGCAGATTTAAATACGCCTTAAAATATACTTTGAATTTTTAAAAGAAATAATAAGGAAGAAGAGAACACAAGAAATAGCAACACTATACGTTCGCTGTTATTGTACGCAAATAAAAAACGTTATTACTCACACAAACAGTGAAATATCATAATTTTCTGTATGTAACAAATAGAAAAGAACAACTTTGCAAGTAGCAGTTACTTGACAAATTTTGTCACAACTGTGAATCGTGATTTTTCAGTAACAGTGATTAAATCACAGGTACTGAAATATCGCTCATCTCTAATTGGTATATCTTCGTCGCTCTGAGAATTAGAGTAAATTTCAGCAGTTCAAATTAAACTTTAAACCTTCGTAATGGAAACAGCATTTGCCATGACGACGGATTCCTCTGAAGCGTGTAAATTCGAGTGCTACAAAAACAAAAATTTTAACAAAACACCCTCACTGTATAAGCATACTTTTTTTTTCAAATCAAGAGTATTTTTTTCGTTACAGTAATTTGACTAATATTAAAAAAAACAGCACAAGTATCTTAACTTGGGTCTACTTACAAAATGTGGATCTACAGGGTGTTTTTTTTAGAGGTATAGAACTTCGAATTGAAATAAAACACAAGAAAATCGTTTTAATGTCCATCAATTTGGCTTTATTGGAAGGATAATTTTATGCCATTAATGTTTAAATATGATTTCGGGCATGTGGCCGCCGCGGCTGGCTCGAATAAAGCCAATTCTACAGGTCCAATTTTCAACCACTTTTTCGAGCATATGGGGCCGTATGTTGGCAATAACGCCACGAATGTTGGCTTCCAAGTCCCCTAACGTTTCTGGTTTGTTGGCGTAGACGAGCGACTTCACATATCCCCAAAGAAAATAATCCAATGGTGTCAAATCACACGATCTTGGTGGCCAATTGACAGGTCCATTCCGCGAAATTATGCGCTCATCGAATGTTTCCTTCAATAAATCGATTGTGACGTGCGCTGTGTGGCATGTAGCGCCGTCTTGTTGGAACCACAACTCATCCACATTCATGCCATCCAATTCGGGAACAAAATAGTCGGTTATCATGGCTCTATACCGGTCTCCATTAACGGTAACTGACTCTCCAGCATTATTTCGGAAGAAGTATGGCCCAATGACTCCACCAGCCCATAGAGCACACCAAACAGTCAGTTTTTGTGGATGTAATGGCGTCTCAAGGGTCTCATGTGGATTCTCTTCACTCCAAATGCGGCAATTTTGCTTGTTGACGTAGCCATTCAACCAAAAATGAGCCTCATCACTGAACAAAATTTTGCGATTTTGCTTGCGGTAAACTTCGCGAACTGAACCATTATTTTCGAAATAAATTTGCACGATTTGCAAGCGTTGTTCTTTTGTCAACCTGTTCATGATGAAATGGCAAACCAAACTAAATATTAATCACTTGACAGCTGACAAAATGGCCGCCAGTTAAAAAAGTGATGCCAACTTAAAGTTCTATACCTCAATAAAAAACACCCAATACATACAAAATTTTACTAAAATTACTATACATATCGTGACCTCATTATTGGTTTAGCCCATATGCCAAAAAGTCGGAATGGAGCAAAACAACAAAGAAGATTTCCATAAAGTTTTCTCAATATGTATCCGATATAATTTTTTTTGTATTCTCACCACTGCTTCCGCCATATGCTTGGAAGAAAAATGTACATTTTTGTGAACTTTCATCAATCCGATTAGAAATTAACTTATTTTTACTGAAAGCAAAATATCTTGCTTTGTGCTCCAGTAGCCACTTTTTTTATTTTATTTGGAAAAAATAGCTTTTGTTGCTCCATGTGTATACTAACTGCTGTGTATTGAGTAACTTGTTATTGAGATGAAATTTTATACTTTTTATTGAAAATAAGCGTATAAATGTTATTAGAAAAGATACTACATGGAATAAAAAGTTAATATTGATAAAACTTGGTATTTTACTTGATATCTGACTTAAATTTTTTATTTAAAAATTTCTTTTTTTTACAAAAAATTATCAAAAATGATAATATTGAGCACAATGAATGCTTGATATCTCAGAAACCAGGAACAATTTCGCGAAACAGTTTTTGGATTCTGAAAGAGGGTATTCAAAATATATGTACCCCATACTTAAGTCAATTTTTTTAAATGGTCGGTGGGCCAAAACAAGACTGAGGTCGCGACATGTAATACAGGTCATACATTAATGCCAAAGTCATTACAATAAAACACAAATAGCTGACGGAATTGCTTACGGTGATATGTTTTCAGTAACTAACACCTAAAATTTAACGGTGCTGAAAATTCTAATGTTGCACGGTACGTTTTTACTAACTACACTTTTAGTGAATTTATTGCCACGTTGAAATCATTAACGCGTTTTTTTCTTAGATCAGAACTACTGGTTTAACAACTCATATTTAGAAGAAGAAGAAGCTCATATTAGACTTGCACACGCATGCCTTATCGAAAGTTGATCAGGGTAACAAACACATTTTACTGATATCAAACAAAGAGAATTGGAAACTCTAACTACACTAACGCGCTATATCTGCGATAAACACAAAGAACGCCATTAAAGTTTTTTCGCTTAAAAAAAATTTTTGGCAGTTTTGTGAAAAACGCTAGAAACCGCCAACTAAAAAAATTATAGCTAAAAAATTCACTTAGCTGCTATTTCACACACTTCCCACTTTTGATGACGAAAAACCACCAGATCTAGCGGGAAAATCGCCGTTTTGGCAATACTGATAATAAGGCACATAAGATAACGGGTTTGTAACTGTTCAAAAGTGTGGTTAAAGTCTACTGACGTTTTGGTAAAGCACCAATGAAATCCATATAGACAATGCTTCACCATCAACAAAACAATTTCATTTAAAACAAAATAAAAATATGTATTGCGAAAACGAAAAAATCTCCAAAATGGAAAAAGGACAACAACGAAAAATAGCTATAATTGGAAAGAAAACCGCTGAAAAAAAACTAACTATAACAACCCTAAGACAAAAAATGAAACGAAAAAAATCGTCAAAATGAGAAAATCGGTGAAACGAAAAAAGCACCAAAACGAAAAAAATCCCCGAAACTAAAAAAATCACCAAAACCGAAAAAATTGCAAAAACGGAAAAATTGTTAACAAAAAAAAAATTCAAAATAAAAAACCCCAAGACGAATAAGAAATCGCCAAAATGAAAAAAAAAATTAAAAAAATCGCAAAAAACTTAAAAATTCGTCAAAATAAAAAACCACAAACAAAAAAATATGATAAACATGATAGATGTTATAGAGGACCAAAATCTATCATAATATGGTTGCTTTTTTAGTTTTACTTGATCATAGTAAAGCATTTGATACGGTGGATCATTCGATTCTATTAACAAAACTGCAAAGATTTTACCATTTCTCAAGATCCGCTTGTGCACTCATATACTCGTACCTTACAAACCGATCACAAGTAGTTCAGCTTAAAGACAACATTCCCCAAGGTTCAATACTTGGGCCTCTTCTTTTCTGCATGTACATCAATGACCTCCCTAATATTCCCATTAGCAGCACAGTTCATATGTATGCTGACGATGTTCAGTTGTACAACAGTTGCGATGTCGCTGATATAGATATCTGTGTTAACAAAGTCAATGATGACTTGACTAAAATAGACAGCTGGGCTAGGGCAAACGGTTTATGCATAAATCCTGCAAAATCCAAATGCAATTTTATTTCAAAATCTAAATATAATTTTGATCATTTTAGAATAAAAATCCAAGACAAAGACATTGCTTTTGTTACCTCGGCATCTAATCTGGGAATTATGTTTCATGAAAGGCTTTCCTGGTCTGCACACATCAACACCGTTGTAGGTAGAGTATATGGTATGCTAAGGAGCCTACGGGAAGTTAAGGACTCGACCCCACTTGATGTACGTATGTTACTGGCAAAAACTTATCTAATACCCTCACTTTTATACGGTTGCGAACTTTTTGCAAATTGCGCTTGTGAAGACCTTCGCAAACTCAGAGTCGCCTACAATAACATTGCACGCTATATTTTCCAGAAAGGACGTCGTGATCACATATCATTATATTTGGAACGATTTTCCGTCATCCCACGTCAAATTTGGTTTGTAAACAGACCGGTTTCGGCTATGTGCCATCTTCAGTGTTCTATTGAATACTAAATCGTTTTTCTGTTGTACGTTGTTTCTTTTATAATTCGTTTGTATACCTAACTTCCTTCCTTGATCCCTTTTGTATTCTGCTCCCTATTTCTCTCTCCCGCTCTTTCTCTCTCTCTCTCTCTCGCCTCTATATGCTTTTGTGTGTCTCTACCTGCTACCTGTTTCTCTTACTATTATGTTTGTGTTTAATATTTGGTTTATAATCTGCTCTATTAGTTATCAGTTGTTTTATCCCTACGTAGGTAATAATCCGTAATTGTACGTTTCTGGGTAATCCTTTTGTCTTGTTCATTTTCTACTACGTTGCCTGGACTATTGTTTTCTTTTGTGTAAAAATATTTTAACGGTTCAAATATTACGTCTGAAGCAGTGTTTATTTGTTCATTTATTATTCTTCCGCCAAATATTTTTTGCTTGTATATTTCCATGTTCTCTAATACGTTCAGTCGCCGTCCTTTATGTTGTGAATGTAATAGTTTAACTGTTTTTCTAATATGTCCTGGTGTACATTTGTTGTCGAATATGTGGTTTGCGAAATTCGATTCTGGTGTTATTCCTGGTTCTCTCAGTTTCTTGTTGTAGTCTCTCATGTGCTCGCGAAATCTTGTTTTTATCTTTCTTCCAGTTTGTCCGATATAACTGTGTTGGCATGTGCAAGTTAATTTGTACACTCCTTGTTTATCTAGGAAGTCTGTTTCGTTTGTTCTGTTCTGTAGTCTTCTACCCAAGTTGTTTCTTGTTTGGAATGCTGTGTTAATGTTGTGTTTTCTAAAAAATGTTGCCAGTTTGTATGTTGATTTTCCCATATACGTAAAGGTAACCCAGGTTTTCTTTTCTTGTTCCTGTTCTCTGTTCCGTTTCTTACTTGCCTCGATATCCTTTCTAATCTTGTCAACTAGGTCTTTTTTATATCCGCTGTTTTCCGCTATGTTATATATTATTCCTATCTCTTTCATATAAGCCACACGTGTTAGGGGTATTCGTGCAAGTCTCGTTATTAATTGCCTAATTGCTGCGTTCTTATGTTGTTGAGGATGGTTTGATGAATTGTGTATTATTGTATCTGTAGCGGTTGGTTTTCTGTATATTTCGTATTCAATTCTATTTAAGCTCTTGTTTGCCCTAATCGTTAGGTCTAGGTAGTTTATCCTTTCGTTCTCCTCCACTTTCATTGTAAATTTTATGTTTTTGTGTTGTTTGTTCAGTAGATCCAGAATTTGCTCCTCCATATTTCCTTCTATTACACATATAACATCGTCCACGTATCTTGCATAGAATGTTACCCCAAAATTTGTTTTTAACTCCTCTACGTATTTCTCTTCTAAATTTTGCATAAATACTTCCATGAGTATTGCTGATGTTGGATTTCCCATTCCTAGTCCGTTGATTTGCCTATATGTATATGCTATTGTTGAATTTGAAGTAATTCTGCTCCAATGTGGCTTTTAGCGTGCTTGTGAGTTGCATTGAAAAATCCACGTCTTCTGTTTTATTGAGTAGTGTTTTATGTAGAATGTTTATTGTCTCTGCTGTTGGGATTGATGGATATAAGTCTTTTATATCAAATGAGACTAGTTTAGTATTTTCTGTTATCTGTATGCTCCCTATCTTGTTAACTAATTCCGTGGTGTTGGCTATTGTGTGTTTATTCTCTAGGTCCAAAGTATCTTTCAGTATTGTTTTTAAGTATTTCGATAGTCTATAGCTCGGAGCAGATTTATAATTAATTATGGGTCTCATTGGCGTGTTTTGCTTATGTATCTTCGGTAAAGCGATCATAGATGGAGCGGATGGATTCATAAGTGTTATATTCTTATCAGATCTTTCAAATGAAATTTGAAGATCTGCTTAACTACAAATGTCTTATCTTTCTGAAAAAAATAATCATAACTCAACAACCCACATATATTTTCAATAGGATCACATTTGCCAGATCAAACCGTGGTAAAAAGATAATTCAAATAAAATATAAGAGCCTTTTATCACAACGGCAATTTTTGATTCACACAATAAGTCTTTGGAATTCATTGCCAAATTACATGCAAAAATTAAGCAACGCTAATGTGTTCAAAAGGGAGTTAAAAAAATTATTTCTGTAATAGCTATTTTTTATTGCCAATTTAATTTCTATTTTATTATTATCTTTATAATTTCTATTTTGTTATTATAATACATCACTTTATTACATACTTGTTCTGTAACATAATAGTTTCAATTATGTATGCATACCTATTTTAACTAAGATTACAACTGGCAATGCTGTCATTACAATAACAAATACGTACTAATTGTCAAAACGCCAATAATAGTCTTCGTGACGTAGGCATTCCGACAATAATTATAACAATTATTTTTGAGTTCTAGAAATACGTAATTTTTGAGAGTTATTTTTACTAAAAATTAAAAAAAATAAATAAATAAAAATGTAAAAATTAAAAAGAAGACAAAATATTAAAATTCAAGACAGTATTGTCAGGTGGAAACGCTGAGTTAATCATAGATTCAATGTTTTTTAAATTAACTTGTATTTACTATGTCAAAAATTTTTTATTACTCCAAATATGTTTGTATATCATTTAAAACTTTTGTATTTGGTATATATCAGTGTGCTCTCATATCACTAGCACTGTCACTTATAAGATATATTTTCTTGTTGTGCTAGTTATCTAATAAATAAATAAATAAATAAATAAATAAATAAATAAAAAATAAAAGTAAATAGTCCCCAAAAAGAATGATCGATCGCCAAAACGAAAAAAGGGATATAAGTATGTACAATGTACATATATGGTAGTCGTACGGAACCCTTCGTGTGCGAATTAGAGTAGCACTGTACTGAATTTATTAAAAAATTTTCTGTATAAATTATTAATTTTTAACACCCTTAATTAATAGCGTGACGTAATATGTGAACATCCCCTTAGCTTTGTTTGAAGCAAAACAATCCAGCTCTTTTCTAGCTGAGTCTTTTCTAGTTGAACCAATTTTGATTTAAACGTTAGTTTGATTGAAAAGTGACTTGATCTAGTTTGTTCCTAACTCTTTTTCCAAAGTTATCAGATGTTTACTAGGTGATGAATGATCGTGGAGAAATTAGATACTCTGTTACTTCAACGATGTTGAAAGAATATCGTAACCTTGAAATGATGATGCAGCATCACATGAGTCGGGATTTTTTTTTATTTAATTCAAGTTAATTGATTATATTTTTCATTATAGAATCTACACTGTGATCCCTTAACTCCTGAAATGGAGGTTAAAGCTTTGGCTGGTCCGATGACCGAAGCAAGTGCTAAGGTATTGAAATTTTATTTTATAAATAACACTGTGCGGACTTTCTCACATAAAATTATTTTTTGAAGAAATTTTTTCGCCGTTGGAAGACTCCACCTAGACTGAGGTCATCTTCCGACAGTACTTATATATCGCCCATGAAACCGCATAATAGTACTCCTATAAAAACACCTCGGGATTCCAATACAAGTTTCAATACTCCCACTGCCACTTTCCAAAGACGTTCCTTATATTATTCCACACCAAACCAATCTGATCATAATGGCGCTATCAATTCGAATGGTTTCGATAAATCAATAGCTGATGATTCATTCGATAACAAACAGAATGGCGTTCATGATAAAGAAGCCAACGACAACGAGTTCTCATGCACAGAAGAAGCAAATAATAATCAAAATTTATTCAATTTGTCTAAATCACAAGTTAATATGTTCAAAAGATCAATGTACCCTTGTACACCTGTGTTTAAACTTAAAAATAATGCATTTTCTAAGTATCGTGATTACAATATTGCTTCACCTATGGTGGACTCAATAGAACTTGCTCAAGAAATTAACGATTCCTTATTAAATGTATCCGATATTTTCGACAGCCAATGCTTCAAAGAACGTCATATAAAAAACACCGATATTGAGAAAGGTCTTGAATGTATTGGTCGTATTTTGGCCAAAGAAAATGGCATCGAATGGAGTGAATATTGGGACTTTTTGGATGAATTTATTGATATTGCTTCTGAAAATGGTATTGCAAAGCTGGAAAACTATCTTGAAAAACGCAAAAAAGAACAAAGCCAGCGTAACAATAAATCGGAATCGACACAAAAACCAGATATACTCGATGATGTTTGCAATGCTTTAGAAAATGCTTTTAGAATATCGGCCACGTCAGCATCTAAAACAACTTTAAATACATCAACAACACACCAGTCCACTACACCTTACACTTATGTTGAAAAATCGCTACAGGTCCATGCCAAACGTATGACAAAAACTATTATACACAACATTGATAATGTAATGTCTATTATTGATGCTTTGATTTTGGAATTTAGAAGATTTAAATCTCTCATATACTCCTTCAAAGAAGATGCCAGCTTTACCAATGTCAATTTTGAAAAAGTGCATTCTCGCATTGGCAATTTAGTTTCCATGTTTTTAGAAAATTCGCAGGAGGTATCAAAAGCTATGAAATGGAAAATAATAGAGATTTTACAAAATATTTCTACAGATGAGGGAGAGAGGCGCGAGCATATGGAATGCGTGTGCTCTCGTATTGTTGAAATGCTGCAACATCCAAGTAAGTATATCATTTTAATTTCTATAAATGTAAAATCAGATTAGTTGTATTGTCAATTTCAATATTTTACTTTTAAAGCGGAACAAATTCAGCCGGAAAATTTAAAAACCGAAGAAATGTGTTCGAAAATTTGGTCTCAAGAAAAAGACTGTGTTTGCCAGTGGGAAAATAATTCTAGAAGAAAAACAAGTCGGCATAATCGAATGGCGGCTTTTAACTATAAAAATCATCAACGTCTTAAGCAACAGGAAAAGTTGCAAAAAGATCTTGACAATGAACAGAAAGCCAACAGTGAAGAATGGCGTGACATTAAAGATTCGACAAAAGATTCTTCTGATGAGGATGAATTTTGGGTTAGTGTTTAGCCGAGCTCGGCAAATCGATGACGAGTGAAGTGAATATAGGGTTATTTCAGGACAAATCAACAAAGAAAAATGTTCAAAAGGATCTCACTCTCTCCGATTTAATGAAACTCGCTCGGTGTGGACTTTTGTTAATATAACAAAAACACGGATATAAAATGTTATGTTCCTGGGTCAGCTAGTTATGGAGATGTGACGTAATCAAGTTTAAAAAAATCTAAAAAAATTTGTTTAATTTCAAGTATCTCTAAAATTTTTCGAGTTACAGAGCTTATGCTGACTTTAGATGACATGTTTTTTACATATGGCTTGTTAGGTGTGTGAGACATATGTAACTTCGCATGTTTGTCAAAATTGTCAATTTACAGACTGTTTATAATATTTGCTTTCACACGTACATGTGCAATTACATCTGACATAACCTCTGAGTGTGCACAACAGCTGAGTTTTTGCACAATTTTCGTAAATATATAAAACGCTCTTTGCTTTTTAATGTTTTTTCAGCCAAACCACACTTTTGATAATTTAATACAGCTGATGTCAGATGCCTTGTCAGATGAAAATAGAACACGCTCTAATTGAAAATTTTTCATCTGACTTTGCTTCTGTAAATGTCATCTGACAATGTTTCATATGTTTCACACGGCATGTATCACTTTTGCAGTGGGAAATTTGACAAGTCAGATGTAAAATACATGTCGTCTAAAGTCAGCATTAGCAATATATCGTTTGAAAGACAATATGACCCTCTTCACAATAATGTAATTGAAAATTTTCTCGGGCCACATTAAAAATTAAAAAAATTATATATCTTAAAATTAAAATCGCTCTGTCTTAGAAAAGGTTAATTAACATTTTCAAAAATATATAAGTACGTTTCTTTCACTTTCATATCTACATAGGCCTCTTAGTTCCAAAGTGGCAAAATTATTATATCCAAAGTACATAATAGGTAAAAATCAAAAAAATTAACTGAAAAGAATTAACTGAAGAAAGGTCAATATTTTCAAGAAAGGTCAGTTGTTATTACCGAAAATATAGACAAAATTTAGAAAAATTAAGAGAATTTTCAAAATTAAAATAGCAATGTATTAAAAATGGTAAATTTTAAATATGAAAAAAAATGTTTTGGTTCACTTTCATATCAACCGAGACTACTGAACCCCAAATTGGTAAAATTATCATATACTAGAGGTACCTGCAAGCTTCGCGTGCTTAAACTTAATTTTATGGCTATGAGGTATACGTAGAATATATAATCAAAAGTTCTTTACATGTTGTTTAAAGTTCCCTTTATGCAACATAAACAGTGCTACAAACGTTAAGAACAAAAACATTTTGTAGTTTCGAGCATCATTTATATTAGCAAAATTGTATTTTCCTTTTTTTCTATTTTACCTTGGAAATGGGATACTTTATCGCGGTAAAAAGTATCCTAGGTTTGAACCAGTACTTCTACACTAAATTTCATAAAAATCTGTTCAGTGGTTTTTGCAGTATGCGTGTGCGGTGCCAACCACCGACTTTGCTGCCGACTTTCTGAAGAGATTAGCTGGAGTTATCGAAATGTCAGTTCAACCCTCCGTGCAGTAAAAAATTTTCTTTGTCTAATGCTTCATATTCATCTCTAAATAAAAATATAATTTAATAGAAAAATTAAATTAAAACCGAACTCAAGCCAAAATATTTTTCCTTTTTTTTCAAATTCAAATGACAGATGACATTCAGTCAGAGAACACGTTGCACAGTGGTGTAAATTATAAAATAGTGGTAATAAGTATGGAACTTCTAAAATACTAAATGGATTTGCATAAAAATTGAATCGGTTGCAGAGAAGGAGCCAGGCTTTCAGAATCGTGTCTTTATTTTTAGCCGCTCAGGGACGGAACTACAATGGCTGAAAGTAAATTTTAGGTTAGACAAAATAAAGGAAATAAAGGTAGTCAAAATAAAGAAAAAATGTGCTAACAATTATTTTTGTATCGAAATTAAAATTCAAAATTTGTTGCCTCCACTTTTTTTGGTTGTCATTTTTTTATTAAGCCTCTGATTTCAACTTTAGAACACTATAAAATTGCTGATAAAATTCTAAGTATATTCACGGAACAAAGCTTTGAAATATATATCTTGAGCCGTTAAGAGTGGGTTTTAAGACATACTTGACATACTTGTGTTTACAGCTTTAACCACCAACGTTGGCCGCTTAAGCTGGCCAATAAAAGCAGATAATTATCGTCTTAAAAACAGAAAACAAAGAGTAAAGATGACTAAGTGTCTAATGTTTACATTAAAAACCTATGCTAAGTCGTAACAAAGGTCTAAACTAAAACCTTTGAAATTTAACTAAAAAATCGTAAATTTTTCCAAAAAAGCGCTTGCATAATTTTTAAAATTGTAAAAAAATTTTGTTAGAAATGTTAATTTTATTTTAATACGCGCTGAAAGGCCATGCTTTAAAAATGAATTTAACGGAAATTTTTGTTTATTTTGGACATGTATCCTACATGACGTCATATTTCCACAACCGAAGGAGTTAGGTATACAAAATTTGATATCCATTACATAGCGTTTTCTGATGTTTATACATAAAGATTCACAAATGTTAGAACAATATTATGGCTTGTCAAGACGCTATGTTACTTAAATATAATAAAGAAAAATCCACACAAAGTTTTATCAAAATCGAAGATGGTAAGTTCTATCATTTAGTTGATTTGTGGTGGTTTAGTTGATTTATAGGGCTTTCAGTTTGACTCTAGTTTTTTGTGTCTAATTTTATGTCTTTATTTTAGTCGGATTTTGGTGGCTCGGATAGCGAAGAAGATGACGTATTCCTAACGCCATGTGGAAGTCCATCATCCCTAAGTCTGTTCGATGATACAAATGATGATATTAATAGAATATTTATTTATGGGTAAGATAAAATTAATGAAGTGTTTGAACTAGGGATGTAACGAATACCGATACCGATATATCGGCGATACTTCAGATTTTCCGATACATCGGTATCGGCGATATTTTACTGTCGATACGACGATACTTTTAAAAATTTTTTCAGAGCTTTTTTTTACAAATAATTTATTTTTGTCCGATTTTACCATGAATTAAATTCACTTCGTTATTTTTTAAATCTTATTAATGTCAATTTTAAAAACTAATAATATTTTATGCTGTTATTTTGTAATTTTACCATGAATTCAAGTTCAAGTCGTTTTATAAATCTTATTCCAGCAAAAGAAAAATATACTCCAAAGAAGTCATGAAAATGTAGAATTCGGGATCTGGAAGTATTGCAAATTTGGATAATTTCTAATTAGTTTTACAAATCCTTGCCATTGCAAGAAGTTCTGTTTTTCGATTACCAATTCGGTGGAAGCGATGCTAGGACAAATTTCTTTTTCGGTATTCTATAATGATTTTTCCTCAAGGAAAAAAGATAAAAAATTACCCATTTTCACAATTTTTTTATGCGAATTTAAACTCAGAACTGTATTTTCATTTTAATTTAAGTGAATAAATATAAACTTAGAAGTCTTTTAATAATTAAGCTATAAAGTTATTTAGAAGAATATTAGTTGATAAATGTCTTTAAAAAATCAATTTTTTAAAAAGCATGGCGAGTATTTTTTAAAATTATAAAGGAATTAAACATATTTTCTTGCTTTTCTACTAATTATTTGCATATTTTTAATATAGATTTTTTGGAAGCAAAGAAAATATAGCTCCTTAAAAATTACTTCCAATGTTTTATCAATTTTAAATATTCTCTCTTATAATGTAATTTTGTATAGTAAAAAAATTGCGCTTGAGTTTTGTTAATCTAAACTTGAACTCAATTTCAATATTCGTATCGGTATCGGAATCGGTATCGGCGATATTTATTTTTAAATATCGGTATCGGTATCGGATCGGCAAAACGGCGTATCGTTACATCCCTAGTTTGAACCTCAGTTTACCATGTTTATGCTTAACTGTGAGTAGCCAATATATAAATAGTTTTGTTGTTCATAGAATACGAATTCCAATCCAGTTTCTATAATGCAACAATGTCATGAAAACGCAATGAAATTGTTCCGTTCAAAAAGTTCTTATTTCCCTTTAAAACTAAAAGTATCGTTCACAAAGACTTGCATTCGAGTGATTCCACGTAAAACGGCCCTATGCAAGGAAAAAATAATTTTCTCATTTTCAATAAAAATCTCTCAATTGATGTTTTTTTAGAGAATGACAATTATAAAAAAAATAAAAAAGTGCACTATTTAATACTTTTTAATCAATTTGAGATACTTTTAAATGATCATGCAAGAAACATTTTGCTCTCAATCTATGTTTAATATGGTACGTGATGGAAATCGAAAATCGATCGATTTCAAATCACGTCGATTTCAAAAAACCAAAATCTGAAAGATTACTTATTGATGTTTTTATTGTTTTCGAGGCTTAGAATATTTTATTCGTTCTTAAATTCTTTAATTTCACTGTATTGTGCGATTTACATAACACACATTTGGCTACTATTAGTTTGATGAAATCGAGTGATTTGAAATCGATCGAATTCCATCACATACCAGAATATTTATTTCAGATTTTCTTTTATTCCCTTTCTCATTATTAATAAAAACCGTTATCTCTAAAAAGAATATACTTTTTTTTTTGCTTTTTATTGAATTTAAAAAAATATTCAGTTAGAGTATTCTGCTGTCTATAAAATAGAACGGATATCAAATAATAAAATGTCTTATTATTTTCTTATGAGTCTATCTTTATATTATTTATATTAATTAAATCAATAAAAAGTTTTATTTCTTCGAATTTTTTAAATTTTCGTACTAGGTTACACCCGTCGGTCACACCCGTCTCATTTTAAAAATTGTTTTTTTTTTAAGAAAAATAATTTTTTGTCAAACAGTAAATACACAATACAATTGAAAACACTTTGAACAGATATCTATACCAAAATTATTGTGTACCTTATAGTCAAAATTTTACAGAATTTATACTGAAAGCCATTCTGAACAAAAATCGTGTTCTATCAGTGTCTACCCGTTATTCAACGAGTTTAAGCTTAAAAAAATTTTATATTCTTGATTTATAACAAAAAATGTGTGTAAAATGGTCACACCCGGCTAAATGGAATTACTCATTTGCAATAAGCTGAATAACGTTTAATTTTTTCTCAAAATCGTTTAAATATTATTACATCTTTTATAATAGAACATACATCGAGCCTTTGCTGCAATAGAGCCATAACTCAAAAAAAAAAACTTGTTTTGCAGACAACGAGTTTAAAGTTTTGAATTTTCTAACAACTTAAAGGAAAACGAAAATTTCATTATTCTCTCAAGAGTTGTATAAAATTTTTAGACAGTAGGAAGAACGATATGGGTATTAATTATCCATTATTAACTCAAAAATCATATTTTTTGAGTTATTACTCTATTGCAAAGGCTCGATATGTACATATATGCCATTATTTCATTTTATATTATAATGCTTGGTTTTCTATTTTATTCTTTATTTTATTTTTTGCAGTAATGAACCAACAAAACGTGACTTGGATGTCTTAAATGCTATTTTTTACGTAAAGATTGATAAGACTAAATACCCAAATATTCATTCCTGGAAATCTACAATAATGCGTTATACAAATGAAGAAAAGGACTTGTAAGTTTTAACTGGAAGTGAATTTCCGTAGATTTTAACACTTTAGAAAAGTGCATTTCTAAAAAAAGTTTCTATTCAGGTTTGTTATGGAATCTGATTGCTGTCAGGCTCAGAATTGAAATTAACAAGAAAATGATGTTGGTGTTCTAGAAAATCAACACTTTTATCAGTTTCTTGTGCGAATCAGAATTTGTATTAGAATTTGGTATTACAGAATTGCAATATTTAGATTTTATTTTCTCTATAAAAATTCTTTGTACCAAAGCATATGTATAGTCAGGCAACGTTGTAAATATATTGCCATGATCTGTGAGAAAGAAACTAAAACAGCTTTTAGAAAATTATGAAAATACATATATAGTAAACATTGTTGGGACTTTTTTAAAAAGGGCTTTATAAATCCACAATCTTATAGAGAACTTTCGAGGGTAAAAGGCGAAAAGAGACTAACGGCCCTGTTCTATAAACCGAATTCGATTAAATTTCTCGTTTTCCAAAAATAAATAATGCTCTCATTTGTGTTTTTTGCATCGTATATAGTAAAGTAATTTCAGATATGATATTTTAAGCTCTAAAAAATATGAAACTGCAAACAAATCTGAAAAAAGTTTGGTAGTAGTGGATTTAATTTCTCTAAACCGAGTGTTTTTAAATCGACTCGATTTACAGAACATGCAGGTAAGTTTAGCCTCCAAAACGTTAAAATGGCAACGCTGCTTATTAAAATGATGCTAAAAATGTAAACATTCGTAAAGCAGCTCAGGGCGAGTTAACATCACGCGTCGTTGGCAATTACTTCGTAAATGCAACCAGGCGGGTGACCGTTGAAAATTATTAAAAAGTGGCACCAAAAAGGGGACTCTTTGAAAAAAGGGGAAACTTTTTTTGAAAAAGGAATAATTGAACCAAATTCTAATATTTAATGAATTTCTAGGGCATATAATGCTTTTGAAATAAAATAAATCAATTTTGATGTGTTTTCGTTCAAAAAACTGAGTGCTTTTTATATAAATTTCAGACAAGCATAGTCTGAAAAGCCACTAAGTGATTATATCGACCCGTAGCGGGAAAAAAGTTGTAACCAACAAACAAAAAACTTTACAGGAAAAAATTTTTATCAAAAAAAGTATATTAAGAAAATATACTAAAAATGTTACTAAAGACAGTCCTGATTAAGGCTGTCATGGAATCCAAGGTGGTTTTGCTGATTGTCGGTTTTGCAAATCGATATTGGTTTCATTTAGTGTCATGAAAACAAGTCGGTTTTGCTATTGGGTCTGCATTTACTTTCCTAGCAGAAACTAGCAACGAGAGAGTAAAGCAGACATTTGTAAAATCACTCTCCCAGATATGAAAAAGTAAATGAACGCTTTACTAGCAAAAATTTGCAAGTAACACAATAAACAGTTTGTACACCCAAAAAACTTTACATTAGCTGTTAGTAATTTGTATGAAAAGTTAGACATATAGAAAAAAATATATGAATATTTTATCATTTTGAGGTACATGAACACAACTTAGGATAAAAAGTGTTACTTTTTAACTGTCCGTAAATAAAGCTTTATGTGTAAAGTATTTAAATAGCAGAAATAAAAATGCAACTGCTTATACATAAGGATTTTTTAGTTAAAATATCTGTAAATTTTTGGAATTTTTTATTAATTTACTTGAATTTGTTCTTTACAGGAACTTGCCAGGTTTTTTTTCTTATATTTGACTCACATAATATTTCGAGTGTAACCTTTATGATTAGCCTTAAGGTGGAAAATTTTCCGCCACCAAATTCAGGCGTTTTCAACTCTTTTCACAGCCACTGCTGCAGTCAAATTAAAGAAAAATATCCAATCTTACCGTATTTAATATTTTGAGTTCTTAAAAAGTACTAATTTCTTAATAATTCATTCAAATTAAAAAAGTTTACTTTTTCATGAATTTTTCCAACATTTATTTTGTAAACAAAGGATCTAAACCGCTGTTTGGCTAATTCCTGCTAGTAATAATTTTACTAGCAAAAACTTGCAATACATTTTTTTCTCTCAACTTTTTATGCTCTTTTTTCTGGTACAGTGGTAGTCACACAACTTCCAATGATAATAGAAATTTCACCTTGCTGTATAGTTGGTCGTAGATTTTGATATTTTTGTTTCTATAGGTTTTCGAAATTTAGGCCCTAATTGTGTAAATCAAGTCACGAAAGTGAAATTTGTATAGAGAACAAAAACAAAATTTGAAATATTTTATAAATTTGTTTCATTTTTCATACAAATTTTAAAATATTTGAAAGGTAAAGCAACACTTTAATTTCTATACGTTTGTTTGGTGAAGAATTTGTATGAAAAACAAAAACAAATTTTTAAAATTTTGTCAAATTTATTGTTGCTTTAATATAAATTTCACTTCGGTGATGTGATTTACACAATTAGGGCCTTAATGATCTTGTTGCATTCACCTTATTTACAAGGGCGCTTCTTTCGTTCAACTCTTTCATGAAAACCATGATCTCCGACAACTTTCTCACAGATTGAGGACAGCAGTTGAGAGACTATTGTTCAGATTTCTGAAACATCCGATTAATATAAACCATAGGAAGCCAATTGAATTTTCTTTAAGACAATATAATAGTCTTCACTTTTTCTGACTTACCAGCAAAAATTTTGCTTCGTGGTAGGCAAAAATATCAAGACTTAAATCGTAACTACATAGTTATAATTTGACCCGACAACTATTTATTTTTGTTTGATAAGTTCAAAATATAAGGGATGCCCTTTACAAATATACTTACATTGTTACAGCAATTAGCTTTGACTTAAGGTCCATTCACACTATGACAGTAATCACGACAGTTGCTATCACGACAGCAAATTCTCAATATGAAATTGGGCTTGATAGTGCGACAGTAACAATAACTGTCACAATTTATCATAGAAATGAACTGCCATGGCAGTACTATCACGACAGTTACTGTCATCGTGTGAACGGGGCTTTACTTGAAGCTAAAAAATAAGTAGTCAAATAAACAATATAAAACAATTTTTTTTTCATACACAATTTTTATTTATATTCTTTCAAACTGTTTTATTTTTGTTATTTCTTTTTTTGCCTCAGCTGGGATACGAACCTGTGCTCATTCATGTTAACTTAGAGTGTAAGGACCAGGGACCGTATGTTAGTTTAGGTTAGGAGGGCAGTCACCACTGAAGAAGTGACTCACTTGAACAGATCCCGTGTCCTGTCGAGGTCGTAGTGGGGCCACGTGGACCTAGCTACGCGGCAGGTGCCTTCGCGTTCCCACTTATATTGTGCCAGCCTGAATGATTCAAGCTGTATCAGTAATTTACAATGTGATAGAGGGCTGCCAACGAAGTAGCATATCATCGAGTTGCTTAATGTAACGCCCTGTTTGGCAATTCCGTCCGCAATATCGTTCCCGGGTTAATCTGAGTGTCCTGGAACCCAACCCAGTGTTGCTCTCGAATGTCTCGCTATCTCGTTTAGAGATACCTGGCATTCGACAACCGCCAAGGAAGTGGTGTATACACCATTTATAGCGGCGATGGCCGCTTTGCTTCGATAAATATATAGATATTTTCCGTTATCCTATAGTACCTAAGCCATCTTGCCGCCCTAGTGATAGCGGAGATTTCAGCTTGCAAGACGCTACAACCGTCCTGCAGCCTAAATGGGACCCTTACGTTGAAGTTTTCCACATAGAAACCTCCGCCAGTTCTGTTGCCCCTTTTGGAGCCGTCCGTAAAGACTGATCGCTCCGTCAGGGTTGAGGGATATGAAGTACTGTTCCCTGCTGAGAACAAGTGAGAGGAATAGCCCACCAAAGTAAGGCTTTGGTGCGAAATAATCAATATTGTTGTGAATTCCTTGATGCTGTCGCAGAATCATGGAGTGCCCATAATCAGCTCGTGACCATGGGCATGTAGTGTTCAGCCTGATCGCCGAGAATAAAGCTAGCTGCTTGGCCGTACCCTCCACCGGAAGCCAATTCATCATCGTGAAGAGTGCTTTCATTGGAGTCGACATGAGCGCACCTGTTATCAGCGTCGCGGCCAGCCGAAATATTTTATTAAGTGTTCTGCGATGAAAGTTTTTCTCTACCGCTTCCCACCAAACTAATACACCATAAAATAAAATGGGCTTGACTACCGCTTCAAAGATCCAGTTGATCCTTCTGGGCTCTATGTCCCAGCTGCGACCAATGGCTCTTTTACACGTGTAGATAGCCACGAGGGCCTTATCCGCTCTATACTGGGTGTTTATACTCCAAGATAGTTTGCTATCTAGGATTACGCCCAAGTATTTGGCGTTATCCGAGACCGTTAATGTGATCCCGTTGAGTCTAGGAGGCACAAAGTCTTCGATTTTGTACTTTCTAGTAAAAAGCACTAATTAAGTCTTTGTTGGATTGACGCCCAGCCCACAATTGACACTCCATTCACTAACGAGTGCCAGTGCGGACTCCATACACTGAGAGATTGTACTCAGGTGCTTGCCGCCACGTCGTCAGCGTATGCGACAGTCTTAACCATCTTACGCTCCAGACTTAGCAGCAGAGAGCTAATAGTCAGATTCCACAGGAGTGGTGATAGAACCCCCCTTGTAGAATGCATCGATTGGCTGCCCTGTATTCAGTAACATTTCCAATCGAGGCACTTATGACCCTATTTGTTAGCAGGTTCTTAACGAAACTGCAGATATTAGAATCAATTCCTAGTTCGATCATATTCAAGATAATGGAATCGGGTTTGACGTAGTTAAAGGCACCCTCTATGTCCAAAATGGCCACCATAGTGAACTCTTTGTGTTCCAGAGATTTCTCTATATGGCTGACCAGAGAGTGTAGGGCAGTTTCCACAGACTTGCCTTTGGTATAGGCATGTTGTGAGGGAGAGCAGTGTCGCGGGTATAGACATTTTCAGATGTATATCAATACCTCTTTCTACGGCTTTGAGCAGAAAGGATGTCAGACTGAAGTCCTTAGGTTTAGTGAGGGAAGTCTTGCCACCTTTAGGGATGAAGATAACCCTATACCTACTCCAGCAAGCTGGAATGTAAGAGTAGCTTAAGCATTCTTTATATATTACAGAAAGCTATGGTATAACCAGGTCCATGTTTCTCTGTAGATCAGCGGGAACTATACTATCTGGTCCCGGAGATTTAAGTGGATCAAAGCTGTTAATCGCCCATTTTAGTCTGTCGATGTCCAGAGGGACGGTGACTGTGGAGGGCGACTCAGGTGTACGGCTTGTACCAGCCCCTGTTACAGGGGCTGGAAGATTGCCGGAAAAGTGTGTATCAAGTAGCAGGCTGAGCTTTTCTTGACTACTCAACGTCCAGCTACCACATGGTTTCTGTATGTAGCTGGGTACAACCGGTGAGGTTGCCAATATTTTACGCAAGCGGTTGGTCTCAGAAAAACCCTCCACCCCACACCAGGGACCGTAACTGTTGTGAGTTTTATGAAAAAAAAATCGACCAATATTTTTTTGGTAAAAAAATAATTGTTTTTTTTTATTGACTGATATGTTTTCGGTCAAAAATAAAAGTTAACATTTGACTGATATTTTTTTTTCAAGTTAATGTTTGATCCATATTTTTGTGGTCAAAAATAAATGTTATAATTTACAGATTTTTTTTCGGTCAATAATAAAAGTTAAAATATGACCGATAGTTTTTTGGTAAAAAATAATGAAATAAATACGTAACCCATTCAAAAATACTACCGACTACAAAAATGCCAAAAGTTTTTGCTATTTTAGCTTAAGAGTTTTATTACAAAAATCGGACAATTTTGTTATGTTTTGTCGGAACATTTTTCCGATATCCTTCGGACATGTCGACATGCAGTTTTCAGAATTTCTGCCGACAAAGAGGTCCACTTTCTTGTCAACCACTCATATAATTTACGGCTTACATATATTCTGAATGAATTCCGCAGATCATGCAGAACTGCTCTGCAAAAATGTTCGCTGGGTATGTACATGTGTATTATGTGCGCATAGATTAGTAGCAACTTTCAACACATAGCTTCCAAAATACTGAACCGATTTTACTGAAACATAGATTGTGCACATATGAAAATAACTATGTACCTTTAAAATGGCATATATGTATAACATACGGGGACTTTTTTGCACGTGAAAAATTTTTTCACGGCTAAAACAGAAGTAAAAGTGAAAATATTTCGAGGGAAACAGTATTCACGATAGTGTTGAATATTTAAAGAACTTTGTATTAGGAAATATGGGAAACGATAACCATCGCCATCGTACAGTCCAAACGGCTGGACCGATTTTAATTTAGTTTTTATTATTGAAAGGTGGGCGACTTGATCGAGAGTCATATGTTTGAAACAAAAAAAATCGGCCCAGTGCTTTCGAAGTCATCTCCTCTTTTCTAGCTTAAATGTGTGGGTCTTTGGGTAGCTCCCAAACGGTTAGACTGATTTTAGTTTAATCTTTAAGCCTATATTGAAGAAAAGCGGTCCAGCAGTTTGGAATTTATCATCCATTTTCTTCGGGGGTTTTTAAATTTTTAATTTGATGTTATTAGTTAGTTAAAAAAAGAGAGCAACATTTTTTAATTAGTTTTTTTTTTATTTTTATCGAAAACGTACTAATATTATTATTTTCTATTTTCAACAGCTTCCCTTCGCCACGTACTGTGAAGAAATCTTATTCATTTATGGCAACTAGCTCCAACAAAAAAGACTTATTTGTATATCCACAAACGCCAACTTCAAAATCATACTCAATTGTACGCTCGAATACAAGTTCGTCAATTTTGAATTCGCCAAGACCACAATCGCCATTAGTAGCTGCAACGGCAGCATCGTCATCATCTTATAATGGTGGTATCATTAAGGAACCAATATTGCAAATGCCAATGGCGAAACGATTATTTATGTCACCAGGACGAACAAAATCTATGACTGCCATTTCATTAGAGCATAATACAGATGATGCTTCGAATGTTGCTGTTGATAAAAAGTTACGCGGCTTATTTAGTATCTACCGTGATTTTGATTGTCCAACAAACGTATTCGATGATTTGATATAAGAACAGCCTCCGAATGGAATTTAAAAAGTTCAACATCACTCTTCCTAATGTATATTGATGTTAACTGCAAAAAAAAAAAACATTATACGGGCCTGTTCTGTAAATCACGAGATGCCACAAATCACGGTGATTTCAAAAAATTAATAAATGCTAAATTATCGCTTTCGCAATTGGACGATTTATAGCAATGGAAGTTCGAATAAAATGTTCTATTGTAAATGACAAAAACTTAAAATACAATAAAAACGTGCTAACAAATCAGCACTTTTGAAATCACGTGATTTGAAATCACCGTGATCTTCAGAACATGCCCGATTAATGCCTGTTTACCGAAAATCGAAAGAAAAATTCTCTCGACAATTTACATACATATATTGAAAAAAAAAAAAACAAAAAACCAAAGTATATTTTTGTTTTAAATATAATGGGCCAAATTGTGTAACGCGTTGGCGTAAACACCCACATTGTCGTTTTTTGTAAAATATTAAACTAACACACAACATGTATTCTTTAATATAAAAAAACGAGTTAGGAGTTTACCCCCACGCCTTACACAATCAGGTCCAATATTCGAAAGAAATTTTCTTTCGAATCTAATGCACTAAGATTTTTTTTGTCAAGTTTTCCTGTTATTCATTGTTTTACCGATATTTGTTCACTAATTGCATTTTATATTTCTTTATTTGTTTCTTTATGTCATTTGTTTTTTTGCGTATGTTTAACTTCTTGTGTTTAAATAAAATGAATTAATATTCTTTCCATTTAAAAAAAAAATAATTTTAATATGCACTTGTTTGGTTATAATTATTTTAAATTGATACTCACTTCATACTTAATAATATTACGTACATTTTATACGGATATTTAACTACAAAAAAAAACTCAATTTTATATTGTTGCAAATTGAAATTAACATATTTACATACATACATAGTATTATTCTTAACCGCTTTAAGGAATTCAAAATATAATAAATACATTCAATACACCAATTTGTTCTTTTTCCTTCCTTGTGCACATTGCAAAGACGATTTTTTTTGTTTAATGTGATTATTTCGAAATAAATTGGTGTGTTTTATTAGCTTAATTTATTTGTAATCGATTATGACTAAAAACCGACTGCGTCAATAATCTCTTTTCTAAACAGAGATTCAATTCAATTGTATAAATAAATGGAACATTTTGACACGAATATAAAGTAAATTATATAATGCATAAACAAGCTAATCGAACCCATACATATTGGTGGGTGTCATAGAAATCAATCATGTCGGTATTGGATTTGAAAACGACAAAAAAATAATTTGGTGTCATGAAATCCAATGTCGGTTTTATGTTCGAACTAGAATTAGTGTCGGTTTTAGGTGTCACAAAAAACAATGTTATTGGTTTTGTTATTGGAAATAAACCAAACAAGCAGCTAACACCTGTCGCTTTTTTTATATTGGAAATAAATCAACTAGCGAAAGGCCTTTCATTTTCTTCTGCAGTTGGATATTTTGCAAAAATGTAAATAAATTAATGACGATTTTATAAAAAAAAATATTTTAGCATACATTTTTTATTCTCAAACAAGGGAAAGCATACAACTATGACGCAAAACTCCATAACTATGGAGCTTATCGCAAAATATTCAGACTGCGAGCGGATTTACAAAGCGTAATAAGCCAACTGTAGATTCTCATTGGCAAAAGTTGGCGAATCACTAAATCGCACAGGTCCACCACAAAAGGATATAAATGGATAGAAAAAGGGTAAGCAACAGCTCCATAGCGTCGAACACATCTTTTAAAATGGTTGATACTGGGCTTCTACGCAGACATATGCTACAGTCGTTTCTAAAAGATCTTTAATAGACCCTTCAGCTAAAATTTCCAACGAGAAAACCTTGTAGAATAAAGACTTGGGGCCTAGTCGTCGCTTTCGATATCGAGTTGATTCGATAGACTTTTTTTAGTTTACGATTATGGCATTCGCTATCGAACAATATAAACACATTGTTCGATATTGAATGTCATAATCTCAAACTAAGAAAACTCGATCGAATCAGCTCGATATCGAAAGCGAATAAAGGAAATGAATATATCTTTTTCAGGATATTTAAGGATAAAGGATACTTGGCATTACTTGTTAAGAGGAGACTAAAACCTTTCGAATTACACTAAAACTATTAATCACCCCTACCGCGAATAACTTTCCCATGAAAAAACTCAAAAATTTTCTGATTTTCTATCGTAAATGTTTCCCATAACAAAGTTTTTGGGAGCGAATTCACAAACCTAAAAAAAATTTGGCATCGCCAATGGGAACGAGAAGGGAACATGTAAGTTGTAATTTGTATTTAAGGTAGGACTCTATTGAATTACTTTTTTTTATTTTAATAAAGAATCCCCACATAGAATTTGGAAGATTGTTTTACCAAAAATCAGCAAACGGAGTCTGTTAAGACTACCTTAGATGATCAAAAAGTGATTAATCAGTTGCGGGCTTAAAACAAGACTCGAAAATGATTCCTATAAATGACTAGAAAACGACTTGTGCGCAATCATAAATTGATCATGCATATGTTCGAAAATTAATCTTTTAAGACTAACTTAGACGATCAAAAAGTGATTAAGCAGTTGCGCGCTCAAAAAATGACTCGAAAATGAGTCCCATAAATGCTTCGAAAAAGACTTGTGCGCAATCATTAATTGATCAAGCATATGCTCGAAATGTGACTGTTTTCAGTATTGTTATAAAAGTAAGTTTATTTTAGCTTTGTGCTGTCTATATTGCAGGCAGTACATTAGCTGAGTGGTTGGTACGTGATGTTACAAATCCGAAGGAGCTTGGTTCGATTCTCAGTTCAAATTAAATCTTTTTTTATTTTACTTTCTCGAAAATGAGTCGTAATTGACTCATAAATGATCAAAAATACGGCTTAAAAATTACTAAAAAATTAGTCAAAACTGATTTAAAAGCGGGTAATAAAAGACTCTTCAAGAGGAGTCGTACGTAGGGCACCATTTTCTACCGACAAAAGTATCTTTTATGATCAGAAAATGAGCGCATAAATGACTATTTTAATCCAGCTAAGGAATCAATAAATTTAAAGACTCCAATATGATCGATAATTTCATAAATTGCTAGCTGGGTCGCAATTCAAATAATTTGCAAAGCCTACTATGCTTATTTTTGAAAATCATTTAAATATTTGTGAATTCTCAAATGGTTTTGAAAGTCTGTACATAAGATAAAGGATTTGTAACTGTACAAAATTTTGTTTGAAGTCTACTGACGATTTGGTAAAGCGCCAATGAAATGCTGCATATAGACAACGCTTAAACACCAGCAAATAAATTTCATTTAAAATAAAATTATGACAATATGTCAAATAATAAATTTCTTAAAGATAAAAAAAACCTTTATGAAATTTATTTGACATATTGTCATAATTTTATTTTAAATTAAATTTATTTGCTGGTGTTTCAGCATTGTCTATATGAAGCATTTCATTGGTGCTTTACCAAATCGTCAGTAGACTTCAAACACAATTTTAAACAATTACAAATCCTTTATCTTATGTACAGACTTTCAAAAACCATTTGAGAATTCACAAATATTTAAATGATTTTCAGAAGGCTTCTGAGAAGGCAATCAAGCGGAGGCTAGATGGTGTTGAAAGGATTGCTTGTGTGGGTATATATTTAGCAATACTCACCACGTCGACGCAAGGAATTGCAGCAGTGCTGAGGCTGTCGCCGTTGGACTTATTTCTAAAGAAGACCGCGGCAATGTCAGCACTGCGTATGGAAATTGATGCCACTTGGCATCACTTTTGATCCCAGATGGGGTATAGGAGTATCCTGGACCTTATTAATGAAGAGGTAGGCAGACACAATGCCTTTGCAACAGGTGGTAACCCACTAAACCTGATTCGAAATAAACAAATGCTCGCTAAAGCGAAGATGTTCGATAAATGCTCGTGAATTAAAATAAAAAATATATGTATAATGATTGCTAAAGCGAGCTTTTGTCGATAATGTCGCGATAATAAACCGAAATAGCAAAAATTCATACAATGTGAATGTCCGAAATATCGACAATTTCTCGAATGTATGATTTAAACACATGTGTGCCATAATTGAAAAAATTAGCTCCAGGCTTAGTATCAAAGACTTAATAGTTAAATTTCACAGGAGGGGTGATAGAACCCTCTTTGCGGAATGGCCCGATTGACTGCCCTGTATTCAGTAACATTTCCAATCTAGGAGGCACTTATGACCCTGTTTGTTAGCAGGCTCTTAACGAATATGCAGATATTACAATCAATCCCTAGTTCAACCATATTAAAAATAATGGAGTCGGGCTTGACGACGTTAAAGGTACCCTCTAGTCAGCCAAGAACCATATGTCTCTATGTCAACACTCTTTTTCTCTAGCGACAATTGCACTAGTTAAAATGTCGACAACTTTCCTTTTATGCGCGAGTTGAGGAGATACGTTAGAGACAACAGTTCTAGTGTATTTCTGGTGACATTGTCAACGAAAGCATGAATAGTTGGTTTTCTTTTTTTTATTATTATGTGCAGTCAATAGCAGAGTTGCAAGCCGATCGGCGGCTAGCCGCTGCCGCTTCTGATTGAATGCTTCAATTTAAACAAATGTTTTTAGTACAATAATATAATTTTCTAACCGAAAATATATACAGACATATATACATATATATTTTAAAAATTTTTGAATTTCAAAGAGAATTTTTGAATTTTAAATAGGATTTGTGAATTTCAATTGATATTTTTTTAAACTGAATTGATATTTTTTTTTTGAATGAATTGAAAATTTTTTAATTTCGAATAAAATTTTTTAATTTCAATTGATATGTTTTTTTAAACTACAACCGGAAAAGGTATATAAATTTTAAAAATATTTCGGCCTAAATAATTTAAAAATAATTTGTTAAATTTTTTATATAAAACATAATATTAAAAATATATGTATGTGTTTAAGTGTATTGCCCCAACCCTTATAAAATTGTAGACGGGGGTCACTAAAATGTACTAGTGTATCTTTGGTTCAAATGTCTCCATTTGGTCGCAAAAGAGCTACATCGTCAATAGTGCTAAAGTCTATTGGTAGATTTTTAATGACAATCCTATGTTATATGTCAATATGCGATCACATTGGCTGGGGTACACCTGGTCAGTAGTAGTATTGACAATGTCACTAGTAAATCATTACAATCTCACTATCGGCATCGAGCGAGGAAATATCAATATTGTAGACTAGAGCCCCTAAAATTTACTAGTGAATCTTTGGTGCCAATGTCTCCATGTGGTCCCAAAAGAACTACTTAGGCAGTAGTGCTTTAGTCTACTGGTGGATTTTCAATGACAAGCTAATGTTAAGGCCCCTATTATGATTCGCAACTCTACTAGGTTGAGTTGTCAATGCTACGACCCAACTCAACCATTTTTTTGTATTATGATTGACAACTAATTTTAGTTGTCTTCAAAAAAATGTTCGAAAAAAGGTTCTAATCTATACTCTCTGTTTTTTGAAACCATAGTAGCCATCACAAAATATATTAAATATTTTTAGTTTTGGCCTTACTATTTCTTCTTGAGATTTTATGTTTTATGTATATGGCAACAATATGGGTTGACAAATGGGATAGATTGGTGCCTAAAAGTACCATTTTAAAAGTAATTAAAAGTAACACAATAGTCGAAATAAAAACTAAAACACAACTGATAAAAAACTGAGACAACTGCTTTTATGAAGTTGTATTCCTTGATATGAATTTGACAACTACGACTCAACTATCAATTTAGTTGTGAATCATAATACGGGCCTAAATGTCAATAGATGATTACATTGACTGGGGTACACCTGGTCAGTAGTACTACTGACAATGTCACTAGTAAATCATTACAATTTCACTATTCGCATTTCCTGCAGGGTACCTCTATGTCCAAAAAGGTCACCATAATGAATTCTTTATATTCAAAAGATTTCTCTATGTGGGCTGACCAGAGAGTGTAGGACAGTTTCTAAAGACTTGCCTTTGGTATGGGCATGTTGAAAGGGAAAGAGAAGTTTTGTAGGTATGGACATTCTCAGTCGCATGCCAATAACATTCTTACAATACAAACTTACACTACAAACTTATAACACCCATCTTTTTTGGTCGGGGGTTAAAAATCACTTTATATTAAGCACTTTTTTTTTACCTTACGTGAACATTGTAGCAAATTGAAAACCAGAAAAATAATTTTTGCTTGACGTTTTTGAGAAATGGTTTAAGAAAGAAAATTTTCATATTATTGATTATACAATTTCAAAATTCATCAAATATTTGCCTAATACAAAATGAGTTCAAAGCCGTGGGAACGTATTGCCTGGAGTTCAGAACATCAAAAAATTATCTATCGCGACTGGGGTCTATTTTATACGCATAAACAACAGTTGGATATAGCCGTTCATTATTATGACAAATCTCTCGATCTTAAACAGGATGATCCCAAGGCATTGTATTTTCGCAGTCGTTGCAAGCGAGATATAGCACAGGCCGATAGTGCATTGTCAGATGGTTTAGCAGCGATGGGTAAGAGATTTTCACGGTTTTTCATAGTTTTTAATACCGTAAGTTAGTCCTTCAGAAAACAAAAGACTTACGTCCTGTTCCACGATGCTTAAAGTTATTGTTCGCTGGATTTCTAGATGTAAAAAGACTGACTTGCGTTCCACTAATAACCGATCTTATTTATCTAATTACACTGTACAACACAAAAAAGTTATATGGTTCTAAGAACTGATTCCATTCTATTGTGTGTATATCGGCGTTATGAAAGTTTATATCTAGGATTCAGTTTATTCTAAAATCCATTTTTATATAGTTGTGCATAGGAAATCTTGTCAGCCTTAGGACGTGTTCAGCACTTTTATGAAAAACACCACGGGTAACGTTTTTGTAGAACATTTTAACCCTCTAACTCATCGTTGTATTGCCTTTTTATCTCTTTCTTAAAAAAGGGGGAAAAGTGCCCTTCAGCGGCGATATATAGGGCTGAAACGTTTTACAAAAATATTTGCCATAAAATTCTACTATGGATCTTCAAAGAGACCAAAGCTCCAAACTTAACAAGGAACATTTACATATGTACAATATTTCAGCCTGCCATATCGGGTTTGAAGGACAGCTTTTGTCCCTTATTTAAGAAAGGTACATAAAGACCACGAGGAGTTAGAGGGTTGAAATGTTCTACAAAAATGTGCCCCTTGTAGCGTTTTACATAAAAGTGCTGAACGCATCTGATACCTTAAACGTAAGGCTTACAAAATTTCCTATACGGAGTCAAAAAAAGGGGGAAATTTAACTCTCCCTAAAATGAATCTCAGATGTAAACTTTCACAACCCCGATACTCGTACATATATTTTTTGGTGCCCTTTACTAGAATCAGTCGATAGAACCTTGTAATGTAAAAGAAAAAACGAGCAGATCTTGGGGACACCCGGTTGGAGCTATGCTCCTTGTCTATATAAAAAAAGGATGATTATAAATTATCTTCTACCAAAAACTTCAAATAACTTTTAGCAAGCTTAATCAGAAATACAGGTATGTGATGGAAATCGGTTTTGAAAACGAAGCAATTTTACAGACTATTTTTAAGACACTTTCCATCCAATTTTTATAATTTTTGTGATAAATTTGCCTGTCAGTCCAGAGGTCGTGGGTTCGATTCCCGCCGTAGGCCCAGGGTATTTTCGGCAGACAAGCTAATCGCTTCGCGGGTTGTGTTTGTTAAAAAAATCGATTTCCATCACATACCTGATAATTAAATTGAAGCCTTCAGTAATGAATGAACCGTTTTCTGCAAGTTGACGAAATTTGGATGAAACTTCATGTACATATCGTCACCTAAAACGCAAACGGCCCTATCTAACATTTTGAAAAATTTTCAGGAGAAGCAAAAAAAAATTATTGAGATTTTCAATGCGAATTTCTCTAATATAATCTGCCTTATTACGGTTGTCGTAGTCGTGACGAAATCGATAAAATAGACTTCTTTCTGCGTGGTGTTTGACGTTTACTACAACATTTCTATTTTATTGATTTTGAATTATTTTTGTTTCACTCGATTAAAATCAAATATTTGCCAGAAAATAGAGTTAAATTATGACAAATAAACGCGTTAAAAAAAGCACTTCTAAAATGTTAGCACTATTTTTTAGCATTTTAAATTTAGCTTCGAAATAATTTCAGATATGGCCACACTGTTAGCTACATAGCGAAAATAAATAAAAGAAGATAAAATTGAAGCGATCGAAATTGCCGGTAGGGAAATAAAACTATTCCGATCGGAATGAGAAATTAATGTAAAAGTGCTTTGCTTCTTTTGGTGCAGTATAATGGAACATTGAACATATGTGGACTTTTGACAAAAGCACTTAAGTCGAGTTAAGACAATTTTAGGAATAGTGGAATTTATAAATGCAGAATTTTAAAGTGCCTCCCTATTTTGGTATAACCATCATATTTCGCAGAAATATTCATATATTAAAAAGCATTCGCAAACAATTTCATTCTGCTCTTTAATTGTATTTCTGTCTTACTGAAAATTTTGAAAATTACACTTAAGTTGTTTTATCAAAAGTCCACAAAATATTATTTCTTTTTTTCTAATATGAAGAATGAAGTCGACTTGTTTTGACAGCACGTGCGGAATGGTTTTTCTTTGAGATAAAGAAATACACACAGAAAAATTTCCATGTAAAATCGTCGAAAGCCAGGTTAATTTAACATTTTTCGGAAGTTATTTTGCTTCATAGGTGTTTCATGTTAAATCAACATGATTTACAATAATCTTTAAAGAAAATTTTTCCTTTTGAATTAACTATATTTCATGTTGATTTAATATTCCAGTATAAAATCAAAACGAAGTTGATACTGAAATAATACGAAAAATCATTTTGAATCAAAGTAATTTCGAGTTTAAACAACTTGAATTTGATATTGAAACAACACGAAGAATCTGTTGAATCAAAGTTATTTCAAGTTGAAACAACGTGAAATTGATATTGAAACAACACGAAGAATCATGTTGAATTAAAGTTATATCAAGCTGAAACAACATGATTTTAATGTAGCTATTTTATTAATTATTTTACTTACGTGATAGTCATCAGAAAACTTTGCATTGTAGCTGACTGCCCCAGCCATGATTTGAACTCGTGCCACCTGCATGATAGTCCACGCGCTAACCACTGCAGCCACAACAGCTTCACACTTTTCTTTACTTATACACTAAATAAATACCATCGTATGTAAAATGCATTTCATTTTAATTCAACATGATTTAAATGATTATTTAACATAAAACTTATATGAAATTAAAGTTATAGTCATGTCGATTGAAAATGAAACTTGATGTTTATAACAAAATTGTTTTAACGGTGATTTAAGGTTAGATGAATAATTTTCCGTTTAAAATTAATATGAAACAATGGTAATTTTAAGCCAGCAGCAGTAAATTTTCGTTTTTTGTCGTCTACATAGACGACACATGTAAGAATAAACAACAACAAGTCACACAACTAAGCAGAACTGAATTGTAGCAATGAACAAAGCAAATAAACACTAACACACTTAAACGACAAATTATTTCTTGTAAATTTAATATGATTTCCAATCAAAATTGCGGCATGTGGATTTTACTTTCCATATTTTTTTCTGTGTGTAACGAAATTCGATCAATTGTACTCTTCGCTGGAGATAATTACTCTGCAATTCGAATATATAGAAATTCCTTCGAATTGTAAATAACATACAAATTCGAACAGTTTTTTTTTCTTTTCGAATTGAATTACAAAGTAACCCCGCTAATTTGTTATGTAACATTAGTCTTTGTTAAGGTTGTTGGTTGCAGCCGACATTAAACGACTTCAATATAAAATACACGTCGCATATTATCGATTTCGTGACGACTACGACAACCGTAAAAAGGCTGATTACGGAATATTCATATATATAATTTTCTTAAATTAACAGCCATTGATGATAATAGTGCTCCCATTAATTTGGAAGTTTGTGATGCCCTGTATGAGTTAAATAAATTTGAAGATTATAAAGTTCAATTGCACGATAATACACGAAAGTTTTTTGGCAAAAAAGTTGCAGCCTTTTTAAATCGCATAATTGTGGTATGTTACAAAAAACTGTAAATTCTTAATGAGTTCCAGATCATATATCCTGCTTTCCCGCTTTCTCTTAAGGTTGATGAAAATTTCAAAGACACCATTGGTGAATCTTTGGGTCCGTTTATTTTGCAAAATGAAAAACATTTTGCAGCTGTTTTAGATGAGATTGAACGTGAAAAGTTTCTGGATACCAGGCCGTTATGGAAGATATTAAAAGAGCAAGAGAAATGTGATGTCTTGAGTATATTGGAAAAAGAGGTAAAAAATTCAGTTTTATATTTAGTATGCACATATGGCTAGCCTGGAACTAAAGTGGTGTAAGTAACATTTTATATGTAGTGAGTAAAGTGGTAGACTAATGATAACCATATTTGGGTGACGTAATAACACATAGACTACTTTTGCCTGGATTGATTTATCGTCTTTATGTTCGAAAATGCTGATAAGTGGATTTAGTGAAAAATGTTACTTACACCACTTTAGTTACAGGCTAGCCATATATGGTTGATAATTTTTATACTTTAACAGCAACTGAGTTGATCCTCACATGATCTCAGACGTGAAAATAAATGAATGTTTGCTAAAGCGAAGAGTTTTCCATACAAATGTGTTTGCGAAAAGCTCGCAAATCCAAAAAGATCGGATTGTTCACTGCAGCGAAATATCGATAATTAGCGAAATTGCCGAGAGTTTCTTAAATTTTAACCCTATAGTTTTTTGTGGTATGGGCCTTTCAGTACCTTTCTTAAAAAATACCTTTCCTTAAAAAGCAATGTAGAGGGCTGAAATATCCTAAAAAATATTATTGTACGCTAGTCTGGAGGCCGTGGGTTCAATTCTTACCAAAGGCACAGACTAGTGAAAGGGGTTTCGACTAATTAAGTTATAATTTTGTATTCTCTGATTACAAAAATAATATGAGAACATACAAGCCGTATTCCATTTACACAAAAAAAAATAAATAAAATTACGCGATGGGTGGGGAAACAAGTTGAGGGGGAAAAGTGGTATGAAATAAAATTTCATATGTTTTTTTTTAGTTTTCTTTATCCCATTTGTTTCTCTACAGTTTAAATAAGCAGATAAAAACTTTAATGATAAAAATGTGGAGTAATTTTTTGGAACCAAACATTTGAATGTCATATTATTATCGAATGTCATGGTTAAGCGGATCAACTCAGATTAAATGTCATATCGTATATATGAGCTTTTCTTATATATATCGGTCTTACAGACTTTTAAAATAAAAACACCTATCAACTTAAAAATAGTTAGATGAATCGAGATTAATCATGGTAAACGTCAAATTCGTTGTAAAAAATAACATTAGTCCTATTCACAATCTTGTGCAAATGATCTTCCATCATAGTTTTTGGTGTAATATATTCTTATTCTCCACTAACAAAATACACAGAAATCTTACAATATACAGTGGTCAGAATGAAAATATTTTGGAAATAAATCATCTATTTCTAAACGGATAATCCGATTAGTATATAGGAATTTACGTAACAAATACCCAGCGATCAAAGAAAACTAAAATTTGCTTCTGAGAATCTTAGATTTCCAAAGAAATTTTCAAGAAATCCCAAACATATAATTTTTTATGGTTTTTTCCCCATAAAGTCCACATATGATGCAAGGCTCATACAATGCTTCGACAAATAAATGGATACACATAATAGTGTTTGCAAGTGGAATTTGTCACAAATTTAGTGCAAAAGAAATCGATTTCGGAATGGTCCAGGGCTAACAAAAAAGATAAATTGAAGATACCTTTTACACACGATGTATGTAATAATTACATGTTCCTGAAGAAAAATTTGTTTTATAGAGAAAACAATTGGCCAATTCACAACCTGTTGTATGTGTTGTAGATCGTATAAATGTTGTTGGTAATTTCCAAATAAACATTTGTTTAGGAACATGCTTATGTGAAAATTACCAACAGCATTTTTACGATCTACAACACTTACAACAGGTTGTGAATTGGGCAAATGATAGTGCTTTTTACCCGACTACGGCAACGCCTAAAAGAAGGGTTATATGTTTAGCAATCTATCAAAAAGTGTTTGAAAGCATGTTCCACCCTAGCGCTTAAACCACCTATCAAATTTTGATAAGATGTTAATCGATTCGTTATTGTGATGAGATGGTTATCTCTTAAATTCAAAATGGTGGACATATGATAGTGTAACGTCAGCGACCAAATTTACTCAGATTCGGTTTTCAGAACAAGGCCGATAAACTATAGTTCGGGGGTGTTTATTTATTTATCGTTTTGTTTCAATTAAAACACTACGTGCTGGCTTAAAGAAAACAAACGTAACCGTCTTTGAAGGTAAAAACGTATTAATATGTATAGTTTGACGTTTATCATGGCTAGGTCAACATTTAAATTAGGGAAGTAACGATACGCCATTTTGCTGATACGATACTCAAAAAGAAATATCGGCGATATCGATTACGATACCGATACGCATATTGAAATTGAATTCAAGTTAAAATTATCAAAACACAAGTAAAGTATTTTTTTTTGTTACAGAAAATTATAGTGTAAGAGATTATTAATATTAACCCAGAAAAAAATTTGGAAGTCATTTCTAAGGAACTATATTTTCATTGCTTCCAAAGAATCTATATTAAAAATAGGCACATAATTAGTAGAAAAGCGAGTAAAAATGTATTTAAATTATACAAAAATTTTTAATTCTTTTTTAAAATATCGATTTTTTCAAGGACATTTATGAACTAATATTCTTTAAAAGTTTATATTTATTCACTTAAATTTACATGGATACGCTGTTTTGCGTTAAAATTCACATAAAAAGAAAGAAGTTGCGAAAATGGGCATTTTTCATCCTTTTTCCTAGAGGAATATATCATTACAGAACGCCAAAAAATTAATTTTTCTTCAAATCGCTTCCAATTAGGTGATTGGTAATCCAAAAAACTTCCAGCAATGACAAATATATGTAAAAATCATTAGAAATTATCCAAATTTGCACTAGTTTCGGATGGCGAATTCTACATTTTCATAACTATTTTGAAGTATATTTTTTTTTGCTAGGAATAAGATTAAAAAAAATAACGAATTGAACTTGAATTCATGGCAAAATTAATAAAAAATAAATTATTTCTTCAAAAAATCTCTGAAAATAATTCTTGCAAATAAAAACCGACTACAAAATAGGCGTGGCACTGCCCATAATTTTTTTATCATAATGCTGTACTTTCACGAGAACTATGTGTGTACAAAGTTTCATAAGAATCGGTTAAGTAGAAGTAGTATAAATGAATATTTACTTTTTTATTGAATCGGCGTGGCACTGTCCACTTTTTTAATCATGATGTAGTGTTCAAAGAGAAGCTTAATGTGTGTGCAAAATGTCATAGGAATCGGTTGATTAGAATTAGATGAAAAGGCATGCGTATTTACTTCGTATCGGCGTGACTCCGTCGGCTTAAAAACTAAAAAGTATCGACAAATCTGAAGTATCGCCGATATATCGGTATCGGTTACGTTCCTAATTTAAATATTGTATTTTAATTTTCAAAATCAATTTTGTCCATAACATGTTTAATATATAAATACTTATTTTGTTAAGGAACTTTTATTATCACCACGAGAGATAGCCCGCCGGCGCCAGGCTTTTAGAGTTTTCAATCAAATTTATTTCAACAAAAGCTGGATTGATGTTATATTCCTTAAACAATTACGAACAAATAAAAATCTTCTGCTGCCTCAATCGAAAGTTTCAACACCATTTTTGCGCCAACTAACCAATACGAAATATGATGTGGTCATTAAATTTTTGGTAATTTTTCTATTACACGAGGGGAAGTCGAAGAGGCTTTACAATAATTCTTGAAATGGATTTTTTAAATCTGTTTATAATAAAAGACAGAGAGACGGGCATAAAAAAAAAACAACGAGACAATCTACATGTTTAAACTTCATTTACCCAATAGTAAATAGTCTTTAAGGTTGGCGAAGATATGACTTGGACTTTGAATATCTTACCTTTGTTTGACTTTTTTAATTTTTTTACAACCTCGCATTTTTCAGAAAATTAATTTGTTTTAATTCCTTATAGTACAGTCATCTGGTAGTTTTACCTGGAAAGTTTTCCGGGAGTTTTGAAAATGGGTGATTTTATAGATTTTGAGGTGTCCTTTTCGAATTTTCACTTTGCCAACTCTTCGCCAACTCTTCGCTTCGAAAAGCAGTTTTTTGACAATATCTCCTTTCCGAGTCATTTTACAAGGATAATATCTGTTATATACAAGCTAGAGCTAGAGAACATTTCCTACAACTTATGTATTAAAAATTTTTTCGTTAAATCAATAGTTTCGGCGTTAAAGCACCTCAAAATGTTACTTATACGCGTTTTCGCAGAATAACTCGTTTCCAACTCACCTTGAGGTAGAGTAAGCGGCGCGTTTTTAATGTGATTTCCCCAGTAGATCTAACCCACCCACTTATCATATATAATTCGTAAATTTAGCGGAATCTTCTTCGTTTAGATTTTCTTTATGATACCCAAGAAATTTCAGTCAGTGACGTCGCAATCGCCACTAAAGACGATGAAGCGGCAACACGTGGCCCATCAAGAAGATCTAAACGAAGAAGATTACGCAAAATTTCCGAATTATACATGACAAGTGGATTAGGCCTACTGGGGAAACCACATTAAAAAACGGGCCGCTTACTCTACCTCAAGGTGGTGTGGAAACGAGTTATTCCACGAAAACACGTATTAAGTAACATTTTGCGACGCTTTTACTCCGAAACTATTGATTTTATGAAAAAAAAAAATTGTTAGTACATAAATTGTAGGAAGTTTTCTCTAGTTTAAGTTTGTATATAGATATTTTCCTCGTAAAATGACTCGGAAAGGAGATATCGCCAAAAATTGCTTTTTGACGCCATTTTTCCAATATGGCGTCGCGAGCGGTAAATATAGGAGGTGGAAAAGTGGAAATTCAAAAAATCTATAAAATCACCCATTTTCAAAACTCCCGGAAAACTTTCGATGTAAACCCTTTTTTTGAACCAAATGAATGTACCATAGATTATACGTAGATAGTCAACTAAAACTTCAAAAACCTAAGTCTGCTGTCAAAAACCTAAGTCTAAGAATGTGTTAGTAGAACATTTTGTATTAGTATTGGTTTAGAATAAAATATTCCCCACAGCTACAAAACCATACTTAGTTGTACAACAAGTACTTAACAAAATTTATATTTTTTAAACACGAATTTTTAGTTGTTATATACAATTAATTTTGCATTAATTAATGAAAATATGAATCTAGAATAATTTTTAATGCAATTGAGCTCAAACAATTTTGATTCGCTAACATTTTTTTGCATTTTTTCTATTTGACATTAAAAAAAAAATTGTCCCAAATAGTATAAAAAATGCAATACTGTTGAATGAAAAAACCGGTTGAAAACTTTGATAAATTTCAACACACAAATGTCAACAAAATTAAACAAATATTTTAAAATTACAGCAAGAAAAAACATAAAATTTGTTATATGGCAAATAAAAAATTAATAATATAAACTAGTGTTTGTGTGTGCAAAAAAAAATCAATTTTAGTGTATTTTCAAGTGCAAAAATTACGCTCTCTGATGAGTGTTGAATTGCCTCTCTCAGTGTGTTGGATAACAAAATACCCATAGGTGTGAAGAGAGTTGTAAATTTTTTTTTTGGCAGGAGCCCAGTTGACTACGTATAATCTATGGAATGTACTATTACGGTCCTTTTCACAATGTACGATTAAACGTTAATGTGCACTTTAACGACTTGCCGTTATAGTCCACGTTAACTTTTAATAGTACATTTAGAAAAGGACCGTTAAAGATATTTATTTTAATTTTGTAAATGGTGCTTGACTTCCTCTCGTATAATCAGGCTGTTATAGAACTCAATGCGGGATTGATTTGGCAACAGTTTCTACGCAGAACAGGGTGATGGTTTGTGACTGAAACGAAATTGGAAATTTTCCATTCGAAAACGAAACTTACTTATTTAATTGGAATAAAAATTTAAAAACGAAATGCCTTATTTCAAACGAAAATAAACACATTCGAGCAAACTATTGTCGTTACACAATCGTAATTGTTATGAAATTGCTTTCCCATCCAATTCCGTAACGAGTTCTATGAACAGGCTGTATATTTAAACAAATTTATTACAAAATGCTTAGAAAATGTTGCAAGCCCGTAGTCCCTTGTATACCGAGCAAGCACGCAAGTGTCCGGATAAAAAAGTTTTCGATAAGCATCGTGAGGCTCATTTAAATCGTGTCCAATATAATACTCGTCGTACATTGTTAACACAAATGCGGAATATAAGACGTCTTAGGCAAGAAGGAAACATAGAGGTGAGTACTTCTTTTCGTTTTATATAATAAGATGTGTTTCAAAACCCCATTTCGTACGAAAGTGAAAACGAGAAAATGTTTAGCGTTTCTATAAGAACTCAACAATTTTGCGCTTTCAATTTCACTCTACAATAAAAATGTGGGAATGATGCCATCCCTGGAACTTCTCGCTGATTTCAATTCAAAGTACTAGAAAATCCATAAATTTTTTGAGTAATATCAAGAACGTTTCTTGCATTACCCAAAAATATGAATATACTCATGTGTATGCAAAAATATTTTTTTGTATGATGTTTATTTGTCGAGTTATGGGGTGCAAAAGTGTTACCGTTTTTAAATTTTTTAAATTATTATTTCGAACTAGAAAAACATAAAACAATAAATTCAAATAATTGCCTGTTCTACAATAAGTGTGTTTGTTTACCCCAAAATTTGCAAAAATTTGTACAAATTTGTACTGGATTTTACTGAAATGCGTTCGTTTACACATAAATTTGCAAAAGAGAGCATCAATTGAGAGAATAAAGTGACAGTTGTTTGACTGAGAGTCTGCAAATTTTTACTGAACAAATTTGTGCCAGTAAAATCCAGTAGAAGAAAAAAACATATGATTCAATAAAATAAACAAAGAAAAGTAAGCAATCAAAATGTATACAATTTTAAAAAATCGTTTAAAAGAAGAAAAGTTGAATTAAAAGTCCAACAAAAAACTGAAAATAATTATTGCACATACATCCTAAGCAAGTTTCTCCTCAATTTGTATGTTCCAGAAGAGTATACAACACCAAGTTTTCTTTTCTTGGCACGCAATGCAAAAATTGTCCTCTAATTGGTTTATTTACATTAATGCTTTAGAGATGTAAAGCTAATATATATTTGAATACTTACTGCATGTTACTTGGGGTACCGAATATCAAAAATCAAGTAATGATGTATTTTCGTATATGTCATTTAAGCAGAAACAAACTTAAAAGTCATGTACAAAATAAACAAGTAAAAGCTTCTCCGAAGTTCTATTTAATAAATACATTTCGCTACGAATTTATAATTATAGAAATGCATTGTACCAAGTACCCAAAAATATATATGTGCTGGATAGTCCCAACAACACATATTTTACAACCCTATCCATTTTAGTGATCAGCTGTTTGCTAAACCTGCAAATTTTTGCAATTTTCTGTTCGCGTACTTCTTTGTGCAAGAGCGATTCTTGTGAGTAAAATACTCAAATTACCCAGAATTTACTCAAGTACTGGATTTTACTGGAAAAGTAAACAAACGGACCTAATGTCGGCAAGTCGATGTCGTTCTCATATTTATATTGAAAACAAAAACAAATTAAATTTTTTTTATTGTTGTTTTCAATATAAATATGAGATCGATACCAACTTGTCGACATTGTGGAACAGGTTGTACACACAGAAAAATTTCCTTGTAAAATCGTTGAAAACCATGTTAACTTAACATTCTTCGGTATTGATTTTGCTTCATAGGTGTTTCATATTAAATCAACATGATTTACTATAATCTTGAAAGAAAATTTTTCCTTTTGAATTAACTATATTTCACGTTGATTTAATATTCCAGTACAGTTAAAGCAAAATGAAGTTGATACTGAAATAATACGAAAAATCATATTGAATCAAAGTAATTTCGAGTTGAAACAACGTGAATTTGATATTGGAACAACACAAAGAATCATGTTGAATCAAAGTTATTTCAAGTTGAAACAACGTGAATTTGATATTGGAACAACACGAAGAATCATGTTGAATTAAAGTTATATCAAGCTGAAACAACATGACTTTAATTGTAGCTATTTTATTAATTATTTTACTTACGTGATAGTCATCAGAAAACTTTTCGTTGTAGCTGACTGCCCCAGCCAAGATTTGAACTCGTGCCACCTGCATGATAGTCCACGCGCTAACCACTGCAGCCACAACAGCTTCAAACTTTTCTTTACTTATACACTAAATAAATACCATCGTATGTAAAATTCATTTCATTTTAATTCAACATTATTTAAATGAATATTTAACATAAAACTTATTTGAAATTAAAGTTATAGTCATGTCGATTGAAAATGAAACTTATCGTTTATAACAAAATTGTTTTAACGGTGATTTAAGGTTAGATTAATCATTTTCCGTTTAAAATTAATATGAATTAATGGTAATTTTAAACCAGCAGCAGTAAATATTCGCTGGTAATTCGTTTTTTGTCGTATACATAGACGACACATGTAAGAATAAACAACAACAAATCACACAACTAAGCAGAACAACAGTGAATTGTAGCAATGAACAAAGCAAGTAAACACTAACACACTCAAACGACAAATTATTTCTTGTAAATTTAATATGATTTGCAATCAAAATTGCGGCATGTGGATTTTACATTCCTTTTTATTCTGCGTGTAAGTGATTCTTATAGGAAGTCGTCTAATCTTTAAAAAAATATTTAATTAAAATGTTTTTTCATGATCAAAACCAGAAATGACAGATTGAAATTAAAATTTTTCTAACTTGGACCTGTTTTAATTTTTTAAAACAAAATTAGCCTAAGGTGTCATCATTATACTGTAAAAGTTTGATAATGGGATATCCATAAGCTTAAAAGTTATGAAAATTTCTTTACATGAACCCCACCTTTTGGTCATTGTTATAGAGAATCGGAATAAGATATCGTGAAAACCTTACGTTTAATGTGTGTGCTTAGAATTTTTATGAAAAACTCCACGAGAAATAATTTTATGGAACATTTTAACCCTCTACCGCTTCGCTGTATGGGTGCTTTTTTGACCCTTTCTTAAAAATGGATAAAACACTCCCCTTCGACGGCTAGATAGCGGGCTAAAATATCCTACAAAAAAATTCCTCATATAATTTTATTATAAGTCTCTAAAGATAATAAATTTCTAAACTTAACTGGAACGCCAGAAATCACTAAAAACTAATTTTGAATAAATACGTCTTTACACTGCCTAAGTTTTCGTCTGATTCCAATCGCTAAATTTAAGAAATAGTTATATGCATGTTCACTACTCGGTTGACGATCTGGAACTAAAAATACAGACAAAATAACTCAAGCAGTTTAGCATGCACGAGAAACTAACTCACAAACAGCTTTGATTGCAGATATTGAAAAAATGCCCATCAAGAGCGAGACAACAAATAACAAGAGTTTGTGAGTGTTGGATTATTAATCAGATACAGCGATGCCATTTTTGGGGATTTTACGATATAACAATAAAAACGATATGACATACTGTGCTGTCATATCGTAAGATTTTTACGATATGACAACATTGCGATATGACAACACCGTATATGACTATCTTAGTGTTGTCATATCGTAAAAAACTTACGATATGACAACACAGTATGTCATATCGTTTTTATTGTTATATCGTAAAATCCCCAAAAATGGCATCGCTAATCAGATAGGGAAATTTCGGCAAAATTAAGTTGAGTCACAATAAAAATGCAGGGCAAGAATTTACAAAGAAGTCTTGTATTGTATTTCCTGGCAAAAATTAGTTAAATAGCTGATGTTTCCTTGTAAAAAGCATCCACCTTCATGAGTGGTAAAAGTGAACAAGAACCCTGATGAGACGGTGTAGCGACCTGTCGAAATCAGTAGTACTGATCCGTTCTGCTAATCTGATTTAAATATTCCAACTCTTAATAAAAATAATTTGAATTTACATTAATTCAAAATATTGAACTAGAAAGCCGAAATAATAAAAATTTTCAGACTTATACCTATTCAGTTCAAAATAAAAAAAATTACATAAAAATAATTAATAATATGACATTTAAAAGACTCTTAATTTATTTTAGATGAAAATATAATAGATTTTATTTTCAACTGAGATCAGACGAAAAATTAAAAATTTTATATTAGATACGATATTTCACTTTTGCATGTTGAAATCAGACAAAAACTCAGACAGTGTAATGGCATCTTAAGCACATTTAAGTTTTTACTGATTTCTGGTGTTCCACTTGAGTTTAGAATGCTTCCAGATTGATCCCGTTTAAAAATGGGCGGGGTCACGCCCATACAAAGTAAATACACATTCCTTTTTAACTACTTCTACTCAACTGATTCTTATGAAACTTTGCACACACGTTAAGTTTCTGTTTAAAGACTACATCATGATTACAAAAGTGGGCAGTACCACGCCCATGCAAACTAAGTATTAATTTTCAAGAAATTCCACTAACCCGATTCTTATGAAACTTAGCATACACTTTTAATTATCGTTACAATAAAACATTATGTTTAGAAAAGTGTTCAGTGCCCATGAAAAGTTAATATGCATTTTAACTACTTTTACTTGGTTATCGTTACAATACAACATTGTGGTTAGAAAAGTGGGCAGCGCTACGCCCATGAAAATTACATATTCATTTTAACTACTTCTACTTAACCCATTCTTATCAAAGTTCACACACACAGTTAGTTCTCGTAAAAGTACAAGAATTATTTTGTTTTATTTTTTTTCTAGTTCGAAACAATAATAAAAAAAAATTAAAAAACGGCAACACTTTCGCATCCCATAACACGACAAATAAACGTCATAAAAAAATAATCCAAAATTTTCATACACATTTGTACCTACTAAAACTATAGTTATGCCAAATATCAAGGAATTTCGGCAAACAAAGAAATGTTGGGTTGTCCGCTTCCAAAATAATGCCACCCATATGCTATTTTCGAAAATTCTCGAAACTATCAATCGAATCTGTCTGTATTTATACGATATCTTAATGAGTTCAAGTCTTTAGAATGCAGTAAATTTCGCTCATCAGGTATACGAGCGTTACATACATACATACACACACGCACCCACACACACACATACATATGTATATATACATTAGGGTAACACTTAATATTAAAAAGTTAGATTTCTCCTAGTCTCAGACCCCAATTTGGTGAATATGGATAAAAAGTGATACTGTCAAATTTTCAGATTACTCGGTTGGGGGTAAGACTTGCCGCCAATAGCCCGCTCAAATATAGGAAAAATCATAAAAATTTGTTCTCTTGCCTCATAGCTTCAAAACTCTTGATTTTTCAAAAAATAAATAAATAATTAAATAAAAATTGCAATAAGAAAACGTTGCTTGTAAAGTCTACAACAAAAAAAAGGCATACTTTACTAAAGCCGAACTACAACTTTTGATTTTATTCACTATTAAGTGAGGGAACTCAATTGACAAATATTGCGATTTCCATACAACCCACACAAATTAAGATTTTACTGTTTGTATGACAATCGTTATTTTTTATCAATTGAGTTCCCTCACTTAGTTGCGAATAAAATCGAAAGCTGAGAATCGGTTTTAGTAGAGTATGGCTTGTTTTGTTTGAAACACATTTAGCTATATGCTCAAAGAAAAGCAAAGGAACTTTATTTTTATTTTTTATGAATGTGTTAACACATAACAAAAACTTTTACAAAAAAAAATTTTTGCAGAAGTTCCACGATATCTCTGAAACTATCATGTTTGTACGGCTTAAAGATAATAATAAAGTCGAATCTTTTGTTTTTTTGTTTTAATTGAAACTAGAACTAAAAAAAAAGAAATACACCGACTGCAGATTCGGATTCAGCACCCAAATTACATAAAAATTTGTTTTCAACTGATCCAGTCGAATTTCAGAAATCGGGGGTGAAATCAGTAACTTTCGACTTTTTTTTGATAGCGGGAAGGGCATACTTTTAGGAGCGACCAGTAAATATTTGCTCCCTTTCTTTACAATTTTAAGCTATCGCCTTAAGGCATGTGAAACTTTTGAAAAAAAAAATGTGAAAGCTGAAGAAACCGAATGAAAATTTTATGAATTTGAACAAATTAATACATATTTTCACTTTCATACAAATTCTGTGACAAACTTGTATGTTATGAAACCTACTAATATTTATTTCCCTAAATAGAAACTTTCTAAATACGTTGAGAGTGTAATGGGTGATTATGTAGTTTTAAAAACACATCGTGTTATGCCTTGGAAATTTGAATACATTAATGAGGTGTACAATACATTGGCTTTGGCTCATGCCGATTCTTATACTATTAGCGAAGACTTGTTACAAACCAAAGAAAAAGAGCGTTTGCTGTTATTGTTACGCATGCCTACCGATAAACATAAAGATATTGTGCAATTTGTGTTTGGAGATAAGTGCACCTATCAAGAACCCGATGCTCCTGACTATGCCTTAATTGCTTACAAGTACGAATGAATTTTGTCCGCGCCCTAGATTTTAAGCTGATTTCTCTCGCTCTATCTGTCTCCCTTCGTTATATTTTAGAAAATTTTTGGCTCGTCTTGACAAGCGGATGGCATTTGCTAAATATTCCATAGAAAAATGTTACCTATTACATGAAATTGCCCGAGCTCATTTGCTCCAAAGTCGTTTTGATGAATGTTGTTCTTGTGCTCGTAAAGCAGCCGAAGGCAAGTGAGCAAAACTAGAAGCAATTTAATTGTTAATAAAAAATTATCTCCATTTATTTTCTTCTAGAAACCAAAAATTGCAATAGCACTTTATGGAATTTTCTGAGTGTAATGCTGATTGTCAAGGCACATGCAGTTCTGCATAAAATTGAACGTTGCAAGGAAGCCTTAGATGAGGCTTTTGTCATAGCCCAACGTCTAAAAAGTGCCGAGCTATGTAGTTTTTTAGAAATTTGTCGTGCTTTTAATGATCAAGATATATCTCTTAAGAAACGAACACAATCAATTGACTCGGTTCGCAAACGTCGCAGTCAATCTGTAACGAGTCGTATTTCTGAGCATAGTAGTGTCTATGCTATGGAAAAATTACATTCTGAAGAAGCTCGAAATAACTGAAAAAATATTTATTTGCGAAATCTTTATGTTGATTTAAATAGACACACATCGGCTTTTGTTATATAATATTTTATTAAAAATTATTTAAAAAAAACAGTGAGCCAATTCAAATTGATTATCATATTAAAGAAATTCATAAGGTTATATCTGTTGTATGTGCTAAGTTTTTACAACTTTTTGCTTCTATTTTTTCGCATAATTTTGGTCTGGAATTGCGAAAAACTGCGGGGGACTCTTTAATTCAAAACGAAAGAAATGCTTTCGCATTGCAATGTAAATAGCATACAAATGCGAACAGTTTTCCTTTCGCATCGGATTACAGAGTTACCCCCTCTGTTTTATAAAATTTGAAAAAAACTTAGCTCATACAGCCGTTAGAACAGTTAGTATACCTTGTGAATTCTGTAATTTTTTATCTTCTAGAATACTAAAAATTTTCGGGCTCATGAAAAATGGCCCAAACTGAAAAATGACAATGGCCTAAACCTAAAATGAAAAACGGCCCCAAAATAGGAAAAATGGCCCCAAAAGTTGTTTATTGTTGTTTACAATAGAAAATATTTGGGCTATTTTTCATTTTGCAGTTTGGGACCATTTTTCATTGGGGAAATTTTTCCTCAAGTTGGAAAAATGGTCTCAATGAAAAATAACCCCAAACTAAAAATGAAAAACTGGACCCACAACTTTTTTATTCAAAACAACAACAAAACTTTTCGGGATCATTTTTCCTATTTTGCTGCCATTTAAAAAATTTTTATTTGGGTTTGGAGCCATTTTTCCTTTTTTATTTGCGTTTGGGACCATTTTTCATGGAGCCAAAATTTTCCATACATTTTGTTTTAAAATTTAAAGTTATGGAATTTTAAAACAACAAAATGTATGGAAGTATTATATACAGCCCAATTATGAATTTTCGCGACGAGTTTTTTCTCCTCCCATTCATTTGTTCCCGGGGAAAATCCTCCTGTTCTAAAAAGCAGAGGAATAAACAAATAAGGGAGAGGGAAAAAATCTGGACAAGCTGTTTAGTGTTTACATTTAATTCTGCACTAACGCAATAGTTCAGTAATAGAAATTAATAAAAATTTTATGTTTTCGTTGACAATAAGACTGTGTGTTAATATAAATATTTGTTTTTGCTTAAATAAAAAGTAAAATAAATGTACAGTGTAATCACTCAGATGTTCTCGGAAGAACTTTATGCGGAGGAAGTGAAGCGAAAACTGTGATTGTGTGTGAAAAGGAAATTTGTAATTTTCTTAAACCGCAACAAATCTTCCATTTACCTATTACTCGTATGTGAACTTAAAGGATGCCTGCAATATTGAGAATGGTTTAAAACTTTATTCCGAAAGCAGAAGTTGCTCATGCTTTTGAAGCGCATGTTTGCATGCCGTGGATAAAAATGCCTAAAACAAGAGAGAAATATAACATTCCGGTGTTTATTTAAACTTGTTGTCCTTAATAAATGCTTATACAATTGTTTCACAACATTTTTTAATTTGAATTTTAAATTTTTGCATTAGTTCCCTTCAAAATGTTTGGTGAAAAACGCACAAGAATTTCTCCATCTCCCTCATATTTACATAGAATATTTACTTTTTTCCCTTGCAGTTTTTTTTCCCGGGGAAATTGCAATTTAGAATAGGAGGAATGGGAAAAGGGAAACTTTTCCCGGGTAGATTTTATTTAGAATAGGGGAACAGAGAATAGGGAAAAAACTCCCGGGGAATTGTTATTCATAATTGGGCTGATAGTATAGTAAAATAAACATTACACTTTGCATTTCATATAGGACGCATTTTTTGTCACGTGTTTATTTACACATGTGCTCGTGAGCTCAAGTTTCAGTTTTCGGTGTCGGGAGAGGTAGGGACCACCCGCTGTCTTTAAAATAAGGGAGTGACTAGTTTTCTCAGATTATCTCGTAAAAAGGAAAACTTTGAAAACTTTGTTGGGATCTTTCTTTTTGTTAATATTATTTTCTACAACTTCACTTAACATATTTTTTTTGTAAATTGTACAATCAAAAAGTTATAGACAAAAAGTGTTTGAAAAGTAAGCGATTTTTCTCTTAAAAGCATAACTCTATTGTTATTGATTTTAGCGAAAATTTTGTTAAAAGATTTGAAAAGAGCTCCGTCCAATAAAAATTTGTATGCACACATGTCTAGGGTTTTCTTCATTCCTTGAGATGTTGTAGGCCCCCAAAGTCAGCAACAATATCCATCTTTGTACTTTAAAACAAACAAAGCTACAACAAAAACATCTTAAATTGTATATATTTAAAAGGGTTCAAGCATGGTGTGTATTACTTTACAGCATTGCTGCCCAAAAATATTTTGCAGCTGTATTGCTGAGAGAATTTTGAAGTACCGTAGCACGATAAAGTAAACGCAAAGATTTTCATTGAATTTTATCACAGAAAATTATGCTGGAGGTAAAAATGTATAATAATGCAGTTCACACTCAATTTGCAATTTTTTTTTACTTGATAAAGTGTAGAAATGTTTAATAAATTTTTGCCCAATCCCCTTACTTTTTCCAAGAATATATTTTTATTTCAAATAAAAATCCCTTTTTTTTCATGATCATTTATTTTACACACTGTATGCGACAAAATACCAACACAGGTACTATGCATGTACACTCATCGCTCTCGCATTAACGACTAAATAAAGAGTATAAAAAGAAGTGAAATAAAGAGAATAAACAATTGTTTGGTGAAATGAACATCAGTGCTTTACAGTTATTTTACGTATTTGTATAGCAAAAAACTTAAGAAATACGAGCTGGGCCAGGGTTGTCTCCTATAGAAAGATATAACTAGTTATTGTATATCTCGGGAAGGATATTACTAAGAGTCTTTAATTTTAGTGTGAAACAGTTGGAGGCTAGTGTGCATAGTTAAACAAAAACTTGGCAGGGTAGGAGCAGGGAAAAGTGTACCTCCCATACAATGTAATATTTCAAATTTAAAGTATCGCATGAGCAACCGTCCACCTGCTCCTACCCCGCCAATTTTTTTTAGTAACCGTCATAGATATAGTTTTCTAGATATGCTACAATTAATAACACTATGCAACAAAATGAAACTTTTGTCATTCATGACCTTTGATCACCACTACATTTTTTTTGATGTGTTATGGTGTCCTAACTACAAACATTCGAAATTTAAAATTCTATGGATACTTAAAAAAATTTTTTTTTTCTAAAATTTGGGATTTTTCAAGAGGCTGCTGCTACACCAATTTCACCATAACTTCTAAACATGCTATCCAATTTCCTTACAAAAAACACTAAAAGATTTGGAAGAAAATTAGCTTTAAGCTTTTTGCCTAACTATATTGGCGCATATTCATAGTCATAAACAAAATATACTTTAGGAATTTAAAACCAGTATTGCGATACAAAATACTGGTTTTAAATTCCTTAACTATACTTTGTTTTGTTTATTCATATGCGCCATTATTAATTTTTACTTATTCAGACCGCAATGATGAAAAAAATATTTTTTTACACAAAAATTAAAAAATTTTTATTATTAAGAAATTTTGTTAAATATCGAAAAGGTCAAAAACTTACCAATTTTATTAACTGATCATAAAGCCACACACATACATATATTACAAATAAAATAAGATTTATTTCCTGAAAATTGATGGATAAATATTGATTTTTGCAAAAATTGCAACTATTTACACTGTACAACAAAATAAATTTTTTTAAATAACAAGGTTTGTGCTAGGTTTGTTCCGTCGCATATAAATTTAAAAACACCTGAGCTAAATTTGTGTTGAAATTTCCTAACAATATCTTGAACGGTTAACGAGTTACCGAATTATTTCCACAAAAAAAGTTTTTAAAATAGTGTGTGACTAGATATTCCTTTTAAAAACTTAACAAAAAAATAAATATATAAGTTTTTTTGCCGATCCTAAAAGCGACTTCGTATATTTCACCAATCTTCTCGTAGGTCGACTGCTCTATCGGGTAAATTTAAGAAACTTTAAAAATAGAACAACAATAACGGTTTATGTAGGATAGGTTAGGTTAGTTTAGGTTAGGTTGAACAGACTACCGGTTTCTAAAAACCGCCCCACTTGGGTATGAATGAATTTATTCCTCTAATGTCGCATTTCCCCAGGTCTGCTAGTTCGGTTAGTGACGGATTTCTGATTGAAATGGATCCATATAATAAAATAAAACTCATTGGCCCTTATTACGGTTGTCGTAGTCGTAGTCGAACTTAAACGACTCCAATGTAAAACATATATCATGCGTTGCCACATTTTATCGATTTCGTCACAACTACGACAACCGCAATAAGTCTGATTATTTCTTATTTTTATTGAAGATTTTCTTTTATTTTGAGAAAAATGTTTTTGTTTCTGTTTTACTTTGTGATTTTTAGTACAATACTAATTTTTAGTTAATTTTATAGAAGTGTATGTATTTTTAAAATTTTCAAATTCAATGTATGAAAACCAGTTTGAAGTATGTTTGTTGTTAGTTTAATTATTTTAATTTATTTCATTTCAATATATATAATATAAACGGATATAAATTTAATGTTAAATTAACATAATAGAGTAACTAATAAAATTTTTTATTTTTTTAACAATTCTCTTGTGTCAATATAAATATAACAATTACAATAAAAACCTGATCTGAAAATTAATTGAAATATGTAGTATATAAAAATCAATATTCAAGGGATGCTAGGGCTCAAATTCATAGTCTTTAGTTAACTATTGATCGTGGTTTAACCAATGATGTACACATATATATGTATGCAAAATTGTTAGTTAAACCACTGGCGTTAGTTAACTGCAGACTGTGAATTTGGCCCTAAGAATGCAATAAACTAAGTTTAGTTTGGTTTTTTGTTAATTTAACTGCTTAAATTGCGATAATCCTCAGTTACGTTTACTTTAGTTCAAACAGAGTAGCGCTGCTTAAGGGCCAAGTTCTCAGCCTATAGTTAACTGACACCGGTTCTTTAACTAGCGATTTTTCATATAAACATCATTGGTTAAACCACCATAATTGGTTAGCTAAAGATTAGGAATTTGAGCATAAATGCTACATTTGTAGTTCCTTTTCAAGATTCCGTGAAAATTATTGTGCTTAATATTTGTCTAATTGTTTTAGCAGTTTTATCTCCACTTTGTTTGAAATTTTTTTCACTCACTTAAATAGTAAATAGCTCTACTTTTACATTAATGAAAAAGAAAGAGAATAATAGCCTTAAGAAAACCGTTAGAAATATTTCTATCGATTTAGTGCCTTAATTTATCTTTCTACTTTAATTTTACATTGAACGGAGAGTATAGTTAACTTTTTTTTAATAATTTATTGAAATTTTGCTGTAGTCAGTGCATTTTGATTTAAAAAAGTTTCGGTTTTTTTATAGAAAAAATGTTTTGTAACACAGCTTTCAGATTTTAATTTATTAATGGTTTACTGATTTTTATAAGTTTTTGCCCATGAAAACTGTCAGAACTTGTTCCTAAATTTCTAGATCTAGAGATCTTGCATTTACAAAAAAAATTTTTAATCAGGTGGTTTGCAAATTGTAAAGCGAAACAATGACTATAAAAAATGTTCTTCAGTTACATTTGCTTGATCCGACTTATGTAAATACCGTTTTAAGGCGTCCTTTAGCAAATTCTAAAAACCCATCAAATATTGTCAAAAGCTTTTCGAGCCAAAAAAATAGTGGGAACTAGTTTCCATCAAGAAAAATTTCAAATAAATATCATTATTCAAAGAACTTGTTACTGAATCATGTCTCTTAGAGCGGAATTCTTGCGTAAACCTAGTTTCCGAAAATCGTTACATGTAAGCCATACACTTTGCGACAGTAGGTACAACTGTGCTAGTAATCACGCATAAACGATACACTTGAGTGCGCAATCGCATGCACAACTCCATTTTGCAGCTAAGTTGTTACCAAGTACACATCTTCCATTTTATATTGTTCGCAAATAATACTCACATTCAATGTTTACTGCAAGGTGGTCACAACAATACTAACGTAACATGGCGAAAAATCAAAACTGTTTGATCTTTCGTACAACCAACACGCAACTTCGTGTACAACCTACTCAAGTTGTACCAACGGTCGTAACGTGTATGGTATACTTGATAATTTTTACTGGCTCTATTTATGCCCATTAGAACAAGTTGTAGAACTCGTATAGTCTTTATCTAGGTATCAAAGTTTTATTCTTTCTGTTAATAAATATTTATTTATATATTTTTTAAACTACACATAAGAGTATGTTTTTTGTATGTCTCTTAATTAAAATCTATTTTCTATTTTGTTGTAATTTTATAAGTATTTATATTAAACGTAATGCCTTTCAATTGGAAGGAATGCTCTTGTTATAAGTTCTTTAAATAAATTATCAATTAAATCAAATAATGCTAATTAAACGTTTATGTATTTTTGTGTTTGTTAAGTAAATAATTTAAAATGTCTATATTAAACTTAATAAAAATAATAATTAATGTATTGAAAGAGGCGCTTCTTGAGATTTTAAAGCTTTGTATGTTTAACAGTATCGGTCCAATAGTTTTGTATTGTCATGGCCTCTAAAGAATTCAAAAATGAATCATTATCCAGGCTATACATTTCATCAGAATTGTCCTGTTAAAAAAAAATAAGAATAAAGAAAGTGTTTAAGTTTAAAATTATGAAATAAAAATTCACTCTAATGGGCCACTATTTGGGTTCGAGATCAGAGATTAAGTTAACTTTAATCTTTGTGTTTAGCTTATGAGATGAAATTCTGTAGTTTTTATTTTGGTATTAATCTTACTTCCCACACTCATGTACGTATATTTCACATCCCTGCAGACAAAATGACTAGTATGTGGTTAGAAATATACTAGTTGTTTTTTTATTCAGACTAGTTGCCTAACTGTTCTTTTTCCATATATCGAACTATCGATTTTAATATTAGGTTGTCATAGGAGCCCAACTAGTTCATTTGTACATAGTTATATGCTAGTTGAAATACTAGTTATTATAGACTAGTGCGCTTACTAGTTTCTTTATTTATAGTTTTTTTTAAATATTAAAAAAACATTTGGCTCGACCGGGGTACGAACACACAGTCCTCATATTTCAAGGTATGTACTCTATCCACTTGAGCCACTTTCTACTTATTATATTTAGAGCTAAAATTTTGTTTTATGTATTTACACCTGAAAATATGTAAATTTATAAAAAAATAATTTAAATTACTAGTATCATTACAACTAGTTATATGACTGTTCCAAATTGTTGGTTTTTGACTATGTAGTATCGTTACTAGCCTCATTACAACTAGTAAGATGACAGTCCTTTGCTGACTAGTAACGTTACAACTAGTAATATGACTGTCCCAAAACGTAACTAGTAGTTATACATTTAGCTGCAGGGATAATATACATAAATATGAATGTATGTATGTATGTATGTATTTGTAACGTATTCCACTTCATTTTTTTTTGTAAAAATTCACTGGTGCTTTTGCATCAATGTTTTCAGAATCCTTTTTACTTTTCTTAATCGAAACCTTTTATTTAACTTGCTCTGTTAGTTTGTTTCTTAATGGCGAATCTTGCGACAGTTTTTTTCTACCAGTTCCACTGCACCGATTCGTATGAAGCTTTGTATACACATTAGGTTTGCATGACAATACAACATTATGATTAGAAGAGTGGGCAGGGCCACGCCCATACAAAGTAAATCTTCTTCTGTAGTTGCTTATTTATCCAGTTCCTACGAAGCTTTCTATACACATTGAGATACAGTCACAATAAAAGTTGTGATAAAAAAAGTGGGCAGCACCACGCCCATTTGATATAAAGAATATTTTTCAGCTACTTATACTTAACCGATTCTTATGAAACTTTGCACACACATCGAGTTCTTCTCAATCTTTAATATTAGACTTAGAAAAGTGGGTAATGCCACGCCCATACAGAGTTGGAACATTCAAATAAAAGGTCGGTTTAAAAATGTTTTTTCCTATTAGTTTATTTTATTTACTGGATTTAGAAAAACTAAATCCACTGCCAAACTTTTTCAGATTTTTTGTATTTTTTTTTTAGTTTTTAGAGCTTAAAATATCTTATCTGAAATTAGTTCATTATATATGATTTAAATTACATCAATGGGGTCATTATTTATTTTTGAAAAACGCGTTTTTAATTGAATTTAGATCAAGTTTTCATTTTATTAGTTTATTTTATATTACAATTTCAGTTAATTTTACGTACAGAATATTTTGAGTGCAAGAAATTTACTCGGATTCGCTTTACAGAACAGGGCCGTATGTGTTTTACGGATGGGCAAAAATATCGATATTTTCTTAAAAATATGTATATCGATATATAGTATGTATTGTCGATATTTTTAATTTCGATATATCGATATTTTTTCCAAATATATCGACAGTATCAAATTCGATATTTTTTAGCTTTGGTTTTATTTTTCGTGCAATTTTTAAAAACATTTCGGCACAGTCTTCATCAAATAGAATATTACTAACAAAATCTTTTGTTTTATTTTATAATATTTTGTGTATTCGAAAAATTATCATCAAGTTTGAGTGTAATTTTGTTGATGTATGTTCCGTGAAATATTGGTGGAATAGTAAGGATCTTGGAAATTAACTCTTTCCAGCTTAATTAATTATTTATAAGAAAGGCACTTGTTTTGTTTTATTTAAAAAAAATTTGGGGAATACGTATGAATCATCATTGTTGAAAAATATCGATATTTCGATATTTTTATTAGATATATATCGATGCCGATCAATATTTAAAAATATATCGATATCGATATACATATATCGATATATATTTTTTCACTTGCCCTTCCCTAATGTATTTCCTTCAAAACTTACACAAATATTTTTCACTTTTCGAAGTTTCATAAGAATCGGTTTAGTAGAAGTAGCTAAAAATAATATTTACTTTGCATTTACGTAGCACCGCACAGTGGTTCCAATTGAAAAAAAGTGTAATAAATCTGTATCCTTAAAACTTGCGATCCGATTACAAAACAATGTATGTAAAAATCATAGAGCAGGACATAAGCTTTGCGAATTTTGAAATTTGGACCACCCTGTTGAAACACATGGTGAGCCAGAGGTATCAAATTTGGTTACCTCGGGTAAAAAAACCTTGTTGGACTCCTAACTTTTACAAATATTATCCGATTATAATGAATATAAACTTGTTGTGAAGTTTATGAATAGATACAGATAACACATTTTATTTTATTTGAATATCTTTAATATTTTCAAAGATATTTGGCTTTGAATTTTAAAATGTTGGTTTCTGGCCTTGACTTTGTTCCCTACTTCGTAAATATATTCGGTAATAGCATAGCTAAAATTTTCAAAAAAAAATATTTTATGATTTTTAATACAATCCTTGATAATATGCCGAAAAATTTTTTTAGATATCTCAATTCATGTATTCGTGAAAAATAATCAAAATCAAGACTTTGAAATGAGAGTGAAAAATGGTTAGATTTAGCCAAAAAATAGAGCTTAATTAATTGTTCGACGTTTTTCTCAAACATTTTTCAAAAATAAACCATTTTCTTTTCAATATTTCAAAAGAATAAACCTCCATCCAGCATTGGACACAAATAGTGAATTTTTCTACGATATTCTAAATCCATCGCTTAAGAAAAAAAAACACTCATCGAGTTTTTAAAATTTCTTTACAAATTATATTAGATATATTGAATATAATTACGGCCCTATTCACAATGTATGATTAAGAGTTAACATGGACTTTAACGACAAGTTTTGTATGCCGAACTTTGCTGTTAAAGTCAACGTTAACTTTTAATCGTACATTGTGAAAAGGGCCGTTAGTCTGGTTTTTAATTGTTACCCGCCCGCTCAAAAATGTGATTAGAAGAGCAAAATTTCTAAAAATAGTAAACTTTTCAGAAGCATTTTATTCACCTGCATTAAAGATGTACTAAACTAACTTAATTTTTTAGTTTTTATTTCTTTACTATTTACTAAAAAACCTAGCAATCCTCTTATGCTCAAAAAATTTTACCGATGTATTGAACGGAAGTTTATTAATGAATTTTTAATCAAACAAAAATATTCGAAGAAAGTACGAATTAAAAATTTTTTGGGCAAAATTGTATACGTATGAGCAGCGAAGCTATTTTTAGCCTTTTTTACGATAAGACAAAAAACGAGATGACATACTGTGTTGTCATATTGCAAGTTTTTTACGATATGACAACATTAAGAAAGCCATACATGGTGTTGTCATATCGCAGTGTTGTCATATCGTAAAAAACTTACGATATGACAGCACAGTGTGTCATATCGTTTTTTGTCATATTGTAAAAAAGGCTAAAAATGGCATCGCTGCTTATGAGTAATATGACAGTACATACAATTTTAAATTCATTAAAATCGGATAGTATTTGTAAAAGTTATGAGGCCAGCAAGGTTTTTAATGCCAGAGGTAGCTAGCTTTGGCACCCTGTAGCTCACTGTGTGTTTCAACAGGGTGGTCCCAAGTTCAACATTCTTAAAGCTTAATTCCTCCTCTATAATTTTTACATACATCGTTTTGTAATCGGATCGCAAGTTTCAAAGATACACATTTTTTTATATAAAGAGAAGTAACACAATCAGGCAATTAATGCCTACCAATTAATTAATTAATGTGTTACCTTCTTTGGGAAACGGATAGTGTAGAGAGAACAGGTGGTGAATTGGGAGAGAGAGAGAGAGAGATAGAAACCTTAATTCATTTACAACTTTGCTATTGCTCGTCTTTTGTAGAGCATTGTTGCAGCCGCTCTGGTGTCAAGTAGAAGCATTAATTTGTTTAAGCTGTGTAACCATTTCATTAGTTCTAATTGAAACCAATGTATGCCGATACACGTATAGTTTTCGGTGCCATCTACCACAATCAGTCGTTACAACACTGTTATTTTGAAAAGGTTTTGATTTTGTTGCACAATGTTATAGAATGAACCTCTAAACTTAATCTCGAACCCAAAAAAGTAACTAAAGAGAATAGTAACGATGTAATTCTTACACTACTTACACTAACACGCATCGTACTGTCGTCAATATAAACACTGGAGTCCGGCTCACTTAATGCCTGTGGCTTATTTAAGAAACGACGACGGTATAGTACAATGCCAACCGTACCCACCGTGCAGCAAATACCGAATACTGTAAGACAAATTGCCGATATTGCACCAACGTCCATGAAATAAGCGCGCTAAATGTAAATACAATTAAATTGAATAATTTTTTATTTAAAACATTCTACTAAAAATGGACAAAAAACCAACCTGTACAGATAACGCTTCCGATGATATATTACTCTCCTCACTATCATACTCATTGACAGTGGTAGCCGCCGATCTTGTCAAAAGATTTTTGGAATCTGAAGAATAATTTATAAAATGATTGACTTTGTATTCCGCTGATAAACCCTTTGATTTACGTGTGCGATGTTCACTTTCTTCACGCCTCAAATCTTCTGGCTTATTGACATTTTCCAAAGTGAAGGGAATTTTATGGTGTTCCCCACTATTATCTTGTGTAACATCGGTGGTTACATGGTCTGGTGATATTTGGGCTGCAATGGTATTTAGCCAATCTAAATTACCGGCTTGGCCCTTGACGATTTTCGGCGTGGATGGAACCTGTGGCAATTGGGTAGTATAATTGGTTGTTGTTGCTGTTGTTGTTGTTTGTGCCGTGGTATTTGTAACTGTATTATCACTAGTTTTGGTGGTGCTTGTGGTATTTGCTGTTGCTTCATTCAATGCAGAAGTTGTAGCAGTTGTATTTGTACTGGTTAAATTATGGTTCTCGGTAAAATTGGTGTAATTGTTTGCCTCTACCACTGTGGCTGCTGTAGAGGTTTTCACTAATTTCATTTCATCCTTCGAAACTATTGTAGTTTTTTTAGTCTGTATATTTTCAGCTGATCTCTTAACATCAATTTCATGTTGTTGTGTATTTGCAGAAGATAAATTCTCTTTTCTTTCCAAATCTGCCTCCATTTTTTCTAGATTAAATTCTCGATTTTTATCTTCTGCGGGATCGTAGTCATAATAATATTCTTCTTCCTCGTTATTATTGGACTGGGCGGGTTCTTTTTCTTCTTTAATGGGAATTTGGCTGCTTGGCTGTTCACTAGTTTGTTCTATATGTTGTAATTTTAATTTTCCCACTGTTGTACTCCGTGCATAGTTTGTTGGTACATCGGTTGTCCATGTTATTGTGGAGGTCTGATAGAGTCTGGTTACCAACTTTTTGGTATTATCTTGGTGATGATTCTTGTAGTCTAGTGTCGGTTCCTGACTTGGATATGTGTGTACGATCACAAAGTAAGGAAATATAAGATCTGTAAAAATATTCGTAAAATTTAAGAAAATTAAATTATAATAAAATAAAATATGCAAGAAATTTATTATTTAACATATTGTCATAATTTTATTTTAAATGAAATTTATTTGCTGGTGTTTAAGCAATTGTCTATATGCAGCATTTCGTTGGTGCTTTACCAACTCATCAGTAGACTTAAAACACAATTTTGAACAGTTACAGTTTTACTCATCAGTAAAATTATGACAATATGTCAAATAATAAATTTCTTACAGGTTTAATTTAGATTTTATTTTTCATTTTGCCTTATAAATATTTTTATTGTTATCCAATGGATTTCTAATTGTATAAAGGTGTAAAAAAATAAAATAGATTCATATCGAATAAAAAATTATTTGCTGGGTTTTGTATAAGTTTCAAAGCCTACTATGATTATTTTTTGAAAATCATTTATATATTTGTAAATTCTCAAATGGGTTTTAAAAGTTTATACATAAGATAAAAAGTTTGTAACTGGTCAAAATTGTGTTTGAAGTGTACTGATGAGTTGGTAAAGCACCAACGAAATGCTGCATATAGACAATTGCTTAAACTCCAGCAAATAAATTTCATTTAAAATAAAATATAATATTTTTATTATTATAATAGTATGCACTGAATCCGGCAAAGCTATTGATATATTCACAACCTGTTGTATGTGTTGTAGATCGTATAAATTTGTAATTGTTGGTAATTTGCAAATAAATATTTACCTAAAAACATGTCTTTGTGAAAACTACTATCAAGATTTATGGCTCCATGAAAAATGGCCCCAAACCAAAAATGAAAAATGGCCCCAAACTTTCGTGTTGAAAACAACAACATAAATTTTGGGCCATTTTTCCTCATTTTTGGGGCCATTTTTCATTTTTTAAATTGGTGTCATTTTTCCTATATTTTGGGGCAATTTTTCATTTTTAAATTTTGGGCCATTTTTCATTTTTCATAAAAAGAAAAATGGCGCCAAACTTAAAAATGAAAAATGGCCCCAAAATATAGGAAAATGGCCTCAAATTAGAAAATACAAAATGAAAAATGGCCCCAAAAATTTTACGTTTTTGTTTTCAATAACGCCATACGCAAAAAGTTGACATATGGGAAATAAAGTCATATTTTTATAGCAATTGCCATTATAATCTGCCTTCAGGCAGTCTTGACGAATGATTTTATCTGCTCGAAGAACGGCTTCGCTGAATAAAGATTATTATATAGCCGGTCTTCGGATGGGCTTAAGAGTTTTTCTTTTTTCATTATAAAGTTTGGGGCCATTTTTCAAGGAGCCAATATTTATACAATCTACAACACCTACAACAGGTTTTGAATTGAACACGTGAATGAAAAAGGAGAAAGGTTATCAATTCGTAATGTATTTTTTTATATGTGTTCCCCAAAACTTCGCCATTTATAAATAGTTTCCGTATTTTTTTCTTTACTTGAAAGGAGATACTTCCAGAAAGTAAATTCAATTTCGTTTTAACTATTTCTAATCACTCGATTCTTATAAAACTTTGCACACAGATTAAGCTTTCTTTTCAATAGTGCATTATGATTAAAAAATGGGTAGTGCCACGCCCATGCATAGTAAATATTCTCTTCCAACAGCTTCCACTAAAACGATTCTTATGAAACTTGGCACACATTTTCAGTTATCGTTGCAAGAAAATATTTCAGTTAGAAAAGTGGTCAGTGCCACGCCCATGAAAAATAAATATCAATTTAAATTACTTCTACCTAACCGATACTTATGAAACTTCGCGCATAAAATTAGTTCTCGTGAAAGTACAACATTATATCAAAAATGTCGGCAGTGCCAAGCCTATTTTGTAGTCGGTTTTTTCATTTACGGTTTGAGTTGAAGGCAAATGATAAATTTAAATGGACCAAAAATACGTGATCCATTGCAAACTTTTAGGTTTAGGTTTAGCGGTACAAAATCAAAACCATAATTTTCATCCCTGCTTTAGGAGTTGTATGCATTGATGCTAGTAGTTGCTAGTAGTTTCTATATAAACATTTTACTAGACATGTTTAGAAACATGTTTATGTGAAAATTACTAACCGCATTTATGCAACATACAACTCTTACAAAGGGTTTTGAATTGAACAAATAAAATTGGATACTTACTACTCAATAGTGTTATCCAAAACCAATGTGACCACCAATAAAAGGTCATGATTCAGCTCGATAGATGATGACTTCAATGTTGAAAAAAACTGTAAAAAATAAAAAATTCCAATAGTAAATTACTTTTTATAAATTCATTAATAAAAAACGAAAAGAAAACGCTAAACAAAGTATGCAAAGTTATCGTTCAAAAGTGAAAAAATGTAAAAAAAACCGCAAAACCAAAAAATCGCCAAAACTAAAAAATCGGCAAAAAAATTTAAGAAAAAGAAAAATTGGAAAAAAACGAAAAAATCACCAAAATTAAAAAGCGCCAAAACCAAAAGAAAAGTCGCCAAAACGAAAAAAACTTAAAAAAATAATAAAATTAAACAAAAAAGCAAAACGAAAAATTGCCAAAATGAAAAAAGGGCAAACACGAAAAGGGATATAAGTTTTCGTACGGAGCCCTTCGTGTGCGAGCCAAATTAGCACTTTACTGAATTTATTTGCTCATGATTTGTGTTGTGTAAGCGGTTTTAGTAGTTTGTTTTCGTAATTTTAGTAATCGTAAATTGTTTTTTCAGAGTTTGGGCGTGTTCTCATGTTACAGAGCTGAAAATTTATAGACAAAAAATAACAGGGTTTTAGGGTAGAGGGGACATAAAAAAGAATATCGGACATGTTCTGAAAATCATTTCGTTTTGAAATCGGCAACTTTCAGGAAAGAAGTCAACTAAAAATATCACTTATAGCAGCTTTTCAGTTAATTTTCATGTTTCAGATGTTTCAAATATTTTATCCGATCTAAGAAACGAATTCCCTAAAATTATTCAATTAAAAGAAATGGTTTTCAGAACATGGCTGTATATGTACGTGTTTCGGCTTTTTGCAAGTTTACACCTGGGATTCATTTCAAGGGGAGCTATATTTCTCTCCCTTTTGAATGAAAAAAGTTACGCTTTTCTTTCAAAAAAGTTACATTTTTCGTCAAAAGTTACATTTTGAAATATTTCTTGTGTAAATAGTAAATGTATGTCATTTATATAAAAAAAATACTTTTATTACATATTTCAGTGATAATCTAGCATGTGATCGAAATTGATTGATTTTAAATCGCGCGATTTCACCCAACAAGTGTTCTGTAAATGGCACTATGCAGTGAAATCGAATTTAAGGTCGAATAAAATATTTTAAGTATCGAAACTAATAAAAAAGCATCAATAAATTATCCTTCAGTGGAATTTGTTTATCAAACCGCGCGATTTGAAATCGATCGATTTCCATCACATACCAGAATAACAAGACAACAAATTCATTTATTGAACAAAAACATCATAACTTAGAATAAAAATATATAAACTTTTTAGTTTTCAAATAAAGATTTATTTGTTGAGGGTTAAGCAATGTCTATATGAATTTCATTGGTGCTTTACCAAATCATCAGCAGACTTAATGGAACTGCGCAATGCGCTACTTGTATTCTTTCTTTCATGGACTTCAACCATACTTTTGAAAAGCTTCTTACCTTTTATATTACTTATATTACTTATATTATATTATATTACTTAAGCCCTTATGACACTACATTTTTCTTGCATTATTTTGCTATAGGATTAAAAGAAAGAAATAGCAAATGATAGAAAGAAACAACTATACAAAATGTAAACAAAACGTAATGGCTTCTTTAAGTGCTGCCTACTTTTTATTTATAATTTGGAATAATGATAAGCTGTTTAGCCGTCCGACAAAATCCTGCCTTTAACTATTCCCAAGTTGTAATAATGGCCCTTATATTACTTCATTCTTTGCCATGTTTCAAAAGTTACGAAAATCTGTTCTAATATAACAAAATTATACATGATACGTTGGCCCTTCAAAAGTTACGAAAAATGAAACATATGTAACCAAACGGCATCACTGCTTGGCATTGTTCTATTAAGCAAAATGAGTAAAACTATGACTTCAGCAATTGGAAATAAAATAACAAAATTAAGATTAAAAAACTAAAATGGAAAAACTGCAAAACTGCTCAATGCTTAGAAAAGTGCAAAATGCAGGGAAAGCTACGCATTTGGCAACGCTGATTATATCTGAGAAAAAAAAATAAAAATAAACTTTTGTAAATGTCATATATGCAACCTTCTTAAAAATCAGGTGACTTTTTAAAAATGTTGCCAAATCACATGTTGTAACTAGTGTTTTTCATTCGGGATTTCCCGGGAAAAAACTCCCGGGATCCCGCACATTTTCCGGGAAAAAAATCCCGGGAAATTTGTGCGGGAATTCCCGGGATTTTTTGTAATATTGTTATGTCAACTTTACTTTGTAAGCACACATTTTTAGTGCTGCTCTTAGAAAAATATGAAAAATAAAATAAAAAATATACACATAATTGAAATTCTTTGGATCAAAACCCATAGAGTTCGACTAAATACATAATTTCAATTCTTAACACTACAGCACGAAGCATGAAAATATATTTGATTATTTCCAATATATCAGGAAAAATAAACACGTATGAACCATAGACTTCGAAAGCAAAAGGCTTTTAAACTAGGTATGAGAAAAAGAAAAAGCACAAATAGTGTTTGGCTAAGACAAATATGGTGAAATTTTTAAGATACAAAAAAAAAAAGCTTATCTAAGTTTGGAAAATTGGTCTAAAGCTGGATATTTATCTGCTTGAGTTTGAGGGCTTAGAGTATAAGAAGAACGCTGATGATGGGATCGTGGTTGATCCCGAAAATATGATGGTGTTAAGTTCGACCCTTATACAAAGTCAAGAATTTGTCTTTGTCTTTTTCAATTATTACATGCTTTGAAAAATCATTTCACAATAAAACTAACTACATTTTTGGACCAATTCATTATTTCAGTTCAATTTTGCTTAGCAATATGAATTGCTCATTATTGGCCTATAAAATAAAGCATAAATCATATTTCACATAAATCTTTTCTGCTTATAAAGCTAGAGCAATTATAAAAAAGTCTCAAATTGGTAAAATTTTTACTTTAGATAGCTACTAGTCAGAAGTTATACAATTAAAAAAATTTAATTTTCTTATTAAAATTAAAAAGCATGCGACACGGCACACCTTCATACATATTTGTTGGAATTACCCTGTAAAGAACTGAAATTATATTTTTTAACTTACTTTTAATGCATTAATAAATTTATTTAATAGATCTCATTAACTTCTATTTTTTTTGTTCAAATAAATTCAGTTAAATGATATATTGTATCGTTTTGTATTGGGCGGGAAATTGAGAAATCTATCCCGCTTTCCCGGGAAATGAAAAAGTCCGGGAAAAGAAAAACTCTAGTTGTAACACTTATAGTACACCTTTTTTTTTAGAAAAGAAAGCGCCATTAGCTTTTAAGGAATTTAACCTTCGCGCCGGCCTGTTGTCTTCGTTTTGAATTGTCGTTACACGTATTTCTTACCAGCATTCGTTACACGTACATATTTGTTATAATTATTTTTTCATAACAAAAATGTTTGCCACAAGCATAGAAAACATTTACATATATGCTGCATATCATATGTACAACGTGCCATAAGGAACTTCGTTCCAAAAACGAAGTCTTAAAAGCGAATGTTTCAGCGTTTTGAATCACATGTATGGCTTTCATCCATTTTAGAGGATAATTTTCAGTGAGATAGGAATTATGAAGGTGAATATCGTAGCCTAAATTACTAACTAAGGTCTCAAATGCTTTTCTGACTTCACTCTTAATTTGCTTTTATGCAACAGAAGATAAAACACATATTTAATATGGATAAAGATAATTAGTACCATGACCTTTAGTTACATAAATTTGTTAATAACGCAAATGCTCTTTGTTCATTAAATCAAATTCCGTTACACATTGTGCACAAATTTGAATATGTAGTTATTTTTTTAAACACAATTACATACATATTTGTAAAAATCAATGAAAATACTTACGGTCTCCTACACTTTAGAAAATGTGAAAAATATTTATGGTTCGACTACTGCATTGTTTTTCATTGGAATAGTTGCGACATATTTGAAATTGATTAACACCCCAGTACATGAATGACTTAATGCAAATTATTAAATTGCTCATCAACTATTATTAACCCTAGAAAGTCATACTTAATTTTTTGGCGTAAAGGTTATACTTCGTCGAATCGACGACGGTGTTACTAAAAGTGGCAGTAAATATGACACACTTATAAAAAAAATTTTAAATTTGAGTTTTTTTTAAATATCTGTGTTGTATATCATCGAAATATAACAAAAAATTATTTAATTTTTAATTTTTATTTAATAATAAATTAAGTTTTCACCGCCGTACTTTATTCGGGCTATTTAGTAAAACAGAGCTTAAAAATTATCGAAAACAAAAAATTTGAAAGCATATAGACGACAAAATGTATTTGAATACTAAAATTGATATATTAAACAAGATCAGTACACGTTTTCAAAAGCATCAGCCGTTATTTTATGTAAGATTTATTAAAGTCTTTTCGGGGTTCCCCATACCGGCTTTTATCACATTTTTTGATTGTCAACCGCAGTTTACAAGAAGGTGAAACAGCAAATTACTGCCGCTTCTGGTATTTTAGCCCTAGTGGCATCATTTTATTATTTTCTTCCTTATTCGGCGATTTATTTTTAATATTCTCGCGTTTCAATGTTGATACCTCAAGGCTATCAATCACCTAACTTTAAATGTTGACAAAATGTCAATTTTGGTGAATTTGTGTTGACTTAGAATCTTTGCCTTTATTTGGAATAAGTTGTAGGCGTAAATAGTATAAATATGTAGTCATTAGTCACATTAAGTATACTATAAAATTGAAGGATTGCCCATCTGATGGCTATCCAGGAATATCAATTACAATACAACATTGGTTAATTAGTTTTAAGATATTTTCAAGTTTGTTTCTCTTTTAAAATGTTTAAAAATATATCGTCCTGAACTACTCTGGTGATATATTTTACTTAACATCCAATTTCTAATCATCTTTTGTATTCTTCTTACTCTATGTCATATATGTCGTTATCATCAAGATCCAACTCACGCTTCCCGTCATACATCGAAAAAAAAAAAATTTCAACCTCTTTGTCCATCAAGCCTACTTCTCTTTTTTTATTATAGACTTAAAAATTAAGAGCTAACTACTCAAACAACAAACAATGAAGCACTAGAAATACACATCCAAAAGTTCGAAAAGTTATACAAACGTCATACTTCGTCGTTTCGACGACGCAAATTGAAAAAAAATTAACTTTCTCAACGCAGAGCAAGCTAAAAATTGGCATACACCTAAAGCACGACAACCTGAAGTCCTATACGAAAAATGGACATAAAATAAGTGCATTTACCAGAAAAAAACTAAAAAATTCTAGCATGCGTCGTCGATTCGACGAAGTATGACCTTCTAGGGTTAAGGCGGTTTACTTTACATGCGTTTGACAAAACTATAGATAGAGAAATATTTTTGATGTGTAAACATCTATACGCTAGGGGGTAAAAATCTTTTTCACAATACAATCACAAATTTTTGAGTAAGATCCCTGCAGACAAAATGACTAGTATGTGGCTTTTTTATTCAGACTAGTTGCCTAACTGTCCTTTTTCCATATATCGAACTATTAACATTAGGTTGTCATAGGAGCCCAACTAGTTCATCTGTACATAGTTATATGCTAGTTGAAATACTAGTTATTATAGACTAGTGCAATTACTAATTTCTTTATTTATAGTTTATTAAATGTTAAAAAACATTTGTATCAAGCAGGGTATGAACACACAGTTCTCATCTTTCAAGGCATGTACTCTATCCACTGAGCCACTTTCTACTATTATATTTAGAGCTAAAATTTTGTTTTATGTATTTACGCTTGAAAATATGTAAATTTTAAAAAAAATTATTTAAATTACTAGTATTATTACAACTAGTTGTATGACTGTTCCAAAACGTTGTTGTTTGACTAATATCGTTACTAGCTTCATTACAACTAGTAAGCTGACAGTCCTTTGTTGACTAGTAACGTTACAACTAGTATAATGACTGTCCCAAAACGTAACTAGTTGTACATTTAGCTGCAGGGATTGTAATAACGCGGTGTGAGCTGTGTATGAGTGTATTAGTGTAATCATACGGACAACAAGAAGTACAGCGAAACTTAACAGCTGCATAGAAATACACTAACACCATCTAGTGCGCAATAGTAGTAGTAGTTTCATCATTCATGGATTAACGAGATTCCTTCTGTCTCTATCTACTCCCCCCGGGGGGTACGGTTCATGCATCTTGGTGATTACTCACATCTTGGTGATGTGCTTCCTGGGAATAGGATAATTTGGTTTTTGCTGACATTACCTTAGGCCAATTACCCATAAAACTTATGTGTTACTACACAATCTCTTGCAGCCGAGTAACGGGCGTGCAGTCAGTAAGGAGGTGAACAGGCACCTAGGGTCTCTCTCAAGACCAAAGTCGATAAAAAGTTACCCTCTAGGGGTTTTCTTTCGAGGCTTGACCAGTAACATAAACTTTTACCACGGGAACCAGTGGCCCCACAGATGACTAGCCTTCCAGAGGGTTAAAGAGATGATGCTCGCCGTTAAGCGACATCATCTGGGATTATGTCGCTGGCGGACTTCGTCTTACCCTCTGCAGGAAGGATGATTCTGTGTCTGGTTGTTTGGTGAGGTTTCCTTCGGGAGCTAATCACGTGGTGGCTGTGGTTGCTACCAAAATCGCTGGGAGAGGTTTGGTTAAAGGCCTGATGCTCGACCAGTGCTAGTGCCTGGTTGGACTTCGGTCTACCACATGTCCCTCTTTGTAAAATCTATTAGTAAAATCTATATGTAAGATTTTTCGGAAGTGATTTTCAAGTTTCATTCGTAATTTTTGTGGCTGTCGGTAGCTTGGACTGTCCTCTTTTAGAGGTGATAAAAAATTTTCAAATCGGGTTGCGGATTCCTGTGATATTGTGCGATTGTATTTTGGGATCGATTTTGAATTTTCGTGTCGATATAGACATTAATTTTCTATACACAGTGCGTGTGTGTATTTATGTGTGTTTAATTTCTTGAGACTCCGCTGGCAAAGGGAGTCTCAAGGTCAAACTCCGGCAGTAAGGTCGTACGTTTGTTGGTTGGTGCTGTGTTGCCGTGGTTTTGAATTGAGTGAGTATTTCGGCGTTGCCGTTTTTTATTTTTGCCGGGAACTTCTGGGATTTAGGGGATTTTGGGTCCAGTTTTTCGGGATTCAGACCCGATCCGTCTCGGTTTTTGAAAACGGGTTTAAAAAAAACCGGTTTTTCGGTTTTACCGAATTTGTTGCTGAACTTGGTGCGATATTTGGCTGACGGTTTATTGACTGCGTTTGTCTTTGACAGTTGGTTATTTTGCTGTTTAACTGCGGTAATTCCAACTATTTTGTACGGGTATATTATTTTTTGCTGGTGGATAAATAATACTATTATTTATGTCTGCGGGGAAGCGGAAGGGCGATATGCCTGGTGGGAGTGAGTCAGAGGTGTCTGATGCGAAGCTTATCGGTTTGAGCGATTTGTCGGTTGTGGAGGAAGGTACGAGGGTGAAAAAGAAGTGGATGAAGCCCGGTTCGCCGAAGTTGAAACGGGCGAATGATGAGAAGACTGTTTCGGTAGAAGGTGAAATGTTTCATTACTAGATGTTTACACATCTCCCCTGTGATTGGACTCACATTATTTTTTTTAATACAAACTGGCTTCATATAGTCCATTTATGAGGGATATTTTAGCACTTATTGTCAATAAGTACAAAATTAGCCCTTAAACACCTTTTAAGTTTTGACTTTGAAGACTTACAGTAGAATTTTATGCAATTTTTTTTAGAACATTTCAGTCCGCTTTTTTGCTGTTTAAGGGGAGTTTTTGTTGTAAAGCTTATAATTAGATAAAAAAAGTCCAATTTATTTCATTAAAATATCTGTAATATTTTCAAAGATGTTTGGTTTTGAATTAAAAAATTTTGGTTTTTGGCCTCAACTTTGTTCTCTATTTCGTCAATATCTGCGGTACTAGCATAGCCAAAAATTTCAAAATATATTTTATTGCTTTTACCGTAATCTCAATTTATTTGTCGTTAAAACGCATCGTAGTCAAGACTTTGAAATAAGAGCGAAAAATGGCAAAATTTTTACAAAAATAGAGCTTAGTTCTTCGACGTTTTTCTCAAAAAAATTTCAAAAGCAAAATTTTTTATTCTCAATATTTTAAAAGAATAAACTACAAAATTACTGCATTTGAAATTTTAAGTCGATTAAAGCGTGCACGCTACACTTAGTGTTGGAGGAAAATGGTTTTTTTAAACGAAATTCTATATTAATCGCTTCATCGCCATCGAGTTTTTCTAATTTCTTTACAAATTATATTAGATTAATTTAATATAATTAATCTGGCTTTTAATTGTTACCCGCCCGCTATAAAATGTGGCCAGAAGAGCAAGTTTTATAAAAATAGTCAAGTTTTCAGAATCATTTCATTTACCTGCATGAAAACTGCACTAAACTTTAAAATATCAATTTTTATTTCTTGACTATTTAGTAAAAAACATAGCAATCCTCTTACATATATTTAAACAACTGTAACGATATAATTTTCTCTTCACATGTGTACAAGTTCATTCATATATACTTAAGTATAAAATCAAACAAAAAAAGTTTGTCTTAAGTAGAACAAAAAATCAGAAAAATGGAAGTTTAGAAAAAATAAGTCTATGGCAAGGCTGGGAAAGTGCAGTTCAATATCAGCTTAAGTGATTTAATTCTCGTATTCAATTTTCACGAAAAAGTTTTATATATAAGAATTAAAATCACATTCAACGGAGCCACCTGACAAGTAGTGATAAGCAAAATACACGTGAGCACTGACGATGGAAGTGTAGCGGCTTCCGAAAGTGGCGCTATTCGGTTCTTCTGTATACGTTGAAAAGTTAAGTTAATGTTAATTTTCCCTCGTTCCTTAGAATATCAATCATGCTCAATTCTTTCTGAATTAAACGTTACGAACCTTAGCCTAATAATCAATTTGGATATAATTTTTAACTAAAAAAATGTGTGAAGAAAATGCGAATATCCAATATTTTTAGGGCAAAAGCTTATTACATATGAGTAATATGATGGCCTACGCCGATAGGGGGTAGGTCGAAGGCGATATGAACTTCCTTTCAACATGGTGTCCCATGACACCGTGCGTTCTTTTTTTACGAGTACATTTATTTAATAAAATCCTTAAAGTTTCTTAAAATTGAAAATTTGTTTACATAAAACGATATTTGGTATTGTGGCTTAGGCACAATTTAAATGTATGCTATGTCATCTTATTAAATTGTTATATTGGATTTATTTCTAAGTTTAATAGCTATTCACACGAAAGCAATCAGTTATTTTTTTAAACAATTAAAAGTAAACACACATATCTTACATATATCCATACACTGAAAAATACCATGCGAAGTATGAACGAAATCGTTCGTATATTTTAAGAAATATTATGTAATTTCGCACCACGAAATTCTTTCGTAAAATGTACGAAGCGAACGAAATTTTTGTGTTTATTTTACGAAGTATGTTTTGTGTTTTAAGAAATAATTTTTTATATAATACGAAAGAGTTTCGTAGAAAAGAGAAAACGTTTTACATTTTACGAAATAGTTTCATAGTTTAAGGTAATATTTAGAGAATATTACTAAATATTTTTTGTGTGTTTACAAATTAACTTTGTATATACTATGAAAGAATAGCAAAATAAAATTTTAGATTTTACGAAATATTTTCATAACTGAAGTTCATATTTAGAGAATATTACGAATTATTTTAGTTGCTTTACGAAAATTATTACCATTGCTTCAAATTGTTTTATCGGCTTACAACGATCGAAAATGTATTAAAAACTAACAATACGCGGGGAAGTTATAATGTAAACTATAGAATTAATCCGAAACCTATTCTGATTAGGCACTGCTCGTGAACAAAATTTGTTTTGCATCAATTATTTGATAATGGTACGATATTCCCGTTAATTTTTTTTGCACAGATTTCACGTCATGCATATTTTTTATTAATAAGTCCAATTTTATTAGTAGTTTGAGCAATTGTTTTTGATAGAACTACCAATATTATTGCTAAAATGTTAAACCTAATCAGATTAGATGCAGTTTAAGTTTGCTAACCTTTATTTTTGAAATTAAATAACTTTTTTTACATTTTTCTTGTTATTAAAGTTGCTCTTCTTTTCTCAGAAATCCCCTTTTTGTGCCCCTTTTTTTCAAAATTCGCTTTTGGCGCCCCTTTTTGAAAACTTTCAACGGTAACGATGTCTACAACTTATATGTATACGGATCACTTAGCGCCCAATTTTATATGATTCAATAATTTTAAGAACAAATTATATAGTTTATAATTGATTTCGTAGTATGTACGAAATTTTAGTATATTTTACGAAAAAACGTACTAGTAAATGTTTTCGTTACTTTCGTAAAACTATAAAATTTTGGTGTAAAAATTTATTCCGTAATATGTACGAAAGTTTCGTATGATATTTTACAAAAAAAAAAAAAATAGCTGCGGAAAGTTTTCGTTACTTTCGTCAAATAATAAAATTCTAGACTCAACCAAATTCGTAATATGTACGAAAGTTTCGTACATTCTACGAAAAAGGTAACTACGAATGGGTTTTGTTACTTTCGTAAAATAATAAAACTCTAGACTAAAACTTTTTTCGTGGAATGTACGAAAGTTGCGTATATAATACGAAAAAAGTAACTACGAATGTTTTTTTTTTTCGTAAAATGTTGCATGGATTATTTTCAGTGTTAACAATCCAAAATCAATTTGGCAATTGAAAATACACATAAAATATAAGCGACATATTGAGGCTAATTTTGTTTTTCTATAAAATATCAATAGCACAAGTAGTGCATTTATTATTAAAGTCATAAAAAAACTGCAATTTAACTTATGTAAATAAATATTTTCGTATTCAATACAATGTTAATTTCATACCAAAAACCGTTAATCTCAATTTCAAAACAAATATGTACCATTCGAAATAACCTGATCTTTATTAACGTTTTTAAGCTTTGCCATAATCTTCATCTCTTACATCTGGCAACAAGAATTAAATTTAGCGCCTTTTTTCTATTTTTGTGTCTCCGCTAAATTAAATCTCTCATTTCATGTTTTTCTGGCAATACCGTTTAGTTTCATAGTGTGTTTTCATTGTTAACAATTGCAAAGATTTTGCAAAATTTTCTTTTATTAATAAACCAAAAAATTCTAAGGTTTTTGTTAATATTTTTTCATAAATGTATTCATTAAATGTTATATTTCATATAAATTATGAAAGTTTTTCGAAAAATGTGAATTAAAGTGTCGCAAAATAAGTGTAAATATTTGGTCAAATCAGCAAAAATTAAAAGAGGCCTAGGGCTCCACTAGCAAGTTGTTTGTTGTTGGGAAAAAGCAAGTAGAGGAATAAATAAAAAAGAGTGGTACCTATGTGTTTGTTGTTGCTGTTGTCTATCAAAAATGAAATAGGAAATAGATATATATATATAAATGAATATTAAGAGGGTGTTGATAGTTTTAAGTTGGAAATTAAACAACAGTTTAAGTTAAAAGTCTAGTTTGTGTCTTAAGAAAAAGAAAAAATATATATATATATATATTTTTGGCCTTTTTTCTAGCAAAATTTAAATATTTCGTCTTTAGTGGATGATGTGTTTGTAATAAATTCATGCTTACTAATGAGCATTTACATATATGGCGTATTTTCTTTTAAAAGAGCAAGAAATCTTACTTAAAAAAACTCCTTAAGCAAAAAATAGAAATAAAATTACCGGAGAGTTTTTATTTGCTTCAACAAATAAATACCAAGAACAAACAAATGCAAAGAAAGGTAAGTCAAAATAACATTTGAAATTTAGTATTTTAATGAAATTTTTAAGTACACTGGCAAAAAAAAGTAACTAGTTTCTAATGACTGATTCTGGTAGAGGGAATAAAAAAATATACGCGAATCGGCATTTTGAAAGTATAATATAGCATAAGTTTATTGGTTATTTAAAAATCCATTGTTGATTAAAGTGATCTGTATCTGAAGAATCGTAAGAGATACACAATATTCGTAACTATGGCCGCTACAACAACAAATGCCCAATTCTTTTGAATATAACGTTACGAACCTTAGCCTAATAATCAATTTGTATTCACAAAACAAATACGTTCGAAATAATCATATTAATAAAAAAATACTAAAATTTCATGAAATTTAAAAATTAAAAAAGTTTTTGGCCAATATAATTATTCTATAGAGATTAAGGTTTGCAATAGATAATGTTTCCTATTTCAAACTTATTCATGAAGTCGGCAAATTTTGTTATTTCAAAGCTTACTTAAATTTTTAAGACTGTATATACATCGAGCCATAACGACAAAAAGACGTGATCTACATGTTGTGCTATTTTCGTTTTTTGATAGCAATCGATAGCACTATGCGACATGAAAAATGCCTCTATATGTTTTTTTGACGTGTTATAGTCCCCTAACTACAAAAGCAGCCGAAATTTTAAATTCTATGGATAAATTATTTTATATTAAATTTGGGACTTTTGAAGCGGCTGCTCTACAGATTTTATCATAACTTATGAAGGGGTTGTCCAATTTTATTACAAAAACGAATAAAAAACTTTAAATAATATTACCTTTAAGCCGTTATAACATTATTTTTTATACTCTATGGTTTCAGAATTATTCAGACGGCAATGGTTGAAAATATATATTTTTTTATGCAAAAACGAAATATTTTTATATTTTAAACATCTATAAAAAAAATCGAAAATTGCAAAATGTTACCATTTTTATTTACTGACCGTAAAACCACTATCCCATAAATAAAATAAGCTGTATTTCACGAAAATCGATGGATAAATATTGATTTTATTCAAAAAAGTGAAATTACCTGATTTTTGCAAAATTTGGTCCAGCCGCTTTGAAGTTATCATCTATTTTCTTCGTGGGTTTTTAATTTAATGTTATTATTATACATATTTTTTTAATAAAACTATTTTCCTATAAAACTTTTGTTTGTTGGTTACAAACTTTTTGTCGTTACGACTCGACATACTCCAAGGGATATTTGCTAGTTGGGGAGTAGTCGATTTATTATCAACACGACTTAGCAATTAAGATATATGTATATACAGGTGCTTTATTTCATTGAGGGTATGTTATTGCGTTAATCTCATTATTTGGAAAATCCTAACTGTGTTTTGAGAATCATTTAATTTAAGTTCCCATAAAAATTTTTCAAATCATCCTTATTGAAGTAGGTCTGTAGTGATTTGACATCATTTTTAAACCATTATTCTCATGTGTACCTGCATTATTACCTGCAGTTACTAAGCATTAAATGCAAATATTTTATTAAAAAAATAAGCAAGTGAAAACTTTTAAACAAACATCATAATCATCATAATGTAACTTGAAAATGATTATTTTTTTATGTTTATTATCTACAAATTGATGTCTCTATTATTTTCATACACTTGTTTTTTAATATTGTGGTTTTAATTTCTATTTTTGGGTTAATTGGTTGGCTCATGGAGATATGTTGGTATGCAGTATTTGAACGCCGTTATTTCGTTAATATAGATATTATCTCTTGTTGTACTAGTATACACTACAAGTACATTTACATGCAGAATTGTGTGTTAAACTTACATTAATGTCTATTTTATGATATAGGACAATGAAAAACGGAAATCGTGTTTAATCCATATCAAATGAATTTATTTTTTTACTTATTGAGGTCAATATACAAAAAATAAAATTAAAAACTATAATGAGAATGTAAGAAGAATTAATGTAAGGTCGGACTGGACAAATTTTTGACAAATCAAACGTAACTGCTGAATAATGTACGCAGTCCGGGGTTTTCATACTTTTTACAACGTTCTCTAGATATTGAATTTATGTGTCTCCCAAATGGCTACATCGATTTTAATTTATTTTCTTTTGTGTGCTAGGTGATTTGATTTAAAATCTTCTGAGCTTTATTTGAAAAAATTCGGTACAGCCTTTTTGAAATTATCATTCATTTTCTTCAGGAGTGTTAAAATTTTTAAGCTTAGAAGATATTTGACTTAAACGGGATTTAGTCGAAGAGTTTTTAGCTTGTTTTTTAGAGTTGCTGGTGAATCTGGGTAGATACGTTTAAACGTAACAAGTTCAAAAGATATTGCCTAAGAAAGTAAATTTCTTTTGGATCTGGTACCACGCTAAATGCCCTTATACTCCGTTTGACAATAAAAAAATCAAGCTAAAAAGTCTTCGTCTAAATCCCGTATTAGGAGAAAAAAACATTTGTTTTTTGTCTTGACTTTTTTTAGTGTTTTGCTTATAACTTTTTAGTTTATAGTTCAATTTTAATTTAAAAGGCAGTACTTGATTCTCGATAAAATTGTAAGTAAAACTGCAATAATTTTTTTTATTATCTACATTATTTAAGTCGGGAAAAGGATAAGAAACGAAATTTGAAATTGACCCGATTAAAATAATGATTTTTTCAAAATCATTATTTTAAATTTTGTAAAAAACACACATCCATTCTTTCATCACATACCGCGAAAGACAATTTATTAACCATGTGTCTAGCGCCACACAGTGGTTCAAATTGAAAAAGGGTTAGTAAATCTGTATCTTTGAAACTTGCGATCCGATTACAAAACGATGCATCTGGAGTTTAAGGGTGTGAAAGTTGAATTCCTCGGGCATGAACAACTTAGTCGGCCTCACAACTTTTACAAATATTACCTGATTTTAATAAATTTAAACTTGATGTAAAGTTTATAGAAAGAATAAAGAAAGGATATTCTTAGTACTTTCAAAGATACTTAGCTTTAATCTTAAATTTTGGATTTTAGCCTCGACTTTCTTCTCTATTTTGCCAATATCTCGGGTAAAAGCATAGCCAAAATTAAAAAAATATATTTTATGATTTTTAACACAATCCCTGATAACATGTAGAACATTTTTTGTTAGTTATCTCAATTCATCTAGTCGTAAAGTGAAGACATTGAAATGAGAGTGAAAAACTACTAAATCTGTACAAAAATAGAGCTTAATTGTTCGCCATTTATCTCTAAACTTTTTTTAAACAAACATTTCTTATTTTCAATATTTCAAAAGAATAGACTTCAAAACTGACTGCAGTTGAAATTTTCAGTCGATTGAAGCATGCACGCTACATCCAACATTAGACGAAAATGGTAAATTTTTCTACAAAATTCTAAATTAATCGCTTAAAAAGAAAAACGCACATCGGGTTTTTAAAATTTCTGTACAAATTATATTACATATATCTAATGTAATTAATCTGGTTTTTAATTGTTAACAGATTTTCTAAAAATAGTGAAGTTTTCAGAAATATTTTATTTACCTGCATGAAAATTGTACTAAGCTTCAGTTTTTAATTTTTACTATTTATTAAAAGCATAGCAATTCTCCTATGTCTAAAACTTTTACGACGGTAATTTTTTCATGATTTTTTAATTAAAAAAAAACATGTGAAGAAAATGCGAATATCCAATTTTATTGTATCAAAATCGGATAATATTTGTAAAAGTTATGAGGTCGACAAAGTTTTTCATAGCCGAGGTAGTCAACTTTGACACCGTGTAGCTCGACGGGTCTTTCAATAGGGTCTCCAAGTTTCAACATTCTTAAAGCTCAGGTCCTCTTCTATGATTTTTACATACATTCTTTTTTAATCGGATCGTTTCAAAGATAGAAATTTGTTCTAAATAAAACCACTGCGCCAATTATTTTGTATTTTGCACATGTAGGCCGAGGCCACATGGGCTTTTTAAAACGTGAGTTTCTGTTTTTTTAAAGTAAATTTGTGATTTTTAAATCCTTTAAGTTTGTTTACAGTAGTGTATTCATCTCCCTCATTATTTTCTATTTGAAAATAATACTCCATAAAATAACACGGAATGCTTAGAAAACATACATTTTGTTAAAAAATGCGGAAACGTTGCGAAAATGAGAGCTTGAAGAAGTGGGTGTGAAACTTTCTGTAAAAAGTAAATATCGTAAGAAACTGTCACGTTACTAGTCCTTCGGGCACGACGACCGGTTCGAGTTCTGAGTTTAAATTGGGTTGTCTGGCAAAAGTTCTTGGTAATTTGCCTCGCATTTTGGAAAAATAAATCTGGCAAACTTACATACACAGAAAAAACTAAATTTAATTTTCAGTAAAGAAATTCAATGAATTTGTAAATAGTTTGTTTAGAAGCAGACCTACAAACAAATTTGTAAATATAGACAAAAATATCTCAACAATTTCATTTAAAAGAAACTGCTTTTGCAGTTAAGAAATTGTATAAATCTATAAAATAATTTGTCTAAAAATATATACAAATTCTAAATAAAATAATTTATTGAACCAAACAAAAATATTTACTGGATTTTCTGTAACAAATCAAACAATATTTTTGTCTGAGTTTATAAAACAATTTGTCTTCAAATACTTACAGATATTAAACAAAATAGTTTGCACTCTGAATGTTTATATGAAGACTCCAAAAAAATGAATGAGAATTAACACAACAACATTAACGAATTAATTAACTGAAATGTCTTCAGTAAAAAAACTTGGTATAATCACATTTCTTTTGCTATCACAGTTGTTATTTGTGTGTATGTCGTCATCGGAATTGATTTTTTACGACACAGAAAACGGGATTTTGCTGTTGTTTTTGCGTCCTAATAAAATCCAAACAAAAAATTCATTAATTCAGTAAAGAACATTTACTGAAAATTAAATTTATTTTTAGACAAACTTTTGTTTGAAATTTTCTGGTAATAATTTTTTTCCGTTTATTTGGGACTATTACTTCGGTGATATTAAAAGAGTATTGTAAACTTGAACTAAACTTAGAAGCTTTTAAAATTTTTAATTTAAGCTTATTATACAGAAGTTTCACGGCTTTAAATCTATAAACTATGGATACAAAGGTACGTGTAAGTGTAGCAAAGAGTTTATGTCTTAAAACGAAAGTAAAATAGAAAATAAACAACACGAAATCATGAAATACTGTCAACCATTTTTCTTAATAACAATTGTGTATAAAAAATTGCATGATCTCTATATTATAAACAAAAGATGTTCATTTTCTTTGTATCTCTTCTAAATGAAAGCAAAAGAAAATCCAATCAATTACAAAATCGTCAAAACAGGTACTCAAACTTTCAAAGAAAGGGAAAAAACATATCATTAAGACAAACTAAAGGGTACATTGTGAACATTAAATAACTTTTGGATAATATCACACTGCAATGTGCACGAGTAATTAAACGGTGACTAAAACTTTTGATGAAAGAAAAACGAAAATAATATAGTTTACCAAATAAACCGTCACTACTACAGATATAGTTTCATTTGGTGTCTTTTAGTCGTGTAACAAATATTATTGTTAATATGATTTCACTTCAAATTATGGGAACTTTGATTTTTTGTTTTAATTTCTTCAAAATATCTTATTGGCAAAACTAAAATGCACACATTTTTTGTTGAATTTACAAAAAATAGTTGTCATAAAGGGTTGTGTAACATATACTAAATATTCGTCTTTGTTTCAGCGAAGTTCAGTTTTATACATTTTCATCATAAATTGCAGGACTTGCTATATGGTTCCTTTCTCATTCGTTAAATGTATGAATTTCATCATACGAAAACTTACCCCAAAGAAGGGTCATATATTTTTAAATTTTATAACAAACTTAATTGTCTGCGACAACTGTTGTGCAATGATAAAGCGTTGGTGTCTTAGCCAGCGATGCACCCGATATTGCTATATCGGCGATACTGCGGATTTGCCGATATATTCATATCGGCGATATTTTTATTGTCGATACATCGGTACATTTGTAAGTTTTTTTTATGAATAAACTGTAACAATAGTCAGTTTTTGTGATTACCTAAATATTTTCTAGGATTTTTCTGAGTGTTGTGTTTTTCTTCCGACGGGGTTTGTTGGAATTGGGAATGATTTTCCGTCACCCCACGTCAAATTTGGTTGATAAATAGACCGGTTGCAATAGAACACTGAAAATGGCACATAGCCAAAACTTAGTTTTCTGTTTAATAACACTATGCAACAAGAAAAATGCCAAGAAGTATCACTATATTTTTTTCATGTGCTATGTATGGTCCCATAACTACAAGAACAGTCGAACATTTATATTCTATGGATAAATTTTTTTTATTAATTTTTTTCTAAAATTTGGGATTTTTGAAGAGACTGCTCTGCTTCACTGATTTTATCATAACTTATAAACGGGTTGTCCAATTTTATCACAAAAACCATTAAAAAACATTAAATAAAATTACCTTTAATCTGTTATAAAATTATTTTCTATTTACTCAATGGTTTCGGAATTATTCAGACCGCCATAGTGAAAAATGTATATTTTTTATGCAACATTTAAATATTTTTAATTAACAATTAAGTAATGAGTTTATTCAAACTGTATGGGTTTATATCTAAAGAAATTTTAATTATTTTGGCTTGAGTTCGGTTTTAATTTAATTTTTCAATTAAATTATATTTTTATTTAGAGATAAATGTGAAGCATGTAGACAAGGAAATTTTTGACTACGCGGGGGGTTGAACTGACGTTTCGATAGCCGGTCGGTAGTTACAGTCAAGAGTTTTAATCAATTCATACTGTCAGTCTTAGGGCCATTATTACAACTAGGCAATAGTTAAAGGCAGGATTTTGTCGGACGAATAAACGGTTTACCATTATTAACACTTCACTTTAAATGAAAGTGAGCGATAAGTTAAAGTTAGGTGCATCCTACCTGGTAGGTTAAAGTAAATTTGTAATAATGATAAACTGTTTATCCGTCCGACAAAAGTCTGCTTTTAGCTATTGTCAAGTTGTAGTAATGGCCCTTAGAGCTGTATTTCATTTGATATTCACTTTTTTCTTTTGTCGCAAAAAGTTTTTAATTTGTTTACCAAGTGCTGCAGAATATTTTCTTCTAAACTTCAAGATCAACATTACGAAGAAAGGAAATTGAAATTTAAATTTTTCTTTCATTTTCTATTCATGCCAAGTTTCTATAAGTATGCTAATATTTTATTTGTAGAGGTGGTATTTCAAGTTGCTCGCGTGCCTTTTACTATAAAAAACAGATCTTAAAAAAATAACAATAAGACCCTTCATTTAGTAGAAAGTGACATTGGGTGGGATTTTTTTCGAAGCCTATTCTATAATTTCCCACATGTGTGTGTGTAAAAAGTTGCATGTCTAGTTAAACAGAGAAGAGCCACGTTGGGCCCTTAGTCAACATTGTAATAATATAAATCTATACATATAATAAAACTGTAAAAATAAATATTTCATGTGCAGACACTCCTGCACAAAAACCACTGAACGGATTTTCATGAAATTTGGTACGAATATACTTTAGAGTCTTGGTTCAGACTTAGGGTATTTTTTAGCGCTATAAAATATCTCATTTAGAAGTTAAATTAGAAAAAATCGAAGATACGCAATTTTACTTATATAAATGTTGCTGCAAATTAGAAAGATTTTTTTTGCGTTGCTAGCACTGTTTATTTTGTATTGCGGGAAATTTAAACCTTAACTAAAGAACTTTATATTATATTTTACGGACATCTTATAGTCATAAAGCGAACTTTAAGTGCGCGAAGAGGGAAGGCTCATCTAGTTTTTAAATAATAATGTTTTACCAGAAATTGTCTTAAACGCTTTTGAAAAGTGAAAAGAAAACCAAAAGTTACAGTAGATCAATCAGACCAAATATTTTTTTTTTAAATTTATTTGGGAGAATATCACAAATAAATTTTAAAAAAATGTGTTACAAACAATTATAATAACATTTTCAAATGCTTATAAGCTGCAACGTCTAACAAAGAATTTGAAATTTAACTTTAATTTTCTTTCAAGTAATTTTCTTTCACTATGAAAACATTATTAGCCAACTCTAAACTTTTATTATATGTATTTCGAAAGAGCTTTAAGTTCTGTATTTTGCGATTGATAACAAATAGAAATTTATTGATCTATTCCTGAGTAAAATTTAATATATTAAAATTTTTGACTTAACGATTGGACATTTCAGTGGGAGATACATAATAATATTGCTGATAAATATACTGATATTTACACATGCTTGTTAAATAGTGTTGTACACGGTTTTGTACAAATTTTCTTTAGTATTGCGCTAAACTCTACAGTCGTTTTCGTATTTCTTTTCATACATTCATTATATCTTTGTTCATATGAATAAATGAATAATGTACCGCTTGAGAAAATTGCTGGTGTATTCGATGAATAGCTTCCCAGCGGTAAGACTTACGAGGCATTCACTAAACAGGCCTTTTTACAGGCCTTCCACGACCTGAATTTAAGATCCATAAGTAATTCTTTTCTGCCTTCTCAGGCAGGCCTTCCAGAATGCCTCTACACTGACTTCTTTTGGAAAGAGTATTCTATTTTAAAATTTTTAGTTTTGTTTAATAAAAAATGTTCTTTAGAAATAACAGACATTCTCGTATTCTTTTTTCGCAAATAATTTGTATATAACACTGGAATTTACGTACAAGAGGCATCATACATGCTGCTATTATGCCGTTTGTGTTGTAGCTGCTACATCATGTTCAATTCGTTCCAAATAAATACATGAAATTTAGCCTCCCTCATATGTTTAAAAAATTACTTTGGATGAAAAGGAGTTTGAAATAAACAAAACATCCCGATAATCAAAAATATAGAAGCCGCTATAAAAATACCCAGATTAAAAAATGTACCTCCATTTCATTTTTAACAGACCTTACCAGACCTATTACTCAGTAATGGGTCGAGGAAGGCCTTGGTTCGCAATGAAATCGCGTGTAAGAAAGAAAGGAGTATGTAATGGGAGTGGATGTACTACAGACTGCTAAATAAAGCCTTATAGAAGGCCTCTTTACTCCTTCTATTTACCGCTGGGCTTATAGGCTTGCAAATTTTTTCTTTATTAAAATAAGCTGTACTTAATTAAAATTTAAATTTTATGCAGTAAAAATTAATTCTATATTTTAATGTAATTATTTCGAACTTATATACTGTGCAATCCAGACTGATTATATTACGATAAAATTAGACATTATTAATATTCCAAGGAACCAGGGAAAATCAACATAAATTTAAATTTCAATGTACACATTAAAACATACAAACGCTGTTTTCGAAAGCCACTACACTTCCTTCAAGGTCGATATATAAGATCTGTGCATCCATCAGCCCATATGTTCGGTAATTATGCTGTTAAATTGTAGAGTATATTACCAATACACTCACATTTTAATATTCGCTTTGAGTTTTTCTCATATATTTTTTGACACCACAATTCCCAAAAAAAATTTGCTTTGTTGTATCAATTCGCCGATAAGTATACCTTATAGATCTACCTTGACTTCCTTCATTAGTGCTCATGTGTATCTTGCTCAGTGATGTTAAAATACTTTTTTGAAAAGTTTATACGCAGCCCGAAAAAAATCCCTATTTTTCCCTACGCGCTCAAAAAATTGTCTACAAAAATCCCTACAACAAATAATATCGAGCCCTATTTTCGATTTAATCGTAATGTCGCTTACATTTACAAAAAAATACATTTTTTATTGAAATTAACATTTCCTAGGCCTTAGAAGGCTTAGAAGTGTCAAAATGCCAAAATTTTTGATAACTTTTAAAATACAGACCGTTAAATTTTATCGTAAGCGACAATTTATGTATAAAAAACACATTTGAATATAATAAAAAACCTTCTCCTAGAAACTTCACTTTTGTCGCTTACGATTAAATCGAAAATAGGGCTCGGTACCTCAATGCAAATGAAACCATTGTGTTTAATGTACTATGGAAAATTTATTTAAAGTTGCTATACATAATACTTCCTGCGAAGATCTGTTCCTTTTTCAAATTTTTATTTTTGGAAGCATGATTTTTTTTCATTTCGTTTAATGTCCAGATAACGGTACATTTTAGTTTTCGATGTAAGTATAAAGTCTTTAAAGCGCTATTCAGAGTCATATGCTTGTTCGATTAAAAGGAATCATACATCTACTAAATTTCGCATCGGATCGGCTTTGATCGGATAAAAAAATTTTGAGTTTTAGTGGTCAAATTTAATATTTTATAAAATTTTCATCGTTTTCACCAAATGTTGTAGTTTCGGAAGCCGTCTTGTGCCACAAATAATACCAAAAGCGGACCAAATCTAAAAATGCTATAGTAGAGAAAAACGAAACACTAACATTTTGAAAAATCCCTACATTTTAATGATTTGAACAAATCTATCCTTTTTTCCCTACGGTCACTTTTTTAAACGAAATCCCTACGAATAGGGACTTTTCCCTACGTATAACATCACTGGTCTTGCTTACCACCCACCACGTCTTAGATGGCTCTGTTGAATGTGATCGCAATTCTTATACTACTCGTATGCTTTTTTCTTGTCCGTTGAAAGTATAGTCAAATATTTAATAAAATAAACGCATAAATTGTAAAATTAAAACTGCTTTAGCATGATTTATGTGCTATTTATAGAACCCAAAGAATCGAATGGAGTGAACAATTTGTAATTTTTACTCAAGTCGATTGCTTGGATTCTAGAAACAACACATTAATATATTATAAATAAATGTACATATGCTTTTTTTTGTGTAAGACTGTCCATTACGTATTAAAAACGAATAACGAAAATACTGTTTCTACTCTCTTCATACAAAATGGCGTGTCCGTAATGCATCCTGTTGATTTTCGACATTAAAAAAAGTTGAATTTTTCCAAAAGCGAGAGCAAATTTATAACGATTTTAGAATATTTGCATTTGCTTCTCTTATTTCACGCATACAATTTTTGAAAAATAATAGAAATTATATATTTTTTAAAATTGTTGTTGTGCGCAGTTTTGTGTATTGAGCGTTACGCTTTTTTAGTATGCTTCATTACTCTGTTTAATTATTGAAATTGCTTTAACAACGTGTACTAAAATAAGAGAGTACTTTGAAATATTTGAAAGTTATATGAACTTTGTTAGATACATAGTATTATATTGCAAATCGTTTCATTAATCAATCATGGTTTGTATCCAAACAACTGTATTGAGTGTTACCCATATTTTTTTAATTTAATTGAAATTTTCTAGTGAATAACTAAGGAGTACATGTTCAAATACATCGAAGACTATACATCTGAATTGTATTAAATTCAAAATATAGTGTGTGCTCTGAAAGAAAAATATCGAATTCGTATAAAATTGTATTGACAGCCAAAACAGTTAACAGCAGCGGAAAGGTAGAAACGATATAGAGATCATTATCCGTTTAGAAATTTCCGATTTCCTGTGCAAAAATTTTGCTTCTACCGCACTGTGGGTTGTTATATTTTCCAAGAATGTATTAGACAGGTCGTATTTAGAGTTTTTCTTTTCCCGGACTTTTTCATTTCCCGGGAAAGCGGGATTGATTTTTCAATTTCCCGGGAATCCCCGGGAATTGCCGCCCAGTACAAAACGATACAAAATAGCATTTCACTTAATTTATTTGAACAAAAACAAATACCAATTCACGAGATCTGTTAAATAAGGTTATGGATGCATTAAACGTAAGTAAAAAAATTATAAAATTTGAATCTTTAGCCGTGCCGTATGGTTTTCAATTTAAATTAAAAAATTTTATTTTTTATTGCATAACTTCTGATTAGTAGCCACCCGAAGTAAAAAATGTACTACAGTACTTTTCGTTTATAGTCACCATTACCAAATTTCTTAGAAAATATTCAAGTTATAGTCCAATTAGCGATATAAGCACATTTGGCATATATGCCATCTATCATCGGTTCGCAAACACAAAATTTATACATACAATTTGCGTTAGTCACAATTGAAAAATTTAATAAACTTTTTAATTATTTAAAAAATTACTATGAAAGCATTGAATTATTTACTATTCCAGTCACCAACTCTGCCCTAGAAGAAAATTTACTTTTAGTCTTTTGTACCAGGGATGAAATTCCTTGTTATTAACTTTTGTATGCGAATTTGGTTATATGCCTCCGAATGGCGTATATGTAGATTAGGCTTATAGTCACATTAGCGATATAGTCCACAACTTGCGTGCAACTAAAGGTTGTGACTATAAGCGAAAAGTACTGTAGTTTCATACTTTTTTATAATTTCCGTAGCTTCTTAAGTAGAAAAGATATTGCAATGATTTATGATTTATTTCATAAGACACTAAAGAGCATTTCATACTGCTAAGCAAAACTGAATTGAAATAATTAAGTGGCGAAAACGTGACCACCTGAAAATTACATTTTTTTTGTTTGTATCGATTTTTAATTGAACCCTGTGTGAACCTGTTGTACATAAAGCTTCGATTTTTTTTGCAAAAATTTATAATTTTTGAAAAATTCGAAATTTTGAGCTAAAAAAAACTCATGTGTGGCTTAAAATAACAATCTGATATTTTCAGAAAATATAGACCAGCCGCCTTACTCCGTAATTCGCTAAAGCTAAATCTTGATCGCTAAAATGCTGAACAAATACAAAATAAAATTTTTGGCGATGACATAAAACACTAAAATTTCGGTGGATTAAATTTCTAAGACATTCTATAATTTAGCAATACACGTTGCAAAATTGTATTCGTAGAGGAAAATTGATAAATCGACCGTATAGATTTTAAGCGATAGAGATTTAGCTTTAGCGAGTTACAGAATAGGGGGGGGGGGCAGTACTTCTTTATTATGCCCACTTTCGCTATGTCCACTTAGTGACAATCTGTTATTTTCATTTCTTCACGAAATATGTTTTTTGAGTGCTGCTCTTAGAAAAATGTGAAAAAATGGAGACAAATAAAATGTGCTCAAAACTACAAATTTTTTTTTTATTAAATATTTTTCTAAATAAAAGCAGCACTAAAAATGTGTGCTTACAAAGAAGAAAAGTTATCATAAGAATATTTAAAAAATTACGGGAATTCCCGCACAATTTTCCCGGGATTTATTTCCCGAAAAATGTGCGGGATCCCGGGAATTTTTTCCCGGGAAATCCCGAATGAAAAACACTAGTCGTATTTAGCTACGAATAATAATTTGAAATTGACACAACTTTTAAAATTGTTGGTCGATTTGATTAAAATGAGTCTTATGTGAAATAAGAGTTAGCCTACTCATGTATAAATGTTTATAAAGAAATATTTTAAAAGATAAACATATTTTTATTTTTCCTTGTGAACTCAAGTGAAAATTGATAAAGTGGTCATAACTTTTAACTTCGTCCTCTTATTATTATAATTTTTTTGGTTTTAGAGAGTACATATATGTATAGGGCTATAGTCGTTTTTTGTGTTGAAATTTGTTTCGCAAGAATCATACCCAGAGCAACCGCGAAAGCAAATGTAATGCTCAATATGTAAAAAAATCTAAAAATATAATTTTATTTCAGGATCCATTGAATGAGGCGAAAACTATAATATGAATCCTATCTTCTCATATTTCTGTTAGCTATAAAATGTACACTTAAAATGAGAACCACCCACATATGTATATATTTAACAGCATCAATTTAAACAACGTTGTTTTCGGAAGCATAGCGTTACTACACAGCATAGCGTTACTACACAGAAAAAATTATCATAGGTTTTTATTTTAACACACATGTGTTTGAATTTGTTTTTAAATTTTATTATTTTTTTCTTTGGGTTTTAAATATTCCAATACAAAATTTTTATAGAAAAAAAAAATCGATTTTTTTTCTTATTAAATATTTACGAATTTTAGTGTTTAGTTTTACGAATTTTGTGATAGGTCTCATTTCCATAAAATAAATGTTTGAATTTATGAATTTAGTAATAGAATACGAATTAAAGTTTTTTCTGTGTAACCATGTGTATTATGCTTTCACAACTTGTTAGGTGGATTTTCCATTGTTCCCTATAATATTGATCATGTTTGATTCTTTCTGAATATAACGTTACGAGCCTGATCCTAATAATCACTTGGGATGAAAATATTTGCTTAGGACATTCAATCCATTCATTAGTCAAATGACCCATTTACAAAAATTCATTTTATATCCAATGCAGGGTTGCCAGATTTTTTCCGAGCTATTTCGCCAAATTGATTTTAAAAATCGCCAAAATCAATTTTATGCACTTTTTCTTAATATATATTTGATAATAAATTTGTTTTTATATAAAACTATTTTAACATAAATTTTTATAAAATAATCGTATATAAATTAAAAAAAAAAAATTAAATCAAAAATTATTTCTTGTAAATTTTTCTCATCCAAATTCAAAACACATTAATGAGTATAATTAATACAAGAAAAATCATCAATAATTTTGTTTTAAGTTCTCGCAGACGAGTTTTAGTGGGATTTATTTTTGAAAACACTCTTTCAACGAAGTAATTTTTCTAAATTATAAACATTTTTATGTTAAATTTAGTTAAACTATTAGCCATAAAAATCGCCAACAAATTTATTTGTCGCCAGAAAAATCGCCATGACGCCAAATCAAAAATTTAGACGCCAAACAAGCTGAAAAATCGCCACGTTTGGCGAGATATCGCCATATCTGACAACCCTGATCCAATGTAAAAGACAAACAGCTACATTCATAAAAAGTTCTTATTTTAGGTTTAAGACTCACAATTGTTATTGAACAGTTTCACGCTAAAAACTGTTTAATATAAAATTGCATTCATAAACACTACAATAGACATTGTGTGTTTTAAGGAATCTTAGATTTCGATACTGGCAACACTACCATGTTTTGTAGTTAGTGTTGCAGTAAAAACAATATGATTTCATCCGGATATTGAAATAAACGAATAGCTTTTTATTGTTTTCATGTAAGTTAAGATTTTTTTAACTATCTTAATAATATATTTCTCAACTTATTTGATACAAGTTTTCTATGAAGTAAAAGCAAAAAAGAGAAATGATTACAAAAGAATTCACACGACTCTGTAAATCATGTATGCAAAAGGTATTCGAATAACGAGCCTATTTGCATTTGTGTTGATTGTTTCTGCATCACTAACATTTCTTTTTGCTTTTATGTGTTTTGATGGTGCTTTTTTGCTAATTTTGTTTAACTTAAATAATTTCGCGGCATATTCTGTTAAATTTTCACTTCAAGCTTTAATTTAAAGAATATCATGTATTCCTGTATGCTAAATTTGCAAAGATATTTGAAGTTAAAATTGATATATCGATGATATGAATTTATTGAAGGTTTATAGAAGGTGCATACCATCTTTAAACCTATTTTAAAATTTTCATGTAATAAAGATTTATGAATGCAATTTTATGAAATTTTGCTTAAAAGTAGTTTATTGCCCTGTTTTAAATATTTATGAATATGGCTGAAAAAATTTATATATCTCCGTCCCTAGAAAAACACTCGAGATAATATGAATCGTGCATGCATGAGAACATATTTGTTTAAATTTTCATCATTAAGTATTTCATTTACGCCTGTAAACACTCGGATGAGGGTCGTTTGTTTACCTTCCTCTTCTACTTCTTCTTTATGCTGGTTCGTCAGTTGGAAGGGGTATTTTTTTACTTAATTTAAAATTTACTCTATAGTATTTTTGTATTGTTTTATTTTTGGTTAATTGCAGGTTGTTGCTTCTGCACTTGTTCCACTTTTTATTTAGTTTTTTTTTTGTATCTTGTTAATTCGTTTGTTTGTTTGAGTTTGCCTGAGTTTGTTGTTTTTCCATTTAATTTCTAATGTTTGTTACTTTGTTGTGGTGATGGTGGTGCTGGTTGAGTTTAAAATTGCATTATGTGCAGTCCGTTTTTGAAACTTTTCAAACCGTTTTGTATAATTTCGCTATTTTGTCTTATTTCATTTTATTTAGTATTTTAAAATGGTTTTAGTTCAGCTTTAGTTTTACATTTTTTTATATGAAACGTTCATGTTACTGTGTTTTTAATTTAGCTTTTTGCTTGAGCATGTCACGATTTTTTAGTTCATTTTTAAGTTTGAGATACAATTGACCATTTAGCGGTGACCTTGTTGTATGGTATTGTTTTTTTTTTGTAAATTGTATATATTTTTTAAAATAATTACTGTTTGTTTTTATTAAGCTAAATTTTTGTATTAATTAGAATAGTTTCCCATGGTTGGTATTTAATACGAATAATTATAAATTTTGTTTAACTGCTCGTTTCATAAGTAAAATTTTAGGAAGTTAACTTTTTTTTTATAATACACACGTAACCTGTAGGCCGTGTAGTTAACGACGACATTTTCATCGATGATGCCTGCAAGACAATGATTTGTCGCCTATAAAACACATTTGGAAATAAGTATGCCGACAAGTTGGTATACATTGTCGTGTATAAAATTATGAAAATTTGTGCTATAGCCTTATCAACGACAAGATGAAGAACAAATGTATGCAATATGTCGTGCATACTGTTTTATTGCCGACAACAAGAGTAACAACTGCATCGAAGTTGTCGTGCTTATATTTATGTACATTAGGGTGGGTATCCGCTATTTTTTGAGTGGTCTCACCCCAAAATGTTGAGGCTTGGTGCAAAAATTACTCTCCAAAAATTTCATGCCCCTGATACCACGCCTTCCCGTGCCGACTTACAATTGAAATTTTATTCAATTACACTTATACGTCATGATGACACACAAGTCGAAAAATATGACATCATGGAAATATTTCTTCTAAAAAGTTGTTGTCAGTGAAGTTTCCAACAGCTTTTGCCTTGCCGACTTTTAGATCTTTTATTTAACAAAATAAACAGCAATGTATCGAAAAAGCCCATAAATAGTAAAATAACAAAAAAATCGAATAAATTTAAAAATTTCGGCAAAATTTTTCAATCCCTAGAAAATGAAGTTGATTATTATTTAGTTATTTGGGTCGCTGAACATGAATATGCACTCCAATTTTTTAAATCAGTTTTTAAATGGTAGATTACACTGTACAACACGAAAAAACAATTACTGAGTTCTGTAAACTGATTCGCGTAGAGCAGAAACAAAATATACGTGTGTTGGCGTTTTGCAAGATCACACCGGAATTTTATTTTAGTGGGGGTTAAAGTTTCCCCCATTTAGTGCAACATATTAACCCTCTGACTCCCCCACATAACGATAATTTTTGGCTCTTTTCTAACAAATCATAAAAAAAAACAATTACTGGCTTCTGTAAACTGATTCACGTAGAGCAGAAAAAAATATACGTGTTTCGGCGTTTTGCAAGATTACACCAGAATTTTATTTTAGTGGGGGTTAAAGTTTCCCCTTTTAGTGCAACATATTAACCCTCTGACTCCCCCACATAACGATAATTTTTGGCTCTTTTCTAACAAATCATAAAACACCCCTAAAAAGGGCGGGGATAAAATAATCTACAAAAATGTCTATTAATATGATTATTTCGAACGCATTTGCTTTGCGAATCCAAATTGATTATTAGGCTAAAGTTCATAACGTTATATTCAGAAAGAATGAAAATGTCTTTTTGTACATTTCTGGAAAAAAGGGCAAACAAACTCCCTTTCAGCGGCGATATAGGAGGCTGAAATGTGCTACAAAAATATTCGCCATAAACTTCTATTATAGCTCTTTAAAGATACTCAAGCTCCAGATTTAACTCGGACGCTAGAAATCATTAAAAACTTAAAATGTGTTTAAGGGTTAATTTCGTATTTATGCACAATCGTACTCGGCATAGAAAATCTTGTAAGCCTTACGTTTAAGGCATAAGATGTGCTCAGTCTTTTTATGTACAAGACCACTTGGAACATTTTTGTAGAAGATTTTTTCCTGCTATATCGCCGGTGAAGTGGAGTTTTTTGCCCCTTTTTTAAGAAATATACAAAAAGACCGATAAAACTAAGAGTTAGAGGGTTAAAATGTTCCAGAAAAATATTTGTCCTAATATTTTCTACAAAGTTGCTGAACATACCCTATACCTCAGATGTAGAGATCACATAGTTTCATGTACCGATATGCTACGCGATCAGGCCAAAAGGTGGGAAACTTTAACCTCCTAAAATAAAATTATGATGTGAACTTGCAAAACACCGACACACGTATATTTTTTTTTGTCTCCTCTACCAGAATCCGTTTACAGAGTCCCGTAATTTAAAAAAAAAAGCTTCGAAATTGTTGTATAGTGTTATTAGACGACTTATTTAAGCAATAAATTCTATATTCTTGTTTTATAACAAAAAAATTTTAATAAAATGGCAACACCTGTAACAATGGATATACCAATATACTAAAATAGTTGGCTCCTTACCTGAAAATTTTTTTGAAATCCACCGCTTTTTTATTTATTATATTTTTTAGCTTGTTGACATTGATCTGAAAAAAGCAAGAATAATAAATAATTAAAAGTTTGTACATGCATGTTTTCGTATAATTAATGTTTTAAACATTTACTTAAGTAAAATATTAACTAAAATAATAATAAAATAATAAATGTTTGCTTCTACAGCGTCAGCCAAATATATAGCACGCTAACACTTTGGAGGAGGAGGAGGAAATGCCACCGAAGATAAAGCAACACGACAACTCCTACACTCTAAAACACTTTTGCTGAAAATTAGGTCGATAATAGTCGGCAACACTTTACAGATTATTATCGACCTAAAATTATACACGCATTATTTTTGAACAAAATGTTTTTACTAAAAAAGCGATTGGCAGGGTGCATATTTGAACCGCGACCTCCTGACTGATAGTCTGACGTATCTACCAATCAGCCATAGCCGTATTATACTTTATGTTACATTTTTTCCACTTGGACTAAATATGTTTAATTTGAAAGGTTTTTCCTATAATAAAGTAACTACAAAATCGATGTAATTTTAGACAAGGAGAAATTTTCAACACAAATTTAGACAATATATGATCGTAAATTTGAAGTAATGTTTTATAGTGTATCAAATACACAACTAAAACTGTATGAAGGAATGGTTTATGAATATAATTGAGTGCGTAGGTGAAGTTATACATGGATTTTTCGTTAAGCAGAAGTTTTAAATGTAGAAAAATATGTTTTCTACAAAAATTTCAAAGAAAATTATTTAAAAAATTTTTCTCCGATCATTTCAGAACAAGATTGTAGAAAATAAAATGCCAATGCTGAGTTTTGTCCCACACTGTATACAAATATATTTCTTCAAAACAATCACAATGTTATAAAAAAAACTTTTGTTCACATCGTATAAAATTAAAACATTGTTAACATTAAAAAAACCAACTGCAAAGTTTTTAAAGCCGCTCCCGCTTAATGTTGGCTTTATGCTTTAGCACTTAAATATCTACAAGTACCTTTTCATAGTCATAGACCATAACATTGGTCAACAGGTTGTGACTGTTATAATTTTATTCGTATGTTTAATTAAAACTTACGTGTTGCTTTTGTTTAAACTTTAAATTCGCAATTGTTTACACTTAAATTTAAATACTTGATGTAATTTCTAAACTAGCGAATTGATTTAAATTTGGATTGCAGTAAATGATTTTGATTTAAGTTCATCTCAGCGTTGCCATTTTCTGTACTATTGTACAGAAATTGTACTCTTTAAGATTTTTGTACTATTTTTGCACCATGAAATTTTTGTACTATTATTGTACTATTTAACTAATTGCTGAAAAATAAAAAAATAATAAATAAAACAGCAAATATTCTTGTACGTTTCATAAACTTTTGTTTGAAAAGATACCTTTTTAAAATCTACTTTATTATATTTATTGATATATTTTCTGCATTAAGAACCTTTTACTCAGAGTTGATAAAATTTCAACAGTTGACAACAGCAGCTACATATTGTTCTCGCAAATAATAATGGGTAGTGATGTAAACATGTATTTTTCTAAAAAGATTTTTTTTAAGAATTTTTATATACATTGAAATTGATTATGGAGGGTATTACTTAGTTACTTTTGTCTAAACTTTTTTTGTACTATTTCATTTGGTTATATACTACTTTTGCTTAGCTTCTATACTATTTTTATTTACTTTAGTGGCAACACTGGTTCATCTACACTAAAAAAAGGGAAAGATTTAGTATTACTACATTCCGGCTTATAATAATAAGAGAAAAAAAAAATAATTTGAATTACAAGACGCAAGAAAGTTCAACATAATATTTTTGATATTGTATTAAAGCCACAAATAGTTATATATATAAAAAAAACACGCAGTCAGCAACAACTTCAAATTCAATTGCATCACAGTCGCATATAGTAATTACACTGTACAACACCAAAACATTTTTGGGGCCATTTTTCCTATTTTGGGGCCATTTTTCATTTTTGTTTTGGGCCATTTTTCATTTTTCACTTTGAGGCCATTTTTCATAGAGTGTATTTTGCATGTTGCCGTCGTACACTTATAAGTAACCTATTTATTGTCCACCAATATTGATGAAACATACACTAAAAAGAAAAATCAATCTATCCGTACTTAAATTAATCCCAAGCGGTGTCAAAAGTACGGTAATCCCTGTTTTTCTGAAATCAAGTACAGAAAGATTGATTAAGTCGGAATATTCAAGTGCAAAATACTTAACTTTAGCCTGATTAACCTTTATTCATGTAAACAAATTTTATTTTAAGTTAGAACATGTTTAAAAACTTATACACAGTCGTACTCGTACTGTGTTGATGTTTGTTTGCTTGATGATGCCACAAATCACTGTTGTGCTCTTGTTGTTGTTTATTTTATTGCTCGGGCATAGCCGACAAGTAGCTGACAAACGTCGTATTACATGTAGATTCAAGCCCGCTGTATACTTGAATCAATCCGCCGCGTACTTGACAATCCTAACTGCGTAGCAGGCTAACTTTTACTTATTTAATCCTGGTACAGAACAGACTTGAGAATTTATATTTTTACTACTTATATAAATTTAATATTTTTACTTAAGGTGTCTTTACATGGTAATACATGTATTACGATATGTCTAAAAATTAAAAAAATCTTATCATGTAAACGCAAAATGTATCGAGTAGGAGAGAAAACGGATGCCAAACTTGACCGAACGGTTGGTAAATGTTTATTTTCTAAACCATTTTAGAAACTTATGTATTATCATCACACCAGCGGTGTAAACATGCAAACCAGTTACAACAGACTTGTTCTCTTTTTCTACAAAGTCGTTAATACTTTGTATTACCATGTAAAGATACCTTTACTTGTATTTTAATTTAAAATTTATTTTTGTTCATTCCTATTATTGAACTTAGATCATCATGTTTGTAAGCCAACGCCTTAGATCACTCAGCTAACTCAGTATAGAAAGAACGACAGCTAAAATCCAGTATAAACCAGCAGCATGTAATACAACGCTTACGAACAAACAGAATAACCAACAACAAGACAACATAATAAGCACAACATGCGACTGAAGCTATCAACAAGCAAAGAAATACCAATACACTACACTGAAAGAATTTTGTTCATAAATTCTGTGAATTTTGACATTAATCCAATGAAAAATTTCCTTAAAACTAAACCCACGTCACGCTTCGTTGGATTAATGAAACAAGTTTCGTTAAAATTATTTTAATGAAAATTTCATTAAAAATATGAAATAATTTCATTGCTCCAATGTAATAATTTTACTAAGCTAATGAACATTTTTCATTATATTAGTGAAATTATTTCATTGTTTTAATGAAACTGTTTCATCATTTTAGTGAAATTATTTCATTATTTTAATGAAATTCTGGCATTATTTTAATGCTATTCTGTCATTATTTTAATGAAATTATTTCATTGTTTCAATGAAATTACTATATAACTTAGTAGCCTCATTAACTTATCTCTTTTATTGACTATTTTAATTTATTGACAATTTCACGGTTGAAATATGTACGATATACTCGTACGCCAATGCACATCAGAAAAATTTTTGTAATGTTGATGACCGCTCACAGTATCAAACTCAGACTGTTGATTCTTATCATTTGATTTATAGGCAACGCCTTAAGCACTTCAGCCAACATTACTGTAAAAAAAAATGTGTCGATGAGTGTATAATAATAAAAAAGAGTACAACAAAAATAAATATAAAACTATTTGTTGTTCGCTTTTGGATGCCCACTGTTGAAATAAATAAGGGTATTTAAAAAAAAAATAAAATAAATATGTGACAGCGCATAGAGAAAGAGACCTAAGGGTAAAGAATCAATTTTCACTTGTTTTTTTGATGTGGACAACATCTGAGCATCGAATGAGACCGATCCCATGCCGCAAAAGTGTTCCCTCCCAGAGATATGCGCGTTTTATGAAATCAGGGAAGCGATAAAGTAAATCTACTTCTTCGAATTCGTCCACCATTTCATCCTAAAACAGTCAGTAAGAATGTTATTAGTTTTAAATTATATTCGCGAATAACATAATAAGGTTATGTGAAAAAATGTTCGTACTAACAGAGTGATATTCACGATTTAAAAGAATTATAAATGAGTATTTATTATAATTAAAATTAATAATTTCAGAAAATAAACCTGGACTCGAAAAAACGCGAGCAAAATTGATATCAAACTCATGGAAACAGCGCGCTAGGTAGAAAACAGTAAAAACCAACTACACAAAGCAAGAGGTAGGGACGACCTATGCGCGTTTTCAAGGTTGACGAACACGTTCCTGACATCATGAGATGTGTCGCTTTCAAATGAGACCAATACCAACACGCTCAGTGATGGTACACCAAAGATACACGTATTTAAATCTTTAAAATGGCTCTCCTGAACAAAACCGGTTTTTACCTTTAGGTCCCTTTCTATTTTGCGCGTCACATATGTGCTTTATTTATTTCATAAATACAGTGAAACTTTTCATCAAAACAATGTAATACATTTTATTGAAATTATGACATTCAAGGACGTATAATTTTTCTTTTTTTCAATTTTTTATAGCATATATATATCAAGAATTTTAAGTATCGGTTAAAATATTTTGTCTAAACTCAAAGAGGTTTCCATAAAATGACAAAATGTTGTCAGAAATCCAGTAACGTTTTCTAACGAAACTATGAAAGTTAATGACACAATTCCAATGAAATTCATTCACAATGTTCATGAAATTTCATTAGAATTGTGAAATATTTTAATAGATTTGTGATGAAAATTTAACGAAATTATTTCATTGGATTTGTGAAGCGAAATTCTTTTAGTGTACTGTGTAAAAAGTTTATACTAATAGCAGTACATAAAATAAGAATTTTTGTACACAATTTAAGTATACTTAAAGTAAGTAGAAAATACTTGAATTATTTAAGAGGTATTTTTCACTAGGTAGGTATGCACAATACATTCTTTTGCCAAAAAATCCTAAAATTCCAGAAATTCCTTGAACACCATCACAGCAACACTGAAAACATGAAGTTGTCAACTGGTCGAACTTCGACCACTGAGCGATCCTAGTAAAAAAACCATTGCCGTTACATTCAATCGAGCCCACCTAACAAGTGGTGATAAAGGCCCTTTCACATTGTAATACAAGCTTTGAGATTTTTATTAGATTTTGTAAGACGAAAATCCAATCAAAATCAGTCTGACTGTCAAAAGAAAGAAAATCTTCTCATTACATTTTGTTATCACATTCCAAATAAAACGTAACATAAATAATTTGCAATAAAGCTAATTTTTTCGTACTTCCTTTTCTTTATTTAAGCCGGCAAACAATTACACGACTGTTTCTGTTATTCCAATGTTTGTTTGTGTAAAGGGCAACCCTGATAACATGAAAAATTTGATTGCTTAGAAAATTTCCGAAAAATGACGAATATCATAATACTGTCAAATTTCTTTATGTATTATTTGACAAATCATTACAATTTGTTTTCACACTGTTGGATTTTTACTTCAGATTTGAGTTTTTGACAAGTATTAATACTAAATCTAATAGTCTGAAGGCCGCTTATGCGGAGATACGCACGAGTACTGACGATGGGAATTTGTCGACTTCCGAAAACAACGTTATGTGTTGTGTCGTGTATGTTTCAAATTAAATTTATGTCAATTTTCCTTTCTTTGCTGGAATATTCATCATTCTTTCTGAATATAACGTTGCGAACGTTAGCCTATATAATAACTTTGGATTTAAAATCCAATTAGTTCACATTAGTCACATTAAAATGAATATTAAATGAAAACTTGAACTTCGATGCTAACGAACTTTTTGTTTACTTTCGTAGGAAACGTTTTATATGTGAGTGTTACCAGCAAATTTCAAAAACTATTTTTAAAACATTCATAATTTATCTTGTTTACATTTTTATTTTAAATTCCGTTTTATGTTCTTGAAAAGAAGCATCGCACCCAATTAGTCTAGTGTTATAAAATGACGACTTATTGTAAGTAATTAATACAGCTAATTAAAAATACATTTTTTGCTTTTTGTTTGTTTTTTTTTTCTTCTTTAACTTTGTAAAACACAAATATTTTTATTTACACTTTTAATGAAATGTTAATTTATTTTATAAAAAGAAAAAAACTAAAAAACTTATTAGCTGATTCGCACCCATGCCGAGAACTTCAAAACAATAAAAAATTTATTTTTAATAATTGTTTTTAAAACAAATGATTCATTTATTTAGTCGCTGTTGTAGTTATGATGTGGAAACATGTTAAAATTTTAAAGGAAAAAAAAAAGGAATAGGTTTCGGACAATCACATTAAAATGTTGCATTGTGGATTAATGTTGGTTTTATTCATAATAAATTGAAGTCAGCTAATTTTTGCAAAAGTTGCGAATATTTCCACTGTACAACAAAATCAACTTTTTTTGTAAATAACAAGGTTTTTACAATTGAAAGTTTACATCTGGGATTTATTTTAGGGGGTGTTAAATCCCCACCCCTTTTCAACATAGTTATACTGACTCGGCATAGAATATCTTGTAGGCTTTACGTTTGAGTTGTAGGATGTGTTCACCAATTTTATGTCAAGCTCTACGAGGAACATTTCTGTGGAACAATTAAGCCCGCCATACCGCCTATGAAGGGGGGGTTTTTTTGCCCCTTATTTATTTAGGGGTCAAAAAGACCCATACCCCGAAGAGCTAGATGTTTAAAATGTTCTACAAAAATGTTAACCATGTTATTTTACATATAAGAACACATCTTATACGTTAAAGTAAGGCCTACAAGATACAATGCCGAATCAGTATAATTATGTGCAAAAGGGGGGAAAATTTAACTCCCCCTAAAATAAATTCCAGATGTCAACTTTCAAAACACCGATACACGTATGTATTTTTTTCGTGACCTACTAGAATCAAGTATAAAAACCTTGTTATTCAAAAAATTGATTTTGTTGTCCAATGCAAATATTCGCAACTTTTGCAAAAATTTCACCTAATTTTTTATGAATAAAGTCAACATTTATCCATCGATTTTCATGAAATAAAGCTTATTTAATTTGTAATATAAGTGGCTTTATGATTCGTTAATAAAAATGATAACTTTTGTCTTTTTAGATTTTTCATATATTTAAAAAAATTAAAGTTTTCCAATTTTGCCTAAAAAATATGTTTTTCATCATTGCGGTCTGAATAAAGCCGAAATCATTGAGTAAATAAAAGTAATGTTTAAAAGGCTTAAAGGTAATTTCATTCCAACTTTTTGGTGTTTTTTTGCAATGAAATTGGATAACCCATTTCCAAGTTCTGATAAAATCGGTGGAGCAACGTCTCCAAGACTCGTTTTTTTGTAAAAATCAGGTAATTTCACTTTATTGTAAATAAAATCAATATCTGGTTATCGATTTTGGAAAAATAAAGCTTATTTTATTTGTGGTATATGTGGCCTTACGGTCAGCTAATAAACACGGTATCACTTTGCAATTTTCGATTTCTTACAAATTCTTAAAAAATAAAAATAGTATTTCGATTTTGCATAAAAAAATATATTTTTCATCATTGAGATCTGCATAATTCCGAAACAATTGATTATATACAACGTAATGTTATAACGGCCCTAAAGTTTTTTAGTGGTTTTTGTAATAAAATTGGACAACGCCTTTATAAGTTATGATAAAATCAGCCTCTTCAAAAATCCCAAATTAAAAAAAAAAATTATAAAAAAAAAATTTATCCATAGAATTTAAAATCTCGACTGTTTTTGTAGTTAGGGGAATATAACACAGTGCAACACGAAAAAATATAACCATATACGGACACCACTACGTGATAAAAGACCAAAAAAAAAAATAAGACCAGTGTCTCCCAGTTTTGCCCAAAGTCACGCACTTTTTTATGGGCCGCCAAAGATTTGGGGCCTCGGTGTTATTTTTGCAAAAAAAACTGATCATTTTCTCAGGCTCATATCTTGCAAACCGTTCGGAATTTTGATTTACTCTCTGAGGCAAAGTTGTAGCTCTTGTCATAAAGAACAAAAGTTGTGAACATATAAAATCAAAAAACTTCATCTTCAATATCAAAATCACAAAAAACTTAAAAAACTCACGGACTTTTTCTTGTTGCATAGTGTAATTAGCCCTGACAATAAATACATATGTAATTGTAAAACTCACAAAAATTAATGAAACATTGTAGTATATTAGGCGATGTTTACAAACTATGTAAACTATGTAATCCACCTTCCCCTTCTCATTCCTTGCGCATTTAAAATCTGTATAAATTCCCAACTCTGCAGAGTACTCTGTAACGAAAATTCAATAAATTTCATGTTTAACGTTTGCAGTTTTTGTTTAAATGTGCTGATGACATTCTGCTTTGCCAACTTTAGCATTCTCGCTTAATTCTCAAAAGGCCCACAATTTCAGCCACAAAAAGCTCATTTACAAAACTCGGTCACCACTTTGTTGTCTTTCCTTTAAAAACATTTTAATATAATTTAACTTGAATTAACGCTCTTAATTTCTTAATTACATAATTGTGATTCTTTAGAGAATAAAACAAATGAAACACATTTAGATACTTTGCTCAATACTCGTGTAAAATAAACAAAAATTTTCTTTTATCTTTAATTCTCTGTTTGAACTGGAAAGGAATCTAAATGAGGGCACCATATTACCAGGCGCGGAAACAGTTTTAGGTTTTCTGTGGGGGTAATTTTAAATAGAATTTACAACTTTTAAAAATTACTTTTAGCAACACAATAGAACTAAAAAAGAGAGGAACATCATTAATTTTAAAGGGGATGAGAGTTAAATATCTTTCTTTATTTTCTCTTAGATACGCGCCTGATATAACGATGTTGTCTCTTTACAATTTCAATAAAAATTTTATGTGTGTGAAGATAAATTTAAATTTAACTAGCGGAGACAAAAACCAAACTTTTTAGCAGAGTCATTTTTGCAGTTAACAGAACACTGTTAAACACTTAACAGTCGTAGTAAAATTTGATGAAATGAGTTTAGGAGGCCGAATCGAGGAATTGGGAACAGGTCCATACTAATAAGTTTATGGAAAATATCGTCCAACAGATGCTTATGAAATTATGATAATAGGGCACTCTAAGAATATATGCAATATAATACAAAAAATGTTTTTAAAATAAATGTTTTCTGGAGAAGATTAGTGGTCACTATGGAGAAAGGGTAAATTCTAGAGATATCGCACTACATAGAAATGGTGCCCCAGGTAGTGCTCTAACTTGCAGAAAAGGTGGCATATCTGAAATCGTTTTGAGTCTTTGGAATAATGAGTTTTAAAATTTTAGTTTAAGCAATATTTCTTGAGAAGATTAGTGGTCACTATGGCGAAAGGGCAAATCCTAGAGATATCCCACTACATAGAAATGGTGCCCCAGGTAGTGCTCTAACTTGCAGAAAAGGTGGTATATCTGAAATCATTGTGTTTCTTTGGAATAATGAGTTTTAAAATTTTAGTTTAAGCAATATTTCTTGAGAAGATTAGTGGTCACTATGGAGAAAGGGTAAATTCTAGAGATATCCCACTACATAGAAATGGTGCCCCAGGTAGTGCTCTAACTTGCAGAAAAGGTGGCATATCTGAAATCATTTTGTGTCTTTGGAATAATGAGTTTTAAAATTTTAGTTTAAGCAATATTTCTTGAGAAGATTAGTGGTCACTATGGAGAAAGGGTAAATTCTAGAGATATCCCAAAGACACAAAATGATTTCAGATATGCCACATTTTCTGCAAGTTAGAGCACTACCTGGGGCACCATTTCTAAGTAGTGGGATATCTCTAGAATTTACCCTTTCTCCATAGTGACCACTAATCTTCTCCAGAAAACATTTATTTTAAAAACATTTTTTGTATTATATTGCATATATTCTTAGAGTGCCCTATTATCATAATTTCATAAGCATCTGTTGGACGATATTTTCCATAAACTTATTAGTATGGACCTGTTCCCAATTCCTCGATTCGGCCTCCTAAACTCATTTCATCAAATTTTACTACGACTGTTAAGTGTTTAACAGTGCTCTGTTAACTGCAAAAATGACTCTGCTAAAAAGTGTGGTTTTTGTCTCCACTAGTTAAATTTAAATTTATCTTCACACACATAAAAATTTTATACTTTTTCCTGTTATTAAAAGTTATTTTTATCGTCGGTTTACCCTTGATTTCAACATTTGTTCATTAGAAAAACACAATGAAATGTTAATGGAAAAAACGATGAAATAAATAAATATTCCTGCTGTTTCCTTTATAGTCGTAGTTAGATAGAAGTACATATTTATCTGTCAGTTTCACTAAGTTCTTTCATATAGCAAAGGAGAAATTTACCATTTTAACCGGAAGTCTCCGTTGGTCCTGTCATTCACACAGTTTAACAATTACATTTTTATATTGACTATTTTAAGGACATTTAATATATTATAGTATTTGACTGGCATGTTCCTGATATATGCATAACAAATATGTATTTATTTCGTCTAAAGAAAATAAGCAATTATTCTCCTCTAAGTCTTAGGTCTGTTCACACGGCATGTAATTGTCAAATAGATTGTTCCTTTTCCTTATGAAAAATTTCTTATGGAAGCAGTACAGTTTATAAGTCAAAGTGGTCGGCTAGTCCAATTTTCATAGTGCTGTATACTGTTAACAAGCCTTTATAATATAAATATATTTTTTATTTAGGTCGATGGCATCTAGGCATTTAATAAAACTGTAAAAGGGGCGTGTCTGTACATGAAGTATTTTTTGAACATTTTTATGGTGGCGTAAACAGTAATCGATGTAGAACACAAAACTCCAACTTTTGGAATTTTTTTCTGTCTCTATCTGTCCTTCTGTCTACATGTCTGTCTATCCTTTGATCAATTACCCCTAAAACTTGTGTGTTACTACCCAATCTCTGGAATAGCAGAGCAAAGGGCGTGCATATAAGTATTTTAAGGAAGTAGGATAACTTATGTTAGTCAGTAAGGAGGTGGAAGGACACCTAGGGTCTCGCCCAAGACCAAAGTCAATAGAAAGTTAACCTCTAGGGGTTTTCTTTCGATGCTTTACCAGTTACCATAAACTGGTGCCACAGGAACCAGTACCACTACAGATAACCTGCCTTCCTGAGGATTAAAGAGATGATGCTCGTCATTCACGACATCATCTGTAATAATGCTCGTGAATACGCTGGCGGACTTCGTCTCACCCTCAACAGGAAGGATGATTATGTGCCTGCTTGCTAGTGAGGTCTCCATTGGGAGCTCACGTGCTGGCTGGATGCTACCGCATATCATAACCATTTCTGCGATGGATTTTTGATTTAAGTCTTTTTGAATAATTTTCTTTATTTACTCATTCATAACAATAAAAATTGTATTCACAATCATAAAAGAGTATTCATATAAAACATGAGCATACAAATTCAATTCGAAATGCCGAAATATGTTAAAAACTCAACGTCTAAATCAGTGCTGGCCATCAAGAGAAATTAGTTTTTAATTTAGTATTAGTGTTTATGAGCATGTGTTAGTAGTACTCAATTGTGTGCCTACCGTGCAGCTAAATTTACAACTAGTTACGTTTTGGGACAGTCATATTACTAGTTGTAACGTTACTAGTCAACAAAGGACTGTCATCTTGCTAGTTGTAATGAGGCTAGTAACGATACTAGTAAAACAACAACGTTTTGGGACAGTCATACAACTAGTTGTAATGATACTAGTAATTTAAATTGTTTTTTAAAAATTTACATATTTTCCGGTGTAAATACATAAAACAAAATTTTACCTCTAAATAAATGTGGCTCAGTGGATAGAGTACATGCCTTGAAATATGAGAACTGTGTGTTCATACCCCGGTCAGGGTTGTCAGATTTTTTCCGACCTATTTCGCCAAATTGGTTTTGAAAATCACCAAAAGTCGCCAAAATCAATTTTATGTAGTTTTTCTTAATACATATTTGATAATAAATTTTTTTTTATATAATACATTTCTTAAAATAAATTTTTATAAAATGATCGTATAAAAATTTAGCAGAAAATCGCCAAAAGTAGAAATAAAATCGCCAAAAATTATTTCTTGTAAATTTTTCGCAACCAAATTTAAAAACCAATTAATGACTATTATTAATATAAGAAAAACCATCAAAATTACATTGTTTTAATTTCTTCAGACGAGTTTTGGTGGGATTTATTTTTGAAAACACTCTTTAAACAAAGTAATTTTCGTGAGTTATAAAAAATTGTAACTTCAATTTTGTTAAAAAATAGCCACAAAAATCGCCAACAACTTTATTTATCGCCAGAAAAATCGCCATTTCGCCAAATCCAAAAATTTTGACGCCAAACAAGTTGAAAAATCGGCACGTTTGGCGAGAAATCGCCATATCTGACAAGCCTGACCCCGGTTGAGGTAAATGTTTTTTAATATTTAAAAAACTATAAATAAAGAAACTAGTAAGCGCACTAGTCTATAATAACTAGTATTTCAACTAGCATATAACTATGTACAAATGAACTAGTTGGGCTCATATGACAATCTAATATTAAAATCGATAGTTCGATATATGGAAAAAGGACAGTTAGGCAACTAGTCTGAATAAAAAAGCAACTAGTATATTTCTAACCACATACTAGTCATTTTGTCTGCAGATTATTAAAGAGAAAACCAACAACGTAAAAAACAACAAGCTTTCATCCAAATGAATGAAGTTGTTGTTTATTTTTACTCTTTAGTGAGTACGTTGGTTTTCATTCGGCTGTATACATATACGAGCCGATTAATGTTCGGAACACTGGTGCCAATATGAGCGACTGTGGTCTAAATACAGTCTTTAAATACGTTAAAAGCTTTAAGCTTAAATTTTATATGTCACATTGCTTTACGTTTAATGAATTGTTTAAAAAATCGTTCAGAAAAATTTAATGACATTCAAGTATGTTATGAAAAACGATTTAGACACAAAAACGATTTGAAAGCGATAAAAGGTTTGATGTGTTTGCTATAGTCGTTTTGTCAATAATTTTCAAATTTGTTTTTAAGTGTTTTTTTCAACCTTTTTTGATAAATTTCTATTCACAGTTCTATTACATTGTTTATGCCTATTTTATCTTCTAGAGTGCTTTTTAAAAGTCAATAGTTTGAGATTGACTCAAAACTAACTGAAAAGATCGGTCGGAATTCATCACACCTTTTCAAAACAATCGTATTGAAATCGTTTTGAAAACAATCGTTTTCCATCACATACCTGATTGTATGTTAAAAGAAATTTTGATCAATTGTTTCTATGCATTATTATTTGAATGTATTATTTCTTGAATGAATACTTATGGCAATGCCCTTAATACTTTTTATAATTTATACGTTTGTTTACTTTCTTTTGTTATAGTTTTATTTCATTATATGTTTCTACCTGCCAATGACCAACCCATAAGGTTGAAAAGTGAAATTTTTGTATTATTTTCAAATGATTGAAAGAAAGAAGAACACTAGAAGACGTGCAAAGAATTTATAAAAAATAAAAAGTTTTTGAAAATTTTTCTTTTAGTTTTTTTTTTTTTTTTTGGAAATTATACCTACACTCCCTGTAAAATAGGTAAAATCCAAAATGCACTCTTACATATTTATATCCATTGTTAATTAATCAATTTATTCTGTTCAACGAATATATATGTGGTCACCACCCTTAACCGCTTAAGTCGAGTTAGGACAAAATTAATGGGTCGATTATGGATGACAACCGAACTTCAGTTGGGTTGCCAGTTGCCAAAAATGGCATTACGGATGGCAGCTGGCAACTGAGAACTGTTAATTTCAGTTGCTATTTAGTGATTTTCTGGCAACCATAAGTTTCCAGTTGCCAGCTGGCAACGCAACTGAAGTTCGGTTGCTATCCATAATCGACCCATAAGTTTTTGGGGTGATCTAGTACATTCGTGTCTAAATCATCTCGCTGGCAATTTTTTAAGTTTGTAACTTTTTTTTTAAAGAAAAACAAACTAACGACTGGCTGGATGCGACTTTTTGATACTTTATACAGTTCTCCCGAAATATGTTGAAAACGACTTAAGCGGTTAAGGCTTGTGACCACAGATATTCTTCATGCTTAAATTTATGTATGTATGTATGTTAATTTGCTTAAAAGCCTTTTGCTGCTTTAGCGATATTTTGTTCAAAGTACTTTTTGCTCCATTAACACTGAACTTGAAATAGAAATAAACAAAATTTTGTGTTTATTATGATTTTATTTATGCCTTAAAAGGAAAACAATGAAATAATTAATATATAGGCCAATCCCCATTAGCCACCTAAAGAGGATTTATTATCAGTTCTTTTTGTTTAATTTCATTTTAGTGCTACATAATTAAGTGTAACATTAAGAGAAAATATAATGTGTACATAAACTAGTTAAGTAAAATTAAGCAGGGAAAACTAGATTAGTTTTAAAAATATTAGGTCAAGGTTGCCAAATAGAGTAAACACTACCTACTATATACATATATAGTTGTAGTTTTAAAATTTTGTTTGGTTTGAAAGCTTGCGTCATATTGTTTAAGTGGTACAATAAAAAAATTTTTCCACTTTTTATGAAATTATTGTAACTTTTTTAAGAAAATGACTTCAAGTTTTAATGGCTAAAGCCCCGTTCACACCATGACAGTAACTGTCATAATAGTACTGCCGTGGTAGTTCATTTCTATGAGAAGTTTTGATAGTAATGTCGCACTATCAATCTCAATTTGATATTGAGAATTTGCTGTGGTGACAGCAGCTGTCGTGATTACTGTCATAGTGTGAATGGGGCTTAAGAGCAATTTTCGAGCAAAACCCAGCAAAATTTGGCAATGTGATGCAATTACCAAACAGCATAATTTTCAACACAAAGTATATACCTACCGTCTGCTTTACTTTACAGTAGTTAAATCTATTACTTACTACACGCACAATAGTAATGACTGTACTTATCATACAGATGATCAGCAGCAGTTCAAGCCCTGGCGAAGCAAAGCAGAATTTTTTTCTAATAAAAAAAAATCAAGTTTTAAGCCCATAGTTGTGCAATAGACCAGTCAGTAAACACTTAGGGCCATATGCATAACGAAAACTTGGCATGAATTAAGCATGAGTGACGAAATTGAATTGAATCTTGTTGAGTTGTTCCATGCATTTTGAAGTTAGAAATAATTACAGAATATAGCCATGAGCCTCGGTTACAATCTACAGTGATTTTTAAATTGAAATTTTATATTAAAACTCGTTAAATTCCAGTTCAACTTCCTCATTTATGCTAACTCCATGCCAAGTTTTCCTTATATATACGGCCGTTGGAATACAACACAACATTATAACGTAAAATGGCACTAGTTCAATGCTGAGCAGAGACATTTAGTTTTTATTATGTTTTGTGTATTCAATAGGGTATTCATTCAATCGGGCTTTTTGGTTTAATCGGTTAATCGCTCGATTAATCAATCGAGGTTTTGGTTTAATCGGTTAATAATTAGTTAATTTCGTTATTAATCGTCTAACCGATTAATAAAGTTTTTTCATAAATCAAGCAATTTCAATAAATAAAATTGCATAAATTGTTTATTATTTTGAGTTTATTAGTATAAAAAAAACAATACCATAACAAACATAAAAATTCTTGAACTAAATCAAGCAAAAACTAGAGAATTATTAAATATAATTTGATTAAAAAATAAACAAGTTTGTAACATCATTTTATAAGTTATTTCAAAAGTTTAATTAAAGAGATCTTCTAAAATATATAATCTTTTAGAACATAATTTGGTTTAAATGTTTAGGATTTCAGCGAATATTTTATTTAATTTTGATAAAACTTGACTTGAAAAAAATCATTTCACTTATCGTAGATGTTGGAGAAATCAAAAGCAGTCCATAATACAGAATATCTAATTTCTCAGTCCTCAGTCTTCGTCTGACTCACACTGGCAAAGCTCAGCACCTAACATTTTGCAAAAATTTTTATTTCCGAGTTCTTTAGTTTCCGTTTTTGTCTGTATTTTAAAACACTGTTGCTAGAAGGAAATATTCCTGAGTGGAGGTATAAAATAAATGTATTTAAAACTTTAATTCGTCTCTCTTTGAATCTAATCCTTAGATTTTTAATTAGATCGTTGGCAATAGCATTATTGGTTTTTATTATATTATAATTAAATTAATAATTATTAATCAAAAACTTAATAATTCCTTCAAGTTAAATTAGAGTAGCAGAGTCTTTATACAGAAAAAACTAAATTTCATTTTCTGTAAAGGAATTCAATGAAATAGTAAATATTTTGTCTATGAACGGACCTACAAACGAATTTGTAAATATAGACAAAAATACCTCAATAATTTCATTGACAAAAGAAAGTGAACAAATTGTTTAAACTTATGAAATAATTTGTCTAAAAATATTTACAAATTGTAGGCAAAATAATTTACTAAATCAAACAAAAATATTTACTGGATTTTCTGAAAAATATCAAACAATATTTCTGTCTGAATTTAATAAACAATTAGTCTAAAAATGTTAATAATTATTAAGCAAAATAATTTACTTAATCAAACAAAAATACAAAAAAATTTTGTCTGTGTCATCATCATCATCCATTAAAATTAAACATTTATGAGATTTCACTTTGTTAAATGTGTTCAAGTCTGAATGTTTATCTAACTACTCTAAAAAAATGAATGAGAATTAACGCAACGACATTAACTAATCGATTCACTCAAAAATATTTTGTAAACAAACTTGGTACAATTGCATTCCTCTTGCTATGATTGTTGTTGTTGTTATTTGTGTGTATGTCGTCATCGGGGTGGTTTTTTACGACACAGTTTTTATTGTTGTTGTTGGTATTTGCGTTCTAAATAAAAGTCAAACAAACAATTCATAGATTATGGACAGAACATTTACTGAAAATTAAATTTATTTTTAGATAAAGTTTTGTTTGAAAATTTTTTGGTGATAATTTTTTCTGTGCACTAACCTTTTTTATAGCCATGTCCAAAGCTTTTAAAGTTTTATTTATCTTAAAGGGGTCTGGACACGGTCAAAATGCTTGATGTCAAAATCGTGTACATGTGCTTGTTGTGTGAAATTTTTACGCTTGATAACCTACCAATCATTAATTTTTAGTTTGATTTTGACCTGTTCGGTTGTTTGGTAAAAAATAAAAATGTCGCTAAATAAAGCAAATTTCTTCAGGCTTCATGGGTTAACACTATACACGCACAAGCATGTGACAGCAAGCATGCCAAAAATCTAGATTTTTTGATTTTCCATCAAGCTTCGTCGGTGTCACACATACTAACAAATTTTCACTCATACTACTAACATGCTTGTCGAGCATTTTGACCGTGTCCAGACCCCTTAAGATCAGTAAACACACTTCTTTGTTTGTTTGAAAAAATAATTTCATCGGTTACATCGGTTAATCGACTGACTTTAACCGGTTTAATCGTTAATCGAAAATAGCCATTTTTAAATTATCGGATTAGTTAATCGGGTAGTTATTAGCCGGTTAGCCGATTAACGGTTAACATACATGGTTTCGTATTGATAAAGTCTACTTAATTTCTTTGAAAATAATATAAACAGTCAAAATTATGTAAAAAAAATTTAATCAAAATTGTTTAAAATTACTCTCCTGCTTCATAAAATGTTTCGTGCGATTGCTTTAAATATGTTCAAGCAATTGCAATTGCACATCATTATTTTTGTTTTAAACCGTATAAATTATAATTTTAACCCAACATGCTTTCAATATTTTAAGTTGTGGGAAATATTTAAGAAGATTAAAATATTTAACACTAATTATTTAAAAGCTAAGAAATTCGTTTTTAGTTGTGTCTCTTTTTATTAAAAATAAGAGTAAAATATAAATGTATGCAATTCGATTTAATTGATAATGTCTACATAGAAAAAACTAAATTTCATTTTCTGTAAAGAAATTCAATGAAATAGTAACGGATCTACAAACAAATCTGTATTTACAGACAAAAATGTCTCAACAATTTCACTGAGAAAGCCGTTTTTTGCACTAAACAAATTGTCCAAATCTATACAATTTATCTAAAAATATTTACAAATTCTAAACAAAATAGTTTACTGAACCAAACAAAAATATTTTAAATAATAAAATCATCATCCATTAAGCAATTATGAAACTTCGCTTAGTTAAATGTGTCCATCTCTGTATGTTTATCTAAAGACTACAGAAATTAATGAGACTTAACTCAAAAATATTAACAAATTGATTCACTCAGAAATCTTCAGTAAATATTGTTACAATTTACGTTTCATACTAATTGTATGAATTCCGACATTTAATTCCTTTTGCTATCATTGCTGTTATTTATGTGTATGTCGTCATGGAGACTGTTTTTAAAGACACAGACAACTGGATTTGTTGTTGTTTATGCTGTTTGCGTCCTAAATAAAAGTCAAACAAAAAATTCCCTGATTCAGTAAAGAACATTTACTGAAAATTAAATTTTAATTAGACAAACTTTTGTTTGAAAATTTATTGGTGATACTTTTTTCTGTGTACGTGAGTTTGAGAGAGGTTCGCTAACTAAATAAATTTTATTGAATTTTATATCTATAAAAAATATTTCACATTTTGTTTTTATTTCAGTAGATTACTCATATTATGACAATAGAATATGATTTGGTTCAGTAACAAGAAGAAGAAGAAGATGTATTATTATATGTTTTATATTGTCTAGTTATGATTTTTATTTTCTTTTTGTGCAAGATATTTTATGGTGAATTCATATTTTTTCAATAATAAAACATAAACATTTATTTTTACATTGTAAGAAGTGGGTCATTGTTAAATATTTTGTAGAAATAATATTGTTGTTAACACCGAAAAATATTTTTATACTTATTTTATATAAGATAATATTTTTAATAATTTAACCAGCACTTGGGGGATGGCACAGTCTCCAGAAATGTATAGTCTGAACACTATGTATGTTTATGCGCAGGGATATAGAGATAGTAGGGCTTTGGACGTATGATTTTAATTTTTCTAAATTAAAAGTGACAGGGAGTTTGTTAATTGATAAAATTGCCTTACTCAAATCATTGAACTAAGTATAAATAAAAATAGTTAAATTATACTCGAACTTCGAACTTTGTCCAAAATTACGGGATTCTGGTAGAGACCAAAAAATATATGCGTGTGTCGGCGTTTTGAAATATCACATCAGAATTTTTTTATGGGAGTTTAAAATTTCCCCCCTTTGGTCTGTTCATATCAATATATGAAACTAAGTGTTCTTTACATCTGTGGTGTAGGGTATGTCCAGCAACTTTGTAAAAAATATTTTTGTAAAACAAAAAATGATTTTATGGATTTTATATTAAAGAACGTTGTTTCAAGAGTGAAAAATATTGAACCAACGAGACGAGACTTAAGGTTAGATTAATAATTTTTCGTTTAAAATTAATATGAAGCAATGATAAATAAAGTCTTTAGTTTTGAAGAAGTTTAATATGATTTCCAATCAACATTGCGACATGTTGATTTTACATTGGTATTTTTTTCTGCATACAGAGAACTTGTAAAGCAAAAAGTATGACTAATATGTCGCGCTTGCTTTCAATATTTATGCTATAAGTCCACGAAATTGTATCATAAATATCTGAGATATTTCTCTTGTTATTTTTTTATAAATGGGACAGCTAAAAAAAAATTACGAAGCATAAAAAATAGAAAACATATCGACTATAAATAAGAGTCAAGTTATTTGAAAGAGACGTAGTTAATCGCTGGAATAATGAAAATTTGTGAAACATTTTTAAGATCTAAAAACCTTAAAAACAATCTCTAAAGAAGAAAATGTGACCAGAATTCGGAAAAATTTCCACAAAAAAACTATAAAAAGTTTTTAATCGCAAGCATCGTTTTGTGTCTTATGGAAATATGCATATTAAAATTGAAAAAAGGCCAAACCATGTATGCATCAAGATGGGCCAACTGTGCACAGTGAGTGGTTCGAATTGAAAGAAAAAGGGTTATAAATCTGTATCTTTGAAACTTGCGATTCGATTACAAATCGATGTACGTAGAAATCATAGAGTACACAAGCTTTAAAGGTGGAGGTACATACTACGCGTTACGCGGCAACGCTTTTCTTACTTTTCGAACTTTTAACGTTTTAAGAATGGCAAGTTACACACCACGCTTTTGATGCTCTTCTGCTTAGACAATTTCAAGCCTTTGCCGGCTATATTTTGTCTTGCCTTTAAGTTTTATTTTTTTTATATATTTAATGCAGTTTTCATCCTTTTTTTAATAAAAAAATTAATTTCTAATAATTTATTTCCATTAAACAAACATTTTAGCATATGAATCTGGCAGCACTACTTGTCATTTTGTATACGACGCGTGAAAGTTGAAGAATGTTCAACTTTTTGCGAGTTACGAGCGTCGCAAAGTTCTGTTTGTATCTTTCCTTATGGAAACACACTATTTAAACTTTTTTGACAGAAGTCTGTAACGCATTAGCGTATTTACCGCATGCTATGTACCTTTACCTTACGAATATTGAAATTCGGATCACCCTGTTGAAAAACACGTTGAGCTACCGGGTGACAAAGTTGACTACCTCTGGCCTGAAAAATCTTTTCGGTCTCATAACTTTTACAAATATTTCCGATTTTGATAAATTTAGCCTTCGTGTAGAGATTATAAATAGATTAAAAAATACAATCGACTTTATTAAGATATCTTTAATATTTCCAAAGATATTGGGCTTTTGGACTCGACCTTGTTCTCTATTTCGTCAATATCTCCGGTAATAGTATAGCCAAAAATTTTAAAAAATATTTTATGATTCTTAGTCGTGAAAAGGAATCAAAGTCTAGACTTTGAAATGAGAGCGGTAAAAAATTTTCAAAACTAATTATTTTTATTTTCAATATTTAAAAAGAATAGACTTTAAAAATGACTGAAGTTGAAATTTTAGATCGATTAAAGCAGCAGTGCTGCAAACATTGAAAAAAATACCGTAGATATGCGTTTCATACTAATATATTCAAAAGTATGCAGTAAAAGGCAAAATATGCAAAAACATGCACTAACAGAACGAAACCAAAGTTCCTAAAAATTTCTGAAACGGGTAAATATGTGCATATATGGTTAAGAGTCCATGTTTGCATATATGTCTACGTCACACAGGAAAAAACATGCAATTTCATATTTTTTGTCCCCCTAGTAATTAATTTATTTTCATTCTTTTAACATGTAATTAAAAGAGTCTGATTTTTCATCTTTCTTAACAGAGATACAATAAAGAAAACATTGAGTAAAAAAATTGTATACCTTTGCACAAAATTCTTGTAAAGATTTATATCATCATCGTCATCATCATATTTCATTCATACAAAATATTACAATGTCTGTTTATATATTTTCCCTTTCTAGTTTCTACCAATTTTTTTTCTGTTCTTCACAATAAATGTAAATGTTTCTTTGTTTTAAAAATTGTTTCTTTTTGTTTTTATTGTTTTATGCACTTTGATGCAGATTTTCCATTCATTTCAACGGAAATTCATTCATTCACTCAGCCAGTCGTAGTTAGTAGATCTAAATATAAAATTTTATGGACGCGTGACTATTTTTGCATTAAAAGCTTATGTTGAAATTTTATAAAAAAAAATATTAAGCAGTTGCGTGGGTGCTGTTTGTTGTGTTGTACAAGTAGATATTAATTTTGTGAAAAACAGAGACACATAATTTACATAAAAATTCCATACAGAAATTTATTTTCATTTCTTTTCTTCTTCTCTTTGATATAAAATATTAGAAATATTTTGAAATCTTAATATTTTGAAATATTAAATGCGGATATAACGCTGTGATTACATATTTTAACATTTTATTATAAAGGCACTATAGAATTTCTCTTTTGGTACAATCGCAAAAGGAATGCGATTGTACCAAATTTGTTTACTGAAGATTTTTAGTGAATCAAATCGTTGATGTCGTAGCGCTAATTTTCATAAATTTTTTTAGAGTCTTTAGATAAACATTCACACTTGAACACATTTAACAAAGTGAAATAAAATAAAATCCAGTAGATATTTTTGTTTGATTAAGTAAACTGTTCTGTTTAATATTTGTTAGTATTTTTAGACTAATTGTTTTATTAATTCAGACAAAAATATTGTTTGATATTCTTCAGAAAGTCTAGTAAATCTTTTTGTTTGATTTAGTAAATTATTTTGTTTACAATTTTTAAATATTTTTGGACAAATTGTTTTATAGATTTAAACAATTTGTTTACTGAAAAAACAGGTTTTTTTTTCAATGAAATTATTGAGATATTTTTTATCTATATTTACAAATTTGTTTGTAGGTCCGTCGCTAGACAAAATATGTACTATTTCATTGAACTCCATTACAGAAAATAAAATATAGTTATTTCTGTGTAATCAATGGTTTCAGAACTATTGACAAACGTTTAATTTTGTTCCATAGTGTTATTGATAATTTGGAATGGTGTTAAGTGTTGGTAATCATGTTATCAACTAAATTTAGACCTAAATTATTTATCACAAATTTATTTTTATTTGTTAATATTTGATTATTTGCCAATAACACTTTATTTATCGCACTAAGGTATTGCTCAAAGTTTTTTTTACTGATTGAAATTGTATTAGAAAACGTTTGTAGTTTCTTTTTTGGCTTAAATCAATTAACCATTTTAAAACTTAATTATTATCTGTTACATCATGGAAATCGAACGATTTCAAAACAATCACTTTCATATTATTGCCTTTCAAAAAGCAGATTGCAAGAAAAAGGCAAACAAAATAAAACAAAATTTAGACAAGAAATAAAGCATAAATTTCATGAAAAGCGCAAAAAAATGTATAAAACGAAAAATGTGCTATTTCACATAAAGCAGGTGTCAAAATTGATTTGATGACATTTTTCCTACGTCTATACCTGATATATTTTTATCATGACAAAAGTCAAACTTTATATTGAAAAATGATTTTTTTTTACGTTAGCTGTTTTTCATATATGGAATTTGATATTTGTCATGATAAAAATATATCAAGTATAGACGTAGGGTAATGCACATATCGTTCCAGACATGGTCATATATCGAATGTGAAAAATTCGTTTTATAGGGCATTTACATCGGCATGAAATCTAGTTCAAAAGAGATTTCGAGCAAAATCTAGTTTATTTGATTAGATTTCCCAAAATCTTGTTGTGTATGGGAACTACAACTCTGATTTTTTCATATTGTCCTAAAAAATAAACCGCATAAGGTTTCTGTATTTACTATTAGGTTTGTCCTCTAGCTATTTTGGTCTTGAAGCTTAATTTTTCTTTGTAGTTTGATAGTGAAATTTGAAAAAAAATTCCAAAAAAAGCTTGGTGTAGATTTTAAAATAGATTTCAATTGAAATCTACTAGATTTCGCTCTGGTGTAAATGTAGTATTATAGATTAGTTACCTTGGTCCTGCATTGGGTACAATACGCTCTGTTGGAAATTGTTGAATATCTCATAGAGGATTGAAAAATCAATATGAAAAATTTTGAGTTCACAATTGACGGGTTCTTGCGGTCTCCTGAAAAGTACAGCTTTTCACATTCGATAGTTGCATATTAGGGTGAAGTGTCGGAATTTTTTTCGAATTTCAATTTCGAATAGCACTAGAACGTTTCACTTTAAATATTGGGTACTTCTTTAGCCCTCTCTCACAGCATCAAGATTTTGCAAATAATATCAAATCGAACAATTTGTAAAACATCTTATGATGCAACATCTTATGATTAAACATTGCATATTGTTGTTGTAATCATTACACTCAAAATATTCACTATTTTTGTACATAAAAGTTGAGATTTCAGACAAACTTAAAATGAATTTATAACGCCAGTTTCCAAATTCCTAAAGGTGCAGGTACATAGCATAGATACAGACTTCTATCAAAAAAGTTGAAAGTGTGTTCCCATAAGGCAAGTTACAAAGAGAAGTCTCCGACGCGCGGATGAAGAAATATATTGTGTAAATATTTTCGACTTTTTAAAATTTTTCTTTTTAAAATGTTTGCGAAAAAAAATCCACCACAAAAATTAGTATATGGTTTGAAAGCACTATACATCTACTCTCTAAAAACAAAAACTTATAATAATCGCAGGACGAAATTAAAAGTTATGGCCACTTTTTCAATTTTGACTTGAGCTCACATGAAAAATAGAAAAAATTTTTATATGACAAACTATTTTCCAAATATTATTATTATCAATTTCAACATTAATTATTTCCTGACGATGCTACACAAAGGAGTAGCGAAATATTGAAATAAAAATACAATTGTTACTGTTAATTGTTTTTTATATAAAAAAGAGACCTTTTGCTTGAAAACTAGATACTAAAAAGAAAAAAAATGTTAAAAAGTTCTTTTTTTGGGAATTATTAAATTACATTAATTTTAATTTTTAACGTGCTTAACTTAATATTTCACTTTCTAAGTAAAATATTAAGCGGTAAAGAACTCTGATGAGATTAGCGGGAGCTATCGAAACGTGAGTTCAACCCTCCGCGCAGTCAAAAATTTTCTTTGTCTATATGCTTCACATTTATCTCTAAATAAAAAATATAATTTAATTGAAAAATTAAATTAAAACCGAACTCAAGTCAAAATAATTAAAATTTCTTCGGATATAAACTCATATAGTTCGACTAAACTCATAACTTAATTAATATTAGGAATTATAATTTTTTTTAATTGTTGGTGTCCGCACTCGTGTGTATGGAGCGTTACAAGTTTTTAGTACGCTTCATTTCTCAGTTTAATTATACACATTGTTGCCTTAATATAGATATACTCTAACTCATAACTCTTTTCAATTCGAGTTTTTTGTATATTTCTATAAAAATATCCAAAAACTCGATTTGAAAAAAAAAATTAGTTAGCATTTAAATATTAAGGTAACGATATACATATGTGTGAAATTCCTTGATATTTGGCATTGCAATAGTTCTAGTAGGTATAAATAGCTCTGTTCCAGATGGATTACGAAACAGTCCGAACTTGTACAAAGTTGCCCAAAAGCGTTCCACATAACAATTTTTGTGCAATTTTGAGAGCGAATGAGAGAGTATTTTTTTTTCATTTCCTGTCCAAACTTGTACGAACTTTTTCTTTTGGATAAGTTCGGACAATAATAAAATGATCAGCTGTTTTTTGTTTACATAAAAATAACAATTGAAATTTAGCAAATAAATAAAACAGTAAAATAACATTAAACAGTCCATTGTGAAACAAATATTTTTAAAACATATAAAGGGAAAATATGTCCAATTTATTTGCAAATGTTAGTAATTAGGTTGTTATTTCTTATTTTAAATATGGAAAAGCGTTTGCTTTTATAGATTTGCCAGTAATGCACTATTTCGTTCGCACTAAGAATGCATTATATTACGAGATTTAAACGATTAAAATCGCAAACTTAACTTTAAAGCTCATAAGTTGGCACTATTAAAATGTTTGGACTTAAAATTGTGGTTTTTCGCGTTCCAGATGTTTTGAGCAACTGTTATAATTTGAGAGTGTTAATGTTGAGTTTACTCTCATTAGTCTAAACTTGTCCGAAGTCATGTGGAACACACCTAATGTGTATGCAAATTTTTTTTTGTATTATGTTTATTTGCCGAGTTATGGTGTGCGAAAGTGTTGCCGTTTTTTATTTTTTTTTATTATTGTTTCGAATTAGAAAAAATTAAAACAAAAAAAATAAAATAAGTGTGTCTTATAGGAAATCGTCTGATCTTTTAAAAAAAATATTTAATTAAAAAAAACTAATTTTTTTCATGTTCAAAACCGGAATGACCCATTGAAATAAAAATTTGTCCAACTTCGACATGTTTTATTTCTTACCAAAATTAGCCTTGGGTGACCTCATTATACTGTAAAAGTTTGATAATGGGATCTCCATAAGTTTAAAAGTTATGCAAATTTCTTTACATGCTCCCCACCGTTTGTAAATTGTTATATAGAATCGGTATACGATATCTTGTAAACCTTACGTTTAGTGTGGTTAGGTATGTTCAGCACTTTTATATAAAACCCCAAGGAAAATAATTTCATGGAACATTTTAACCCTCTAGCGCTTCGCTGTATGGATTTTTTGTTTACCCATTCTTAAAAAGGGGCAACAAACTGAAATATGCTACAAAAAAATTCTCATAAAATTTTATCATAAAAATTTTTTTTCCATACACTTTTATACCTACTAAAATTATAGCTATGCCAAATATCAAGGAATTTCGGCAAAAAAAATTTTTTTTGGGTTGCCGACTTCAAAAATAATGCCCCATATGTATAAATATAAAATAGTCAAATATTACAAAAATTGGAAACTTTTCGATCAAATTATTTTTTATTTTAAGAAAGAAATTCTAAAGCATGTAAATATCGAACATTCAAAGAAAAATTTGGCTGTACGGAAGGTTGAATGTTCGATATTTACATGCTTTAGAATTTCTTTCTTAAAATAAAAAATAATTTGATCGAAAGATTAAATTAAAAATGAACTTAAGCCAAACCAATTTAATAACTTTGGATAAAAACCATACAGTTCGACTAAAAATTGGAAACATCAACATATTTTTCTTTCCCCCGCTTCACTTGTAATGTAACTAACAACCTGTTTTGATTAGCGATATTAACCCATATTTCTTGTTAAGCCAAATTTTATTACAAAGTTATTTTGTTGATATAAAAATATATTATATTTATTAAAAATATATTGCGTTTTATTGTAATGCTTACTGCCCTGCCCGCGTAAAGAGAATATTTAAAGATGTTAATATTATTGAAATCAACACACAATTAACTCGCAACTTGTTTTCTTTGGTGTTGAAAAATATTCTCATAATGTCGTAAACAAGAATTTACACAATATATATGCTTTATTGCTAAATAAATATATCGAAAGCTTAACATAAAAATGACCTATCTCGATTTTTTTCGAAATCGCGTTTTTAACGCTTTCTGGTAGTCAAGGAGTAATTACATCCTTCATAAAGAACTAAATTAGCTACAGTTAAAAATAATGGATTTATGGCCACTTGAAAAGTAATAATTTTTCATAATTATTTTTGTATGTAAATGCTTTTATTCAGGGGGCAAATTACGGCATTCGATATCGATCGAAATTTCAATACAATTTAAAAACAAATTTCGATCGATATCGAATGACATAATTTGCACCCAAGTTTTTTTCTTCTCCTGTAAAATATCGAAAATTCGAGATACGCCTTTTTTATATTAAGCCATCGATATGTTGATATTAAATAAAAAATACTCCCTTTTTACATTTAAGTTGATGTCATCTTCAGCATTTAAACAGTAGAGCGATATTCACACAAATCACGTAAAATCGCTAAAAATACACACACGATCAAATTGTTGTTATTTTTAATATCAACTCATGAGCAAGAAATTAACTTTTAAAGAAAAGTAACAGATCATAAAAAATATTATTAAATGATTGTTGTTTGTTTGTTAAAATGCTGAAAATAGCATTATAAATAAATGCCACTTTTTGAATGCTACTATTAAATTTTATCATAAATAATTATCTTCTTTTCTGTTTTGCTCAAAACTCCACCCAACGTGAGTAGCTTTTATCGTTTGTTGTTGTCTCGAAATAAGTCATTGTACGTACCTTTTCAATAATAACTTTCAATATAAAACGATTAAATTGAACTTAAATAAAGTTGTAAGAAAATAATTCTGAAACGTTAAAGTTCGTTCACATCATTAATTTAGAAAACTTATAATAAAAGTAAAGACATTCTAATTTAAATTACCCTATGTATTCACGAGCCATCAACTTGAACATAACATGAACATGACGCCAGCAGATCAACTGTAAAAAAATTACCAACCTCTTTGGTGTGGTGAATACGTGCGATGTCCATGTTCTGCCTTATCAAAGTATTTTATGGTAGTGCAATAGAAATGGAATATTTACCAATTTTGTTCTGTCTCTTTTCTTTCTATTGAAAATGGTTGTTGACGGCGAATCTCATGGCGAACATTGATGTTCAACCATATGTTCGGGCATCGATATCAGAGCATGGACGAAACATGGACATGAGCGGTCTACATAAGCGGTCTACATTAACGATGTCCGACATGATGTTCGTACCAAGTTCGTGGCTAATGTAGACCACCAGTTACATAAAATAAATAGAAAGAAATATCAAATGAATCGTGATAAAGATATCAAAAGATTTTTAATGGCTATAGTTCAATTACGAACCACTTACTTAATGGATTCTTAAAAAAATTATATTCTTTATCTACTACATACACCAAATATATTTTTGAAATGCTTCATAGCATTTCAATAAATATTAGGTCAATAGGACGAGTTTCAAAATTGATAGGCATTTTCATTTGATTCAAAAAATCAATGCTCTTAAATTAATTTCTAAGAAATTTCATGTAAGCAATTTCAACTGTATCAGGTCATATTTCGGTAATAGCACACACACAGAAAAATTTTATATTCAAATCGTCGAAAACAAAGTTTATTTGAAATTTTTCGGTAGCGATTTTATTTCAAAGGTGTTTCATGTTAATTCACCATGATTTTATAACAACCTTCAAACAACATTTTTCCTTTTGAAATAAGTATATTTCAGGTTGATTTAAGATTTCAATACAGTTAAATCAAAATGAAGTTGATACAGAATCAAAGTTATTTCAAGTTAAAACAACGCGAATTTTTACTGAAAGAAAACGAAGAATCATGTGGAATTAAAGTTATTTGAAGTTGAAACAGGGTCAAAATAATATAGCTATTTCATTAATTATTTTACTTCCCTGATGTGTTTGCACATAGGTATCAGACAAATTTGTGTTGTAGTTTGCTGCCCCAGCCAAGATTTGAGCAACGGCTTCAAACTTTACTTTAGATATACACTAAATAAATATCATCATAAATAACAAGAATTTCATTTTAATTCAACATGATTTAATTGATGATTTAACATAAAATTTATTTGAAATTAAATTTATAGTCATGTTGTTTTAAAATGAAATGTAACGCTTATAACAATGTTATTTTAAAGAGATTTAAGGTCAGATTAATAATTTTTCGTTTAAAATTAATATGAAACAATGGTAATTTTAAATCATCAGCAATAAATTTTCGCTGGTAATGCGAAGTTTGTTGGCAACTTGTCGGCTATTTACATTTACACAACACGAACATCAAAATAAACAAAAACAACAAGTCACACAACTGAACACAACAGTGCATTGCAGTTAAGAACAGAGCCAATAAAAAGCAACACACTAAACAAAAAATTATTTCTTATACATTTAATATGATTTCCAATCAAAATTGCTACATGTTGATTTTACATTGGTATTTTTTTCTGTATGTATGGTACATTGTTTAGCATGGCTACATAATCGATCGACTTTGTTTTACATTCCCGATTCCCTTCTACACGTACCAATTCGGTTCACCGGCTTTACCACCTTGAATATCAGTTAAACGAGTTTATTCTTCTGATATCAGACTCCGATAATTGTGATAAATATTGCAGTGCCGAGTACTAATTGTGAATAAGTACGAAATTAACGCTTAAACATATATTAAGTTTTGAATGATTGATTACTGAAGCTAAAATTCAGTTTGGAGCCCGAATGTATTTAAAAACCAATTGTAGAATATTATGACTAATATTTTTGTGGAACATTTCAACCCAATGTATCGCCGCTAAAAAAGAGTTTTTAGTCCCTCTTTTAAGAAATAGATAAACAGACCCATAAAACGAAGAGTTTGAGGGTTAAACTGTTCTACAAAAATGTTTCCCGTGGTATTTTACATAAAAGTGCTGAACTCATCTTATAACTTGAAAGTAAGGCTGAGAAGATTTCCTACGCCGAGTATCTATAACTAAGTTTAAAAAGGGAAGCGTTTCGGGTGTGGGGACTTTAACTACCCCTAAAATGATTCCAATGATATGTAAACTTGCAAAATGCCGATATACGTATATGGGTGATTCTCAAGTTACCTGTACATTGTGTGTTTTTTTTCCAATGCAACTAATAGAAATACGAGAAGGTAGAATTCATATTATAGTTCTCGCCTCATTAAATGGATCCTCATATTAAACTATATTTTTCGATAATTTTAACATTTTTGTGTATTGAGTGTTGCATTTCCTTTCGCGGTTCTTCTGGGAATAATTTTTGCGAAAAATATTACCACAAAAAATGAGCACAAGGCTTGAAAGCACTATACATCTACTCTGTAAAACCCAAAAATTATAATAATCGTAAGGACGAAATCAGAACTTATGAACACTTTTTTAATTTTGACTTGGGTTCACATGGAAATATAAAAATTTGTTTCTTTTAAAATAAATCTTTACAAACATTTACATACGACCAAAAAGCAGGCTAACTCTTCTTTCCAATAAGACTAGTTTTAATAAAATCGACTGACAATGTTAAAAGTTATGTCAGTTTTAAATAATTATTCGTACCAAAATACGACCTATCTAATATATTCTTCGAAAATATAACAACCCACTGTGTGGTAGAAGCAACATTTTGTAAAGCAAATAATGTTCTCTATATCGCTTCTATATTTCAGCTGCTGTTAACTTTTTTATTTAAATTTTTTTTTTAACGGAACGCTCAATACATTTTCTTACGAATTCAATATTTTTTCAGAACACACGCTATATTTTGAATTTAAAACAATTCGTAAAACAATTGTATAATCTTCAATGAGTTTTAACATGAACTCCTTATTTATACACTGGAAAATCTCAATTACATTTAAAAAAATATGGATAACACTCAATACATTTTTTTTGGATACAAACCACGATTGATTGATAAAACGTTTTGAAATATAATGCTACGTATTTAACAAAGTTCACAATACTTTTAAATATTTAGAATTACAAACGAAGGGTGCTGTTGGCTGAGTAGTTAGCGCGTTTGGCTACAAACCCTGAGGTCTTGAGTTCAAGACTTTTTTCAGGCAAGCCAACAACATAATGCATTTTTCTCATGTGCGTTGGTTGTTGTTAGACAGTTAAAGTGATGAAGGTATAGCACTGATCACTTTGGCAGTACCAGCAGCGATTAATACTAACATATCTTAATGCACTTTACAGCACCCTCCTTCGTCGGTATTGTAGTAGAACCGTCGGCGAAGTAAAAGAGCTAATAAAATGGCTACACAGCTTAAAAAACTCAATGCCTCTACGCTCAATAGCAGAGTTGTAAATTAATTAAGCTTTCTATCTCTCTCCCACTTCACCACCTGTTCTCTTTACACTACATCTTTCCCAAAGAGGTTAACATATTAATTAATTAAATGGTACACAGAAAAAATTATCACCAAAAAATTTTCAAACAAAGGTTTGTCTAAAAATAAATTTAATTTTCAGTAAATGTTGTGTCCATAATCTATGAATTGTTTGTTTGACTTTTATTTAGAACGCAAACACTAAAAACAACAAGAAAAACTGTGCTGTAAAAAAACAATCCCGATGACGACATACACACAAATAACAACAACAACAATGATAGCAAAAGGAATGCGATTGTACCAAGTTTGTTTACTGAACATTTTTGAGTGAATCAATTCGTTAATTCCATTGTGTTAATTCTCATTCATTCTTTTAGAGTCTTTAGATAAACATTCAGACTTGAACACATTTAACAAAGTGCAGTTTCATAAATGCTTGATGATGATGATGATTTTGATTGATATATTAAAAAAATCTACTAAATATTTTTGTTTGAATAAGTAAACTATTTTGTTCACTATGTGTTAGTATTTTTAGACTAATTGTTTTATAAATTCAGACAAAAATATTGTTTGATATTTTTCAGAAAATCTAGTAAATCTTTTTGTTTGATTTAGTAAATTGTTTTGTTTGCAATTTGTAAATATTTTTAGACAAATTGTTTTATAGATTTAAGCAATTTGTTCACTGAAAAAATACACATTTTTTTCAATGAAAGTTTTGAGATATTTTTGTCTATATTTACAAATTTATTTGTAGGTCCGTTCCTAGACAAAATATTTACTATTTCATTGAATTCCTTTACTAAAAATGAAATTTAGTTTTTTCTGTATAGGCATTAATTGCCTGATTTTGTTAATTCTCTTTAAAAAAAACCTACGCTGTTATTTCAGTGCATGTTGTTAAAGCAATTTCAATAATTAAACTGAGTAATGAAACGTACTAAAAAAGCGTAAAACTCAATACTCTAAACTGCGATCAACAATAAAAAAATTTTTTTTCTATTATTTTTAAAAAATTTAATGTGTAAAATAAGAGAAGCGAATGCAAATATTTTAAAACCATTATAAATTAAATCTAGTTTTTAGAAAAATTCATACTTTCTTAAATGTGGAAAATAAACAGCATGTATTACGGACACATCATTTTGTATGAAGAGCGTACCTATAAACAGTATATTAGTTCTTCGTTTTTAACACATAATGAACAGTCATAAAAACAAAAAAAATTGTACATTTAATTATTATAATATGTTCAATTATCCTAAAGCAGTTTTCGTTTTCAAATGTATGCGTTTATTTTATGAAATATTTTACTATACTTTCGACGGACACGAAAAAAACATTTGAAATGAGAATCATCCATGTATTTTTTTTGTTCCCTCTGTGAGAACCAGTCGCTACAACAATGTAATTTTTTTCGTGTTGTACAGTGTTATCAAACTCATTTTGCAGGTGGTTGTACCAGCTCTTCCAAAAATCTTTACCCAAATTTAAAAAATAAATGAGAATTTGTATAAATATGAAATAAAACAGTTTAGGACAAAATGCAGACTAGCATTATAAACATTGTATATATTTTTTAATGAAAATTAGCAGAAATGGGATACTTTTTTTGATTAATGTTGGAGCAAAATGAAATTTGCTTCCGACTATGTACATACTAGGCTGTAATGAAAAAGTGGTCAGTAAAAAAAACTAACAAAATGTAACGACTATTGCGCAAAATGTCTAAGAAAGCTTCAGCCAACTCGGTTTATTGTCTGATTAAATTTCAAATTATTTCTGACATCAAACATATTCCCAAAAAAACAAAATGTTTTCAGTGCATACTTATTCTGGTGTGATTTCTGTAATTTAACTCAATGCCACTGGAAAATAAATTAATTATAAAAATAAAATGTTCTATAATTCTCTGATTACATTTTAAATGCGTAATTCAATTTAATTTTTGTAAGCTAAAAGGAAGTTACAACTTTTTTTCATTTTGGGTATAAAACGATGAAAAAATATTTCTGTAGTTATCTTAATGACTAAAGTCACCAACTTGTTTTAAAAACAACGATTACCGAATAACAATACATACCAATAAAGTCAAGTTTATATTCCCATAAATAATGAGTCATTTTCAAGAAGAGGTTTGAAACAAAAACGTTTTTTTTCTTCAGAAAAAATGTATGTGTTTTGAATATTTAAATTGTTGCTAAATAAAATAAATAAATGAATAAAATTTTATGTGACTAACAAAAACCAGTTGAAAAGGTCAAGAATACATATGCTATAATCTATAAATATATAAATATTAATTTTGCCAAAAGCAGTAAAAAAATACCTTCCTGAAAAAACTGGTTGAGTTTCTCGAATTGGAATACTTTTCATGATAAATTTGAGCTGGAAAATTTGTTCCGGCATCCAAAAGGGACTTTACCGAGAAGGCGTCCAATATGCTGTATTTTTGGAAAATATTTGTCAAAAAAATAACGTCACAGAATACGATGCCGATCGGAAGTGGTTTCAATTCTATAAGTTGCTTCTTCAGAAAACGAAAAACGAAAATTTTCTTCGTAGTCAAACCACTTTTAAATTTCAAAGTGGAAATGAAAAACACTTTTCTGCAGACTTCATTTGCAGTAAATATTAAAAATACGTGCATATTTTTAGGAGCGTCAAATAAATATTTTGTCATGATCTTTTCATGTTAATAAAAAGCTTAATGTGAGCTTTGCATCTAAAAACAAGAGTAAACAAACGCCTCAAGGTATAAAAACTTCATCATTGTAAAAACGAAATACAAAATAAACGGAGTCTAAAGCACCAAAAATGTACTTCTTCGGAATGACAGCTACGGAATCAAAACCAATCCGAACGGAATCTGTGACATGGCTGATAATTGCCTTTTTACTGCTTTCGAAGCCGCCTTTTTTTTGCCATAGATCACTAGTTTTTCCAAGCTTTGTATGACGATCCTTATGAAAGTCAGAACGGAGGCTGGAGAAGCCCTCCTAATATCTGCTATTATGCAAAACGATACATTCACAGAGGATTTATACTGTTGTTTCATATTCTTCAATGTATACGTTGAACGAACTTAGTAACTTCTCCGTAGAGGAAAGTCTAGTCTGAACAGACTAGAGAAAAACCAGTAACCATTTGTAGGTCATTTCTGTCCAATTCAAGGCTACCACTCTTTGAAAATTGTTCCATCATCGCTATAACCTCATAACTGGAGAAGCAACCAAAATCCCTTTGCTGCCAAAATTTCATTTCTCTTTGTTAGGGAGGTACCTCATTACCCTGATGTCCACACTATGACTAGGTATCTAGTAAATAAAAACCTTGTTACCTATTGATAGCTTCGGTAGTGAGTGAAAGCACTCTAGCAAAAGCTTGAATCAAAATTCCCATGAAAAGAGAGATTTCAGAGCTGTCTGGCTATGGGAAAAGATAGTTAGCGAAATGTGCGCTCTTAAGGATTAATTCAAAGAAATGAGGGCACACGCTGCAATTGCCTGAAATTCCGCCTTAACAAGCGTGGGTCATTTGCCCAATCATAGGTTGGTTTTATACACAGAAAAAAAATTTGTAAATTCAATTAATTTGTTTGTCATATCAATTAAATAATTAATTGATTTTGAACCTACAACGATTTTTGTAAATACAATTACGAAATTGTAAGTTAAAGGAAAATCAGAAACAATTTCTTAACAATTTTTTTGTTGATTTCAAATTTATTTCAATTAAGATTACTGTTATATCAACAATGCGAATTGTGTATTCTCCAAACAAATTTTAACTATTATAATTGTTGTATTAACAATATATTTTTATACAATCACAATCCTCGAAGCGACGTTTTGCTTATCTGCGAAAAACACTAAATGTCTTTGGGCGGAATCGAACAGGCGACCTCTGGACTAATAGACTAACGTTCTTACCTCTCAGCTACAGAGCGATTCGTTATTAAATACGCAAATAATGAATAGACACAAAACATAATTTGCTTTGTTTTATCTACGTGTGTGCATTCATTTGTTATATCAACAATGATGATTGTTAATTTTTTTCACAATACATAACAAATAATTTGGTTAGTTTAGTTTGTTGAAAAAAATGTCTATGTTTGTCGTATTAACAACTCAATTTGTTATATTAACAAAATATATGTTTAAATCCGAAGAAATTTTAATTATTTTGGCTTGAGTTCGGTTTTAATTTAATTTTTCAATTAAATTATATTTTTATTTAGAGATGTAGACAAAGAAAATTTTTGACTGCGCGGAGGGTCGAACTGACGTTTCGATAGCTCCCGCTAATCTCATCAGAGTTCTTTTATCTCTAAATAAAAATATAGTTTAATTTAAAAATTAAATTAAAACCGAACTCCAGCCAAAATAATTAAAATTTCTTCGGATATAAACCCATATAGTTCGACTAAGCTCATAACTTAATTATATGTTTAAATTTAAATTACATATTAACAATTGAAATTGTTAGTTGGAGTTTGATGAAATTTTTTCTGTGTAAGAATTAAGTCTACTATAAGAAAAAATTAAAAATGAGTGATGCAAATACTTCCCTTTCAATACTTTCAAAAGCTCCTTTCATACTATTGTGTAAAGAAATCCTTTACTCGCTTTCAAATAATAAAAACTTTCAACAATTCTGAGAATCTATTAATGGTAGCTATGGCCTTCACACCAAAGTAAATATGTGGTAGAAAAAAATCAAAGCACTATAATTAATCTTTCCCTTTTTCTTTTATTTAAATTTTCACTTTCTTTTATTTCTCGACTGCAGTTGCAATCAGCACCTACAACTCAATTGCTTTTAACTACATTTACTATGACTGCATGCACAGCCTTGTTATCTTCATTACTTGGAAAATTCTCATGTTAACCCTTTAGGGGTTTAAACATTACATTGCTTTTCTTTTGTAGCATAGTAGCATACTTACTCTAGAGAGTTTGTTATCAAATGGGTTAATTGTGCATTTTAAAAGCTTTAATATCATGATGATAATGAGAATATGAACGAACGGATATGAATTGTAAGTGGATTTTTTGTAGTTGTATTTTGTTTTAAAATTAAATTTTGCATACATCGTATATGTAAGCAGATATACCCTGTAGATAACGCGACTAGTCCATACACGCATGCGATATATACTCCATAGAGGACTCGGACTAGTCCAAAGGTAACCCAAATGTATGGAGAAAATATGGTCGATTTAACATTACGATGCTCTATGGCTGGACCATATAACCCAGCTTTCCATTATATCGGAGTAGTATCAAAACTAGTCTATTACTACGTTTATAAACACCCCTGTCGGAAACGTAGTTAACTTTAAATTAACTTTAAGCTAACTATTTTGCAACTAGTTCTGACTGACACTTGGATTACTTTCCAAGGGAAACAATTTACTATTTTAACATTGCGATGTCCTAGGCGATAGTCAATTTTCCCACTCTGCACTACTTTTCCACTAACTTAAAGTTGACTTTATTTAAGCCACCTGGTAGTTAGTATATTTGCAAAAAGATGTTGCTGCGGTTCGAACTATGTATCACACGCGCTGACCACCCAGCTAAGGTATCATTTAAAAAAGTTAATATAAACTTGAAATGAGTTTCAAAATAGCTGAGAGTAAAGTTGTTGGCTCTCACCAATTCCGATTATGTACTCAACTTAAGAATTGATTTTCTGGACTTCATTGTGGATTACATTGTAGTTAGCTTTTATTTAATCTAAGAAAATTTAACTCTAAGTTGATTGTTTTTGTAGTCGACTGGTGATTTTCTAATAGGGACTTTTTATTTGCAAATAAAAATGTAGTACTGCGAAATATGTTTCTTTTATTTTAACTTACTAACACACGGAATATTTATATATTTATCTAGTTATTATGAGCAAATCCTGTGTGGCGGACGTTACATTCGCACGCTTATATTTTTGGTAATGTTAATCTCGTTCTGAATGAGATATTTTCATATAACCTTAAAAAAACATTTTCATATAACCTTCAGAAATGGCATTTAATTCTTTACTGAAATCGTTTTGAGGAAAAACTATTCATGCCGAAGCCGTTGCGTACTTAAAAAAAACAGAAGTCGGTTTGTTGGCTAACTATCATTTGTGTAATTTTTAGCAAGTTTTGCGTAGTAACAAAAAATCTAAATACGTAAAAGAAAGAGGAGTATTAAAGGATTTTAAAATAGCTCTAGTGAATGTGATAAATAGCTGGGTTCATTCAAAAATTATAAAAAATCAGTTGTTGCGGACGTTACGTTACGGACGTTTAATTTTTTTTACTATCTATAACTTTTTAATTGTACAATTTATAACAAAAATGTATTTAGTGGAGTTGTAGATAATATTATTATCTAAAAGATTAGATTATCTAGTAAACAGCGTTGTCAACTCAGTGCTTTTCGCACCGTTTTTAGTGCTTTTTCAATTTTTCGACGTGAAATATTTTGGAGTTAGTGCTCGGTGCTTTTTTAGTCTAATTTTTGGTGCTTTAATTTTTTGACGGTGGCACTAAACCCAAAATTCAAAAAATTATAGTCTTTATCTAAAAAATAATTTTCAAGTGTAAAATTCTTTGCTAATGCTACTATTTCCTGAACACTTTTTTGCAGTCTTGCAGAATAATGAAAAAATTGATTCGAGCAATCAGTGGTGCTTCATTTTTTGTCTTTTTTGTCGAACCCCATTAAAACTAATTGTCGAACCCCCTTAAAACAACTTTTGGAAGTATGTCATTTGCTTGGCACTTCAGATTTCAAAAACTTTACGATTTTCCCGAAATTTGACATACATAAACATACATATGTATATTCTACTCTTACGTGCGCATCACGTGGCGTTTATAGTTTCTTTTTATAGCCGTCTGAACTTGGGTATCTCAGCCATTTTTTGTGAAATTTCGTCATATTCAAGATTGAATAACTTTACAGCGCGTCATGGGATATTAATAAATTTTGTCTCATTCGAAAGGTTTCAGACTCCTCTTAATAAGTATTGATTAAGAATGGCATAGCTTCCCATTAGAAAGTCCTCTAAAATGCCAAAGTATCCTGAAAAAGGTATTTGTAATTTTCTTTATTTTTTAACCAACATCAAAAAAGAAGGAGGTTATCCCCCATATTCATAAAAATTTATTGAAGTTACTGTTGCTTTACTGTACGAATTTTGTATGGGAAAACCGGTTTTACTGAACACATTAACTTTACTAATCATTTATGAATATGGGGGTATGAATTCGCGTGTATTTTTTTAGGTTTGTATTGCCATAACTCTGTCATTTGTGAACCAATTTCTTTTTCTGTTTTTGTGTTTGAAAGGGTTTAGTTGCTGTTTGGTTCCACAATCTCTTTTGAAAATCGGTGAGGAAATTCGCTCCCTCCAATCAAAGCTTTGCCATTTGTAAACCGTTTTTTTAAGGTTTTTCCTGCATTTTTGTGGCATATTTTTTTTCCAAAAATTTGGGGATGAAAATTTGCTGCACCAAGCAAAAGACTGTCATATGTGATCCGATTTTCAAAATTCTTTTTTCGAAAATCTGTGGGGCATTCCCCCGGAAATATTGATTATCGCATAATCTTTCATTTATGAAACAATTTTCAAAAAAAAAATTTTTTTCAAATGAATTGCTTATTTGATCTCATAGAAGTGAAAATCGGGCGGATAAAGTGGTAGCCCGATATATTAGTTATCACATAACTCCTACATTTCTTGATAGATTTTCAAAAGATTTTATTTGAAAGGACATGGAAGGTTTGGTCCTATGAAAAATTGCGGGTGGACACCCCATTTGTAGATTTGATCTAACACAAAATCGCGTAGGTTTTGTAATCTGGTGCATAAGATCTTTGCATTGATGTCGGGCTTTTATATATATATATATATTACAGAGTTAACTACAACTGACAGGTCTTTATTGTACAAAGTCTTTAAGTAGGAATGAAAACAGATTCAAAAGTTAAAGTTTTTTCTTTATGATAACCCGCTCATTTCTATGAAAAACCTGTAGCAATAACTATGATGATTACATATTAATATCGGATATGAAGTATTAAGTAGGGATGTAACGATACGCCGTTTTGCCGATCCGATACCGATACCGATATTTAAAAATAAATATCGCCGATACCGATACCGATACGAATATTGAAATTGAGTTGAAGTTTAGATTAACAAAACTCAAGCGCAATTTTTTATTATACAAAATTACATTATAAGAGAGAATATTTAAAATTGATAAAACATTGGAAGTAATTTTTAAGGAGCTACATTTTCTTTGCTTCCAAAAAATCTGTATTAAAAATATCCAGATAATTAGTAGAAAAGCAAGAAAAAATGTTTAATTCCTTTATAATTTTAAAAAATACTCGCCATGCTTTTTAAAAAATCGATTTTTTTAAAGGACATTTATCAACTAATATTTTTCTAAATAACTTAATAGCTTAATTGCTAAAAGACTTCTAAGTTTATGTTTATTCACTTAAATTTACATGAAAATACAGTTCTGAGTTTAAATTCGCAGAAAAAATTGTGAAAATGGGTAATTTTGTATCCTTTTTCCTTGAGGAAAAATCATTATAGAATACCGAAAAAGAAATTTGTCCTAACATCGCTTCCATCTAATTGGTAATCGAAAAACAGAACTTCTTGCAATGGCAAGGATATGTAAAACTAATTAGAAATTATCCAAATTTGAAATACTTGCAGATCGCGAGGTCTACATTTTCATGACTTCTTTGGAGTATATTTTTTTGCTGGAATAAGATTTATAAAACGACTTGAACTTGAATTCACGGTAAAATTAACAAAAAATAAATATTTTTTTTTTACAAAATAACAGCATAATATATTATTAATTTTTAAAATTGATATTAATAAGATTTAAAAAATAACGAAGTGAATTTAATTCATGGTAAAATCGAACAAAAATAAATTATTTGTTAAAAAAAAACTCTGAAAAAATTTTTAAAAGTATCGTCGTATCGACAGTAAAATATCGCTGATACCGATGTATCGGAAAATCTGAAGTATCGCCGATATATCGGTATCGGTATTCGTTACATCCTTAGTATTAAGCTCTAAAAAATAGAAAACTACCAAAAAGTCTGAAAAATTTTTGCTTTTAGTGGATTGAATTTTTCTAAAACGATTGTTTTTAAATCGGCTCGATTCATAGATCAGGCAGGTATATAACAACTTTTTTAAATAAAAGTAAAAAAAACTAAATTCAGTATTTTTTTCAAGAAATACGCGATTTTTTTACTTGTTTCAGTGCTTTTTTAAATCTAAAAGTTGACAACCCTGCTAGTAAACTATATTCCATATAGTTTACTAGATAATCTAAAAATGTTGTAACTCCATTATTTTCAAGATAGCGGGCGTTCCCGACTACCTCCGACCTCGAAAACTAAAACTTAAGCTCACAGTCAGATGTGTAACTAAACACACAGAAAATTGCAAAAAAGTCCAATTTTGCAAATGACATGTCCATGACAGCATTGCATTGGAGTAGTCTTAAAACTAGTCCATATCACTATTCGGTGGATTAACTATAAGCTATTGTTTGCAAATGACATAGTATATGACTGCATTACATGGGACCATGTTCTAACTAGACCATTTTAGCTAAAATGAACCAATAGTGATATTCTGTAACTTTTAACGATAACAGCAGTCGTTACATTGTCAACTTAATAAGTTGTTTGCACTAACGATTGTACGATTCTGTGTACGATTATGTGTGAAAAATTATTGTCGCTAGTTAAGCAACAGCAAATATTGTTAAATGTTTTAACAGTGACAACTATTGCTAAAATTGAATAGAGAATCGCACTACAGGTACTGCAGGGTACATACATACTTATACATACATACATACTTATGTGTTGATATATGGTAAAATTATTGTAAATTCTCCAGTTCGTTCATTAGGTTAATTGTTTTAAGTACGAATAGTTTGCAATTGTTGATGTGAGCACAATCGTTACTGCATGCATGGAAATGACGGATGGATCGATGGATGTATAGTTGTTTCGAGTGCATGATTTTATTTCACTTTGATGTATACTTTACTTGCCTTCATGTTCACAAGTGCTGTCTAGATTATTAAAACGAGTGCAACTGGGGAATTATTTAATATTCTTGACAATTTTCTAATAAGTTTTCTCAGGAATTTAAGATGATAAGTTATTTCAAGGTTAAAAATCTTTAAGAACTTTTTACATGAAATCTTATTCCCATGGATGGGTGGTACTTTAAAAGTTCATTGGGGCGTATAAAAACGTTGCTCTTGTTGTTCTTTCCACTTTTGGAATTTTCTTAAAAGTTTTATAATTAATTTAATGCACTTAATTTCTATTAATGTTTAAATTTGTATGTTTGTATGTACTTTACTTTAATATTCTACTCACAAATTTATTGTTGATAAAAGGCAATTCAATTGCATCAGGTTCTATTTATTCAGTTGAATATTCAATATAACTACACCTGTTATTCAAATCGTTTGATTATTTATCATTTGCTTTCCTAAAGTAGTTTTTATGATCATTAAGAGTAACTACTTGTGCACAGTAGTTAATAATGTTTTAAGTAGTTTGTTAACTATTCATAGCGGACGGAGAGTGCTTTGGAATTTATTTATGAAAAATAAACTACAAAGTAATAAAAGTAACTTGAACATAATTTAAACATTTACAAAATACTTATAAAAATTGTTAGAAAATATTTGCACAGCTGGTAGTAAGTAAGTGCCATCAATAGCCAATGATATACGGCGAATGTAAGTTGTTTTTAATGCCGCAAAAAAGGAACATTTCTTTTTATAGGACAAAATTGCAAGCAAATCCTTGTCAGCGAATAAAGAATTTTGAAAAGTGGTCCATAAACGACTTATGCGATGATTTTGATAACGGTCCATAAACGACTTATGCCCACCGATTTTCGAAAAAAAATTATGGGATCAAATTGAAAGCAAACCCTTTCAAAGAAAAAAAAATTTTTTTTTGAAAATGGATCCATAAATGGAGGAGTTATGCGATTAACTGAAACACACTACTTTGCAGAATTTCTTTTAGAAAATCAATTCGTCCTATTCCCCCCCCCCCCCATTTATCCGTCCCTGACACAGTCCGACGTAATATATCGTCATTGTGAAAAAATACTGCTTTTATTCTTATTGCTTACACGTTTGTTAACCGGCTTCAAAAAAGAATTAACCGACTTCAAAAAAGAAGGAGGTTAGCGATTCGGGTTTATTTTTTTTTAAATGTTTGCACAGGCATAACCCTGTCATTTTTGAAAATCGGAGGGGGGAAATATGCTCCCCTGCATTTTGGTCCCGTAATTTTTTTTCAAAAATCGGAAGGGGGAAATTTGCTCCCCCAATGCATAACTCTGTCATTTGTCAACCTATTTTCAAAATAATTTTTTTGTTTGAAAGGGTTTGTCTGCACTTTGGTCCCACTATTTTTTTTCGAAAATCGGAGGGGGAAATTTGCTCCCCCCATGCATAACCTTGTCATTTGTCAACCGCATAGCTCTGTTATTTATGAACCGATTTTCAAAGTTGTTTTTTATACCTATGCTATTTATGACTCGCCAGGGGGTAGAAATTTGGTTTCGTGACAAACATAATCGACACTATTACAGCTATAAATTTCTTTTTGTTTTGATTCGTTTGTACTTAAGAGACGAACGTATTTGTTTCTTTTTGTTTTAATTTTTTCATTTCGTTTGTAATTATTGTTGTTTGGTAGAAATGTGTATGTTATAATTGTTGTTGGTATTAGGGTTTAATATTTTGGGTGCATAAATTTCGAAGCATACTTAAGAGCATTCCTTTTTTACCCGACTGCGCGACGCAAAGAAGGGTATCTGTTCAATAAGAAATGATCGGTTTATCATTAATAAAAAACTGTAACTTTTTAATCTGTATTCACTCCTTCTTGAAAAGACATGTTAGAATATGGCCAATATTCTGTGAAAAAAAATATAAAAAAATAAAATATTATTTTTCAGGATATTTAAGGATAAAGGGTACTTTGCCATTTTAGAGGCACTTGCAGCAGGAAGCTATGCCCTTTTTAATCAACACTTGTTAAGACCTTTCGAATGACATCAAAATTATTAATATCCGATGACGCGCTCTAAAGTTATTCAATCTTCAATATGATGAACTTTTCTCAAAAATGGCCGAGACGCCATGTTATGCGGATAAAAAATTCAGACCCTGTCTAAAATTTTTGATTTTACTCATAACTTAATCACACGTTTTAAATAGCCAGAAAAAAAATCAACATTTTAAAATAATGGTTTTTTTAAATTTTATTATACTCACATTTCAATTTTTTACGGTGTCTACATTTGTAGCATTTGTTCTCAATCTGCAATTATGAAAAAAGAAAGAAAATAATGCTATAAATATTCAATGTCGTTCGTTTAAAATTACGCATTGTAAGGTTTGAAAAATTAAACATTAACATCAGTTATGGCATGAAATAATTAAATTTTAAATTCATATAAGATTCAACTATACTTTTATAGAATAGTTGATTGAAATAAATAAAGAAGACTTCACGCACTAAAATTTTTGATATGCATATTTAAAGCACAAATTAAAAAGCGTTAAAGTTTAGAAACAAAATTATACAATTTACTGGGTTGGAAACATGTTACAAATTGTGAAACTCAATGGGATGTTTTTCATTAATTGCTCAGTTAAAAAATATCTATTTAAAACAAAAGACTTGCAAGTACTTTAATTTTTTTTAGAAAACAGATTTTTACATTGGAAAACTTTATTCCGTTTTGAACAAAACCAAAATTTGTCTAATTAGTTTAATGCGCTAAAAATGCTGTGTCCCCAGTTTATTTCTTATTACTTAAGGTACGTTTACACTTAGCAAATATTTGCCCAAACTAACGTAACAACCACTACTTTCGCTAAATAAAGATAATTATGCTGCAAAAGCTATTTTTATATCATTTGTAATAAATGCGAACCAATATTTAAAAAAATATTGGAATTAAAGGAACTACAATTTTAGCTTGTCTGTTGGTCACGTTTTTTCGGCAAATATTTGCCAAGTGTACCTTTACAGATTTTTTATGGGCATCATATTTTCAAAACACCAACAGATGCATGATAAAATTACCTTCAAACTATCTTAATACGGCTAGATAAACAAATCAGTGGTTTCTTAGTTATTCACAAAAAAGTATTGAAGACTAGACTAGACTGCAAAAACTAGAATTCTAAAATATTTATCTTAAGCACAGATGTCTTGCGAACAAAATAAGCCATCGATAATAAAAATCGATAGACAAATGTTGATTTTATTCACACTTAAGTGCAGGAACTCAATTAATAAACATTGCGATTTCCATACAACAGTAAAATTTTGCTTTGTATGCGTGTTGTATGAAAATTTAGCAATTGATGATTTATGGCTTATTAGAACGAAGCTCCTTATTGCACGTTGGGAATATAATATGCAGCATAAAAATTGTTTTTATGCTGGGAGGTAAAAAAAAATGTAATTTTAATGAAAAAGTACGTGTAACTAAGGAGATATTCACATATTACGTAACGCTCCAGGGGGCGTGGGGTGGTTAAAGATTTGTTACGGAGTGGAAATATTGTACTGAAAATTTTGTAAAAAGCGTTACGTGGTTATAAAATTTCCGAAAATAGCGTTACGTAATATGTGAATAGCCCCTATTACGAAACGAATAGTGGTAAAGCTGTTTTTAGACTATTATACAAGCTTTTTGACTCTTCACAAAATGCAACCCTGATAAAATTAGTTGCTATTGCTTTTTTAAAATAGTCCACAAACTCATTAGATCAGGGCTGCAGTTTCTACAGAAGTCGGAACGGCTTGTGAGATAGTGTAAAACAGGCATAAGAAATACGTGTAACGAACACTGGTAAAAAACACGTGCAACGATAATTCAGAACGAAGGCAACAGGCCGGCGCGGAGGTTAAATTTAAATTTTCGGCGTTGCGGCTGCTTTACGGGGAAGTTCTGGGATTTTTTGGACTATCTTTGTACTAGTTTTTTTTAATTCAGGGAACTTCTATGAATTTGCAGAGATTTTTGTCCTAGTTTTTGAGAATCCAAATAATTTCTGGGATTTTGGGGAGATTTTATATGAGTTTTTGAGAATCCTTGGAACACGTTTGTGTCTTGGCTAACGGTTGGTGTCCTTGCTAAATGAAGGTGTTTCGGCTAAACACCAGATGTCTTGGCTAAACACAGAGTGTGTCGGCTAAATTCTTGAGAAGTAGCGCCTAAGCATCGCCTAAGTATCTTCCAACCGATAGTTCTTTTTTGTCGGCCCTGGCTATCAAACCAGCTGATCTGTTAGCACACCGTTGTACTCTGTGCCTGGTTTCTGTAACTAATGTGAGTGTTTCTCGCATCGAAAAATTCATTATCATTCTGTGAAAAACAGGATGAGTGAGAAAAAAAATCAATATTTTTGTATTTTTTATTAGGTTTGCAGGATGATTCATATAATAATTCAACTAATATTCTATGAATCGTCCTACAAAAGATCGGATGATAAGTATAATTATTAATTTTTTTCTCGATATGAGAACTTCTCACAAGTTACAGAAACGAGGCACTGTACTCGTGTACTCTGCAACGTACAACTACACGGATTCAACTTTTTTTTGACAGACGCGTATGATGCGAAAAAGCGTGTGGACATGGCGTGTGGACTTTCAGCTTAAGATCTTAGCTTAAAAACTGCGTTACAATAATTAGCTCGAATGGTACTTGGAGCGTAAACCATGAAGAAAATAATTTACGTAAATTAAACAAACCTTCATGCAATACAAACACAGTAAGTCTGTCGTAAAACTAAACATTAGATGGTAATACAAGATTACTATTTACATATTTCAAAACGTGCTTTGAATATTAACTCATTTATTGCTTAAGTTCAGTGAGTGTTTTTTTTGTCTACGTTAATTAAAATTTTTTTATTTTAATTTCCTCTGGCACAAAAACACTAATACGAGTACCATATGATTACTACAAGAGTTAGTTAAAAAAAAAGTGTAATTGAGAAACTAATATGGCTTGCCGTACATCATCGTAACGTCTTTTTGTTTGTGCATTAGACTGCTTGATTAATAAAAATAAAATAAATAGTGATTGTGATTGTGTCAGCCCCACCCTCAAGTGTATATACATGACGTAGAGACACCTTAATTTGATTCTATTAGTTTTTCTATGTCTGTTATTTTTGAAAAATGTTTGTGTATGCGATCGACAAATAAACCATATCGAAAAAATGCATACCTTTTCAACATGCAAACCCATGTTTGAAATTAGAAAATTATATAGAATTCAAATGGGCTTTCCATGTTCATATTTATGTTTGAATGTTTGGCATAAAAGTGTTTGGTTCTTCTTTTTTTTACTTAAAGATGAAGCCGGTATGGGATATACATTTTTAAAAATGGTGTTGAGCTTTAACTCAAAAAGTACTTTTCTGACAGTAAAAGTACAAGATTGTTTTTGTACATAAATGTGGGCGATTCTCATTTTAAGCGTACATTTTGTTTTTTTTTATTTACATTTATTTATAATATATTAAATCATGCTAAATAAAGCAACTTTCATTTTCAAATTTATTCGTTTATATTACGAATTATTTTTCCAAAACTTTAAACGGTCTCGAAAAAAGCAATTGTAATGATAATCACCCATATATGTACCCAGGAAATATTTTTGCCGACATGTTTAACGTCAAGAAAAATCTGAGACTTTATCAGACAATCACCCGAGTTGTCTAAAACTCCCTCAGACATTTGGCAGAGCAGTCAGTTGGCAGTTTTCTGCAACGAAGTTTCTGCACATTTTCTGAAATATTATCCGATTAATATCGGACTAGTCTGGACATTATGCGAAGGCAATTTAATTCCCTTTAAGACAGATAACAGAATAGTCTGCACATTTTCTGATATACGTCTTCCGTCTTTAACAATCACTGCTAGAGATGGGCGCGTGTCGTGATTGTTTTCGTGATACGAACATGCACGACTCAACCCGAAGTGTTCGTGACAGAAAATCTGATTTCGTTCGTATTCGGGTGGTGGCGTCTTGAGCAAACTTGACACGAAAAAGCACGAAACGATTTTAGTGGTAAAATATGTATGAATGCAGAAGCTTGCCAAACAAGTATTAGATACATGTAGATCCACTTTTGGATTACTCTTCAGCCGTACCAGATTATAGAATAAACAATTTTGATAAGTTACTGTTTCTCAACAAAAACATGTGAATAAAAATAGAACATGAAACGTTAAAATAAAAGAAATATATCGGCCATGTTCTGTATTTCATGTGGAATTAAAATGTGCGGAATTATCAAAGCATTGTTGTTGTAAATTAATATTTACAACAACAATGCTTTGATAATGCCACACATTTTAATTCCACATGAAATACAGAACATATCCGTATGTCTTTGAATATAAAAAAATGTTTTTGTTTGTTTTTGTATTTGATTTCGTGCGTGTTGTGTCGTGTAGTGTTTTGAAAATGTTTGGCATGCGTGTTTCGTAGGTGTTGGACATCCCGGTATTCGTGTTCGAGTCGTGTTGGAAAATTTCGACACGCGCTCATCTCTACTCCCTTCTGCACATTGTCTGATTTTAGCTTTCGTAATAATTATCATTTATTTCTTGACACTATGTGCACAAATATTTGAGTTTTTGAAGTTATAAAATATGGATAAATATTTTCTGATAATTTCTAATTTTAGCTCCGACTTTCCTGCGACATTAATACGACAGGATGAATAAAAAGTATCAGATAAATCGGAAAATTTTCTGTTATTTTGTCAGACATTTTTCCCACATTGTTCAGATATGTTGAAAACTCCTTTAGAATTTCCCTAGAAAATTCGTCAGAGTTCTCTTAGACATTTCCGCATAATTTTTAGAAATTCCTCAGACAAAGAGGTAAATTTTCTTGTCAACCACTCATATGATTTTCGGTACATATGATTTTCGCACCGACTTCGGATACGAATTCAGCATCTTTTGGAGACTTTCTGACCGAAATCGGCAAAAAATCTTTGCTGGGTACATATAGTAATTTCTTTCTCAAAATAAGAAAATAATTAAGGATATTAACCACAGCGCACAGAAAAACTTGAAGCTAAAATCGTCGAAAAAAAGGTTAATTTTACATTATTCGGTAGTAATTTTGCTTTATACGTATTTCAGGCTAATTCAACATGATTTTACAACAACCTTCAAAGAACATTTTTCCTTTTGAAATAACTATTTTTCATGTAGATTTAATATTGACACTGAAATAATACGAAGACTCATGTCGAATCAAAGTTATTTCAAGATGAAACAACGTGAATTCAATATTGAAATAACGCGAAAAATCATTTTAAATCAAAGTTATTTCAAGTTGAAACAAAATAAATAAAATATAGTAATTTTATTAATAATGTTACTTACTGGATGTGCATTAGCATAGGCATAAGAAACATTTGTATTGTAGTCGGCTAGCATCAGGCAAGATTTGAACTTGGGCTCATGCTATCATCACATGCTTGGTGATGATGCGCTAACCCCTCAGCCACAACAGCCTTAAATATTCTTTAGATATACAGTAATATAAATAGCATCATAAGTAACAAGTGTTTTATTTTAATTCAACATGATTTATGTTGATTTAAAATGAAATGTAACGTTGATTTTTCATTAGTTCAATGAAGTAGATCACACTTTGACATAACAAAAATGTATTTTACTATAAAACAGGATTTTATCGATTCAATATTGAAAAATTTTGTTTTAACAGTGCAAAATGTTGTATCAACTAGATTTAAATTTAGATTAATAATATATCGCTTAAAATTAATATGAAACAATGGCAGTTTTAAATAAAGTCTGTACTTTTCAGAAATTTAATATTATTTCCAATCAACATTGCGACATGTTGATTTTACATTAGCATGCTATTCTGTGTGAATAAACTGTAATCTTGTTTAAAGGAAGAGGCTCCATGATAACTAGCCCAAACTTTTCTATTGTAAGTAGAGATGCCAAACGGGGAATCCTGAATCAGAAAATCCTGGGATTTCGGGGACTTTACAAATCCCGAATACCAGGAGTTTTAGTATTTGAATCCAGCGGTTTTCTGAATTTTCGAGTCCCGTTTTTTTTTAAGTTTAATTTTTAATGTCAGCTTTTAAATAAAATATTATTTGAAATGTCATGTTAGAGAATGTTAAGTAAAAAAAATCAAAACATAGCATTAAAATATAAATTAAATTTGAAGAGCACAAAACACGGACAAAATGTCGGACAGGAGTTAAAGATATACCGTTTGTCAATTGCAAACTGTGCCACAAAAATTTAAACGTCAACGAAAGCTTTCGCAAATGATAAAAACGTAGAATAATTAAGAGTTATTAGCACATACTCATAGTCAGAAACAAAGTATACTTTAGGAATTTAAAACCAGTATTGCCATGCAAAACACTGGTTTTAAATTCCATAAGTATACTTTGTTTTGACTATGAGTATGCGCCATTGATATTACAATTTTTAAAATGCAATATTGAAGAAGTGCAGTTGTTTATATTAACCCTCTGCGACTGGCGTGACCTTATTGTCACAATTCCATTGACGTGGTAGTACACTAGACACTATTTCGACTACTTATATTTTTCAAGTTCCGTTTGTAAACCCACCGAAAATATTTTTGATTTTAGATTAATGTAGTAGTTTGTTATTTATTGTAATTTTTTGTTGAAAACAAAACGACAAATCTTATTAAAAACAAAATTATAGGCATGGCACAAATTAGCCTTAAAAAACTTACATCCATACAAAAACAAAAAAAACTTCATATATTATTTTTTTCGTAAAAAGTTTAGCATTAATTTTAGCTTATACCTAAGCTAATCAATATAGAGAAAAAAGAGAGAATATCAATGGTTTAATAAAAAGTTATAACGTATTTTGTCAGGTCTAACTCAATACTGACGTGGTAGACTTGTAGACACTTGTATGCTCACATCAACGTGTGCGCTCGTTTCAATTGCTTTCTTCGCACTAACGAACGCACGAGTACGTAATAAGAATGTACTGAAAACACCATAATCGATATTTGTATAATTATGGCGTAAAACAATGTTTTCTGTTAACTGGTGTCTACTAGAATACGACGTCAGTCGCAAAGGGCTAAAAATACATATTGAGAAGAAACCTTGTCAGGTATATGAGGGCGTAAAACGCTGAGTTCACATATTCTATATTTCTAAGTCAAAAGTAAGTTTTAATTTGACTGTAAATGTAAAGAAAATACGATGATAGAATTTAGTAAAATAAAGCATGTACTATCACTTTTATCAATATGTACACAATGTGATAAATTTTTAAGCAACAGTATGTGTCACGTTTAAAACTTGTTTCAGAAACATCAAAATCAAACGAATTGTTAAACTAAAAAGTAAAAAACCGAGTTCTTAAATAAAAAAATAACAGTTTTCAATTCAAAAACATTAATTTGTTAATTATATTTTTCGGGATTAGGATATCCCGAAAATCCCGGTACCGCTGTTTGGAATTTCGGGACTACATTTCTAAGTCCCGAAACCCAGGATTTTCAAAAATCTGTCCCGATTGGCATCTCTAATTGTAAGCAACCTAACTTTTGGGGTAATTTTTCCTGCTTTTTGGAGCAATTTTTATTGATTTTTTTTATTTCGTGTGATTTTTCCTATATATTGGAGTAATTTTTCATTTTTCATAAAATAAATATTGCACCAAAAAAGAAGAATTGTCGCAAAATAACAAATAAGTACAGAATTTTCCCTCCCTGATATGTATGAAGAGGAGTTTTATTGAGTGTTTATTGTGTTGGCGTAGACTCGTGTCGTTTTGCCTTTCGTTTTTGTTTGTTGCTATTATGGCTGTTTTTCGTTGCCCCAAATTCTCTAACACACTTTCGCTCGAGTTGACCCATTCTCTCGTTAAAGTATATATTATTTTTTAAATATACTTACATGTTTAATTTAATGCTGTTACATAAATATGTATTTACATAAGTCGTAGTAAATAGTTTGCATGACAAAGAAATGGGATTGGCTTTGTGGCTATTAAGTTTGTATGAAATAATTAAAAACTTAAAGAGAAATAACGTATGTTATAAGTTTATAAAGAGAAGAATATTTTTTGACCTAAATCAAATCAAAATAATGTAGCGTTATGATCGGGCAGGTCATGTCAATGTGAATGCTTTAAAAACAACAAAAGGTGGGCTCAATAAAATATTACAGTTTCGTGGTGGCATAATTGCCAAAATTTTCAAATATTTTTAGAAAGATATTTCAATAACACAGAAAAAACTAAATTTCATTTTCTGTAAAGCAATTCAATGAAATAGTAAATATTTTGTCTATGAACGGACCTACAAACGAATTTGTAAATATAGACAAAAATACCTCAACAATTTCATTGAAAAAACGTGTTTTTTTCAGTGAATAAATTGTTTAAATCTATAAAACAATTTGTCTAAAAATATTTACAAATTGTAGTAAATTGTTACTAAATCAAACAAAAATATTTACTGGATTTTCTGAAAAATATCAAACAATATTTCTGTCTGAATTTAATAAACAATTAGTCTAGAAATGCTAATAATTATTAAGCAAAATAATTTACTTAATCAAACAAAAATACAAAAAAAATTTTTGTCTGTGTCATCATCATCCATTAAAAATTTATGAGATTTCACTTTGTTAAATGTGTTCAAGTCTGAATGTTTATCTAAATACTCTAAAAATATTAATGAGAATTAAAGCAACGACATTACCTAGTCGATTCATTCAAAAATCTTTTGTAAACAAACTTGGTACAATTGCATTCCTCTTGCTATGATTGTTGTTGTTGTTGTTTTTGTTGTTGTTGTTGTTGTTGTTGTTGTGTGTATGTCGTCATCGGGGTGGTTTTTTTACGACACAGTTTTATTGTTGTTTTTGGTTTTTGCGTTCTAAATAAAAGTCAAACAAACAATTCATAGATTCTGGAACTTCTAAACTGCTGACTGCATTTATTTGAAACCTTAAGCATCTTTAGAGGAGCAGTGAGGCTTTATAACGCGTATCTTGGTGGCCTTCTGGTTTAAGCACGAGAGGAGTTACAGTGGGTCAAATTGAGCACCTGGGACTCAAAAAAACTTTTTAGACTTGTAACTTTTTCAAATGTTAGCCGATTCTAAAAATTTGAGTTAAGCTAAAAAATACCGTATCTCTCATAGCTTAGAAGATATTTTACTTAGCCTGAAAACACACCAAATACGACAAAACGTTTTTGTCTTATACGTCAAACACACTCGTATGATTATAACGCACATCAAAAAAAAAATTTGGTGTGTGTGGTCTTATAAGAACTAATGTACTGTTGTCGTATACGTCACAGAAAACAGTTTTGTCGTATTTGGTGTGGGTTCAGCATTAAAAAAAAATTGCAACTAAAATCACCATTTGTTCATCGATTTTATTGATTTTTGGCTTATTTTATTCCTAATATAAAGGGCTTTCTAATAAATCATAACAATTTTAAATGTTTGCCCTCTTAATTTTTTTACGAGTTTTTGAACACGAAAAAGGGTTTAATTTAGCATGAAAAAAATAATTTTCCCCCGCTAATTTCCGAATAGCTCCGAAACAGTTGGAGATATAAAAAAAAATATATATATATATAAATGTCTTAAAGGTAATTTTTTCCGCATATTCCGCAAATCGGACGTACCGTTCGCTTAAAATCGGATAACATTTAAAAATATTACAAGCCTCTGAAGTTTTCCAGGTGGTAAAATTTGGCCCACTGTAACTCCTCTCGCGATTAAACTAGAAGGCCACCGATACATGCGTTATAAAGCCTGACTCATTTTCTAAAGATGTTCGAAGTTTCAGATAAATTCAATCAGCAGTTTTGAAGTTCCAGATATATATATTACCATTTATTTTGCAAAACTCCATACTGTGCAATAAAGAGCTTGTTTCTAATAAATACTTTGTTCTAATAAATACTCTACCATAAATATGTTCTAATACAACACTATACCATTAAATAATATTTAAAGTTACATAAATATAGTGTTTTATTAATTTCTAAGAAATTCCAATATGATTAAACTATTTTCACTTCATTTTAAATGGATATCTAAAACTAAGTTATTTTTCCAACTCTCTTTTTACATAAACAAAACAAATAAATAACATCCTCATTCATTTAATGGCATGCAAAAACTATTATTAATTATTTAGAGAGAAAAAATAAATCATAGCAACTGTAATTTATTATATATAATTTGTTATATATAATAGAAGTTGAAATTTAAGCAGCTTTATACAACTTCTCATTAAAGAAAATTACATCGTGTTCAATAAAACAAACTCTGTTTGTTTTCTTGCTACAAAATGTTCTGCTTGAATTACTAAATTTAATATGAAGACAATAATAATCACATAAAAAAAACATCATCAGTAGCACCGAAGCATCATCATCGTAACAAGAAACATTAGCAACAACATTCAGCAACATTTTGTAACAACACTAAATATACATAAACATATTCATACATTAGAGGCCTGCACGGGACATCTTAAGAAGAGTTTAAAACATTTGTTTTGTATTGTGCAGCAGTAATGTTGTGAGAAACTACTGCAAGCAAGCACAATCGAAAACAATTGTTTTGAACAATAATGTGTTTAATTAAACCTTCTTAGCAACCTACAAGTTCAATAAAAACGTGTTGTTAAAAGTGCTTTACAGCATTGGCCCTGTGCTCTGTTGCTGTCGAAATGAGAATACTTCCTCTTATTCTGTAGCTATTTCTGTAGCAATAACGAATAAGTGCTGAAATCGGCTTAGGCAAATTCTGCTTTAACACTATTTTATTCCCTTAGATATTATCGGATTTAGTTGAAGGTTGCCGTGGTTACAATCATACCTAAGCCAGGACGGTTCACATACGATATAAATCATATAAGTCTATAAGCAGCCGCTTAGCAGTAGTGTAGAAACTTAAGGAAAAACTACTTTTCTTAAGACAACTTAAGCACTTATTAATTTTTGCTACAGATTTGTTAACGTCGTCTGAAGCCGACAAAAACAAATTTTTACTTTTCTACGCATCTATATATGGGCAGAAACGAAATTTTTCGACATGAAAACAAGGGTTTGGATTTATCACCTCTCCGATTTCAATGACAATCGACACATACATATCTTCTACTCCTGTGTGCGGGTAACATGACGAAAAATTATTTCGACACCTCTTAGAGTTTGTATTTTATAGGCCTCTAAACTTGGGCGTCTCGGCCGTTTCTGAGAAGAGTTCGTCATATTGAAAATTGAATAACTTTAGAACGCGTCATCCGATATAAATAAAATTTATGTCATTCGATTAAAAAGGGCGAAGCTTTCTGCTACAAGTGCCTCTAAAATGCCAAAGTATCCTTTATCCTTAAATATCCTGAGAAATGTTATTTTAATTGTCTTTATTTTTTTACAGAATGAAACTAACTGGCATATCTTTATTGTGTACAATTTTTAAGTTGTTTCTTATGATAACTCGATAATTTCTATGAGAATTGTACAATACCAAATTTACACGATGAAATATTTCATGAAATTTTCTTTATGAAACTTTTTCTATTTGCTTATTGCAAGCTCGGAAAAGCAAATGGGTTAAAGAAAATTTACAAAAGCTGTCTTAAATTTTATTTCTTATCACTTTTTCAACACAAATTGGTTCCCTGTCCATTCTATTAGCAAATAAAGAAAGTTTCATCCCACAAATTTCATGAAATATTTCATAATGGCGGTATTCAGTGTTTGGTGTAAATGGTCTTGCAAAAAAGCAAATGCAAAATATCGTAGCTTTTTTGTAAAATGCAATAAAAAAATGCACAGAATTGCCGTTAGAAGCTACGATATTTTGCATTTGCTCTTTCGCAAGACCATTTGCATGAAACACTAACGGAGTTCAGCGTTTGATGCAAATAGTCTTGCGAAAGTGCAAATGCAAATTATCGTAGCTTTTTTTTTATAAAATCTTTACAATTTTGCTGTTGTATTTCATAACAAAAAAGCTACGATATTTTGCATTTGCACTTTCGCAAGACCATTTACATCAAAGACTGAACTCCGCTACTGAATACCGCCAATGTAAATTCGGTATAAGATTCGGTATAAGAAATAATAATAAAAACAACTATTTGGAAAATGGAAAAATAATATTTTCGATCTTTAAATATCCTGAAAAACTGCATTTTGTTTTTGTTTTTATTGTTATTGCTTACACAATTTTATTCCCTTAGAAATTATCGAGTTATCATAAAGAAACAACTGTAACTCTTGAATCTGTTTAGATCCCTTCTTGAAAGTTTTACACAATAAAGACATGTCAGTTGGCTTTATTTCGTAAAAAATTAAAATAACATTTTTCAAGATATTTAAGGATAAATGATACTTTGGAATTTTAGAGCAACTTGTAGCAGGAAGCTATGTCCTTTTTAAATATTATTCGTTAAGATTAGGTTGAAACCTTTCGAATGTCATTAAATTTCTTTATATCCGATGACGTGTTCTAAAGTTATTCAATCTTCAATAAAATGGCCGAGATGCCCAAGCTTAAGGGCCTATAAAATAGAAACCCTAGGAGGTATCGAAATGTTACGCGCATCCAGTAGTAGAAGATATGTTTCGACTTTTGTTAAAATCGGAGAGGTGAAAGCCAAACGGTAGGACCGATCGTGCTGAAAGTTTGGCATAATATTACTGACCATCGGGAAATTAAAATAAGCAAATTTATTTTTTTTAAATTTTGGGGTATAGTGTACCCCCATACAAATAAGTTTTTAATTTCCCTATATCTGCACAGCTATATTAGTGAATTTCTCTAAAATTTACGTGGGCCACCCTTAGAATAAAGTAAAAAAATCCTAAAAAATTTTGGAGGAACAGATGTGGGAGAGGGCTTCTCCCCATATAAAGTAATTATTAATTTTCCTATGCCTGCAGAACTATAATAAAAAGGCTCCCTAAATTTGATGTGGATAGATAGCTCTTAGAACAAAGTAAATGTTCCAACAAAATCGTTGACTTGTAGCAGTGGAGAAACGGGTGCCACCCATACAAAGTAATTATTAATTTTCCTATAGCTGAAGAACACTAAACTTGTACGCTAAACTTAGAACAAATTGCGCTTTGCAAAGAAAGCTGGTGATAGAGTAGGAGGGAGAGATTTGCACCCACCATACAAACTAATTTGTAGTTTCCTATACGTGCAGGCTCTCCAAATTTGATTTACATTGCACTCTTAAACAAAATCCTGGTGGCATAGGAGGGAGGATACGGCAGTACAAAATAATCATGTATTAAAATTTGATTTCTACTATTAACAGCCGCTTACTATTCTTTAAGGAGTCGAAAATTTCCGGAATCGTATTGACTTGACGTCGACAAATAGTTGCAGAGTAAGGGGGAATATGAATATTCATGTCAGTGTTGTGTTGTTATAAAAAAAAAATATTTATCATAGCAATGGCATGAGAGCTGGCTGGGATCGAATCGTCACATCCGTGAACGTACAATTCGAAATCACCATTTTCGGATTATGACATACGTGAACGTACTGTAATCCCATTCAGCTTGAAAAAGAAAAAAACAAAAGTTTTAAACACACCTTCAAGGCGTCTTCTGCAGGCCTCTAATATGCACTGCATATATTATGCATGTCTGCCAGACATACTTAAAGTATGGTAGACATGAGCCATAAAGTAATTAGCCGTTGGATGTTAGTGATTGTTTGGATGGTTGGTTGATTTCTTTGGGGCTGCTGTTTTTATTGTTATTTGAAAAGTATACAAAAATAAATAATTATATTTCCTTATTAATAAACATGTGTGTACAGAAAAGAAAAATTGATGAAATAACTGCAGCATACATATTCATCAATATAATTATAATTGCTCAAAAAAAAAAACAAAAGATAAAATAAAATATGTATGGATGTGTGTACATTTGAACCTGAAAATGCCATACCGAAAAAACGTGTTTTTAAGTAATTATGGGAAGAAAAATCTTCACCCACCGATAGGGATTTCTAAAATAGTTGCATTTTTTTCTACCCTCTGCTTTGGAAAATCATTTTCCCAAAATTTGTTGCTCAGTCCATACTGTTGAGCGGGCGGAAAAAAAGTTTGATATCAAATCAATTTTAATCAACTGAAATAGCACTGTACAACTGAAATTATAGCATGTTTACAACACCTGACTCTGATAGAGCGTACAAAAAAATACATACGTGTATCGACGTTTGGAAAGTCTTCATTTGGTACTTATGTTAGGGAGAGTTAAGGTTCCCCCGCCTTCTTTTGTAGATTTCTTGTGAATCGCCAGTGGAAATATTCGAATCCTTACGTTTAAGGTAAAATATAAATTCAGCACTTTAACATAAAATACGACGGGAAACATTTTTGTGGACTATTTTAAACGTCTACAATGGGTAGTTTGTCCCTTTCTTAAAAAAGGAGCAAACAATTTGCCATCAGCGTCGATATAGCGGGCTAAAATTTTTTACAAAACTATTTGGCATTAAATTCTACTATAAGTCTTCATAGACACCCAAACTCAACTTGAAGACCAAATATCATTAAAAACTTAAAATATGTGTGAAGGTTAATTTCGTACACTCTAAAACATTACTTCAAATTTACGATCATATATTGTCTAAATTTGTGTTGAAAATTTCTCCTTGTCTAAAATTACATCGATTTTGTGGTTATTTTATTAAAGAAACAACTTTTCAAATTAAACATATTTAGTCCAAGTGGAAAAAATGTAACATAAAGTATAATACGGCTATGACTGAATGGTAGATGCGTCAGACTATCAGTCAGGAGGTCGCGGTTCAAACCTACACGCAGCCAATCGCTTTTTTTAGTAAAAACATTTTGTTGAAAAATAATGCGTGTGTAATTTTAGGTCGATAATAATCTGTAAAGTGTTGCCGACTATTATCGACCTAATTTTCAACAAAAGTGTTTTAGAGTGTACTTATTCACAATTAGTACTCGGTATAGGGAATCTTGTAAGCTTTACGTTTAAGATATAAAATGTGTTCCGCAGTTTTATGTAACCCTTTAACTCAGTGATGTTATATACTTTTTTGAAAAGTCTTTACGCAGCCCGAAAAAAATCCCTACTTTTCCCTACGCGCCCAAAAAATTATCTTCACAAAAATCCCTACAACTTTTAAATGATAATATATGAATGCAAATAAGTATATGGCTTAATACGAAAAAAGTTTGTCTCGAATTTCTTAGTTCTTTAAGAACGGTGTAATGAATGACACGTTGACTACTAGAAAACGTTAAAAACGCGATTTCGAAAAAATCGAGATACGCCTTTTTTGTTAAGCCATTGATATATAAAATTTCTTTAAAGTTGTTATACAAATTTTTAGAATTTCGAGGTAAAAATGTTGCAATATTTTCAGAATTTTATATAGTTTTAGGAAAAGTAGCTAACTTTCGACCTACGGAAGACAAATTCCCTTTTTATCGGGATCATCACATATAAAGATATACACTTCTATATAAATTGCACTGTTTTACAAACTTTTATTTTTGGAAAGTTTAAAATTTTCTAATGCATTTTTTAAGGGTATTACTAATTAGGATGTGTAAGCACGAACAAATATTTTCGGCCATTGTCCAGATAACGACGGTACTTTTGTATTTTTCGATGCAAACTCGTCTTTAAAGCGCCACACATACTCAAAGGCTTCTTCGAATAAAATGAATTATATATCTACTAAATTACGCGTCGAATATTGGCTAATTGGCTTTGATCGGATAAAAATTACGGAGTTATAATGGATCAAACTCAATATTTTATAAAATTTTTAGCTTTTTTAACCAATTTTTGTCATTTCGGAAGCCGTTATGTACCACAAACAATAAAACAAATCCATAGTTTTATAATTTTATTGAATAGTTCAAGCAATTTCAAAAACTGTAAGCCATAATGGACCGAAATCGGGCAAAATCTAAAAATGCCGTAATAAAATAACGAAAAAACTAGCATTTTAAAAAATCCCCACATTTTAATGATTTGAAAAAATCCGTCCTTTTTTCCCTACGGTCATTTTTTTAGACTAAAATTCCTACGAATAGGGATTTTTCCCTACATATAACATCAGTGCTTTAACTCTTCGTTGTATGGGTCTTTTTGTCCATTTCTTAATAGAGAGCTCAAAAAAGTCTCCTTCAGCGGCGTTATAGCGGCCCGTAATGTTCTACAAAAACATTTGGCATAAAATAGAAGTTTAAAGACACCCAAATTCCAGACTCAATTTGAACACCAGAAATCATTCAAAACTTAAAATATGTTTAGTGCTTAGGAAACCTTGTAAGCCATACGTTTAAGGTAAAAGATGCTTTCAGCACTTTTATGTAAAACACCAAGAGAAAAATTTTTGCGGAACATTTTAACCCTCTAACTCTTTATTGTATGAGTCTTTTTGTACCTTTTAGCGGCGATATAGTGGGCTAAAATGATCTGGGGTATTAAACACGTTTTAGATCTTCTAACATTTTGTTCAACTTGGTTGTATTTTCCCAGCAAAAACTTTGCTTACTGGTAGGCAAAAAAGTATATGAGCATTTAAGTCATAACTACTTACAATTTGATTCGATAACTACTTATTTTTGTTTGAGAAATCAAAAAAATAAGAGGTACCCCTTACAAATATATTTACATTGTCATAGCAATTAACTAGTTACTATTTGGCTTACGTGAAGCTAAAAAATAAGCAGTCAAATAAACTAATTAAATTTAAAAAAAATTATACACATATTTTATTTATTTATGTATTTTAAAACTTTTTTTTGATCCAGCTGGGATACGAATCTGTACTCGTTCAGATTTGAAGACAAGTACTTTACCCACTCAGCTATTGTTGACTTATAAGTTTAAGCGACGAAAGTTAGTTTTCATATACAAACACATATTGACTTAAACAGTGGCTGTCTACTTTTTTATTAATGAATATCAAGAAATTATAACTACTTTCAGATAATGAGAAAAATACGTACTAATTTTATTAAAAACTTGGTGGTAGTCCTAATTAGAAGCATGGTAATAAGATAAATAAATACCACTCACTACTTTGTAGCCCGTTAATAAAGTACTACCGATTACAAAAATGACAAAAGTTTTTGCTGGGTTGTTTTTCGCATACCACGAACTCCACAGAAAAGTCATCATTTGTAGCGCGTGCGTATGATACATTTTGTTTTATACCAACGACATTAGAAACCCGATTAATAAATAAATCCTTCACACATTTCTAAAAGAGTACAAAATTGAATAAGAAAAACGGCTAATCTGCTTTAACAAAAAATGTTTCCTTACAAAATCAATTGCAATTTATTCGCACGCTGTAACAGTGCGCCAAGGATTTAATGATATATCTTTGGTAAAAACGTCACAAACATTTCAAAGTTTTTTTTTCAATTATCTCAATTCATCTAGTCGTAAAAAATAGTTACGGCCTCATTAATAAATGTTCCTTAAAGTGAATTTGGTTTAAAGTACTAATTTCTTAATAGGAAACCTGGCTTTAAATCATACATTAATTTTAACAATCGTTTATTAATAATGCCGTAAGAGTCAATGTTTCGAAATGGGTCTTGGAACATGGAAAATTCAACAATAATAACTTAAATATCGTCTGATATGCTAAGAATTGTATTTTATTAATCCATTTATATTTGAGACTACTGAAAGGATTCTCATTTCAAATGTTTTTTTCGTGTCCGTTCAAAGTATAGTAAAATATTTTAAAATTTTAAAATGAAAACTGGACTTAGCATGATTTAATATAATAATATAAGTAAATGTACACTAGTTTCCTTTGTAAAAGGCTGTCCATTCATTATGTGTTAAAAACGAATAACGGAAGTACTTTCTTAATACGCAAAATTAACAGCATGCAGTACGGACGCCTCATTTTGTATGAAAAGAGTATTAACCTCATCATACAAAATGAGGTGTCCGTACTGCATGCTGTTAATATAGATGGTATAGATTTTTCCAAAAACGATATTAAATTTATAACGGTTTTAGAATATTTGCATTTGACTCTCTTATTTCATACACAAAATGTTTGCAAAACAATAAAAATTATATGGTTTATCTAATAGATTGTTGTTTTCCACTGTTTTGTGTATTGAGTGTAACGCTTTGCTCCTTTTAATTCTTGAAATTCAAAATATTTAAAAGTTTTGTGAACTTTGTTAAATAGTATTATATTGTAAAACGTTTTATCAATTAATCATGGTTTGTATTAAAAAAAATGTATTGAGTGCTATCCACATATTTTTAGTTTAATTGGAATTTTTAGTGTATAAATAAGGAGTTTATGTTAAAACTCATCGAAGATTATACATCTGAGTGCTTTAAATTAAAAATATAGTGAGTGTTATGGAAAAATATTGAACTCGTAAGAAAATGTATTGATCGTTACGTTAACAATATTCTTAAGCGGCTATTCGCATATTACGTAACGCTATTTTTATACCTCCCCCTCCCCCACCCTTCTTAACGCTTTTTACAAAATTCTCAATATAAATTATCTAGTCCGTGACAAATCTTTATCCTCCCGCCACCACCCTCCTGGAGCGTTACGTAATATGTGAAATATTGTTGTTTTATTATTTTGAACGAAATTATTCAAATTTGAATAATCAAAATTAAAATTATTTGATTAATCAGTATTTTGATTAATCAGGATTATTAATAAATCAATTAATTGATTAATCGCACATCCCTAATTAGGTAGGTCGGAATTTGCAACGAATAATTATTTGAAATTTATATAATTTTGAACATTGTCGGTCGATTTTATTAAAAATAGTTTTATTTGATAGAAGAGCTTATTGCTTATGTATAAATATTTGTAAAGAATTATTTAATAAATAAAAATTTTTTACTTTTCCATGTGAACCCAAGTCTAAATTAAAAAAGTGGTCATAACTTTTAATTTCGTCTTGCGATTATTGTAATTTTTTGTTCTTAGAGAGTAGATTTATAGTGCTTCCAAACCCTATACTCATTTTTTGTGGTGTACTTTTTCCCCCAAAAATCATTCTCATAACAACGGCGAAACCAAATGTAACAAATGTAAAAATATAATTTTATTTCAGGATCCATTGAATAAGGCGAAAACTTATATTTCTATTAGTTGCAATGGTAAAAAAAACACAAAATGTACACTTGAAATGAGAATCATTCATATAGTTACATACTTATTAATTTGGCAACATATGTAAATAGTACTTTTTAACATTACATTCAAAGATACCCGTAAAGACGTAAACACAAACTTTTTTACATACGCCTTATAATATGTCCTTGATTTTAATTAATTGAAAGAAAAACATCATAATAGATAAAGTTTGTGGTATATTAAAATAACAAAAAACATATGTTAAAGTCCATTAAGCCAAATTTAAATATAAATTAATTAAAAACTTTATTTTTATAGTTTCATATACAGGTTATCTATCAATCAAATTAATAACATAAAAAGTTTCATATTGCGTTCGAAGCTGATAAAAATTTACATATGACGTAGGTTAAAGTAAGCAAGAGTTTTAGATTTTATCTTTTATATGATGTTTCTGTATTCCCAACATATTTCATCTCTACAAAATGTTTATATAAAGCTTTAAAGAACTGATGAACGTTCTTATGCACATTTTCAAATGAAAATTTTTATTGAGAAATCAATATTAGAATAATTGCACAATTATATTTTACGAGGTGGTTGTAATTGAATAAAAGTTATATTTGTAGTTTAGTAATACTTTGTACAGAGAAAAAAAACATCATCAAACTGCAACTAACAATTTCAATTGGTAATATGTAATTTAAATTCAAACATATATTTTGTTAATATAACAAATTGAGTTGTTGATACGACAAACACAGAAATTTTTTTCAACAAACTGAAGTAACCAAATTTTTTGTTATGTATTGTGAAAAATGAACAATCATCATTGTTGATATAACAAATGAAAGCACACACGTAAATGAAACAAAGCAAATCAAGATTTTTTTCAACAAACTGAATTAACAAAATCTTTTGTTATGTATTGTGAAAAAAATTAACAATCACCATTGTTTATATAACAAATGAATGCACACACGTAGATGAAACAAAGCAAATCACGTCTTATGTGTATTCATTATTTGCGTATTTAATAACGAATTTCTCTATACACAGAAAAAACTATAATTCGTATTCCATTACTAAATTCATAAATTCAAATATATGTTTTACAGAAATGGGACCTATCACAAAATTCGTAACATTAAAAACTAAAATTCGTAAATACTTAAAAATATTTAATAAGAAAAAAATCGAATTTTTTCCATTAAAATTTTCTATTGGAATATTTTAAAATCACACAAAAATGTAATAAAATTTAAAAACAAATTCAAACACAAGCATGTTAAAATAAGAAAACTATGCTAATTTTTTCTGTGTAGCTGAGAGGTAAGAACGTTAGTCTATTAGTCCAGAGTTCGCCGGTTCGATTCCGCCAAAAGACATTTAGTGTTTTTCGCAAGCAAGCAAAAAGTCGCTCCGACTATTGTGATTGTATAAAAAAATATTGTTAATACAACAATTATGATAGTTAAAATATGTTCGGAAAATCAACAATTCACATTTTTGATATAACAATAATCTTAATGGAAATAAATTTGAAATCAACAAAAAAATTTTTTGAAAATTTGTTTCTGATTTTCCTTTACAATATCGTAATTGTATTTATAAAAATCGTTGTAGTTTCAAAATCAACTAATACGAGTATTTAATTGATAACAAAAAAATTAATTGTATTTACAAATTTTTTTTCTGTGTGCTTTAAATTTTATTTTTCTTTGATAACTTTTATTCATGACTACTTTTAAGTACCGAGTACTTTAAAAAACGACCGATATTGAGTACTCTACAGTTTTACAACTCTATATCAGACTAGCAGAACGGATTAGTACTGATTTTGAGGCCACTGTTCTGATCTCCAAAAATAGCATAGAGTTATTCCACCTCAAATCAACTAGAAAAAGGGTGAGATGGACCTCACCTGCTCTAATTTTGATGAAATTCGGTATTGACCGTTTTTAATATAATTAAAACGCAGGTATAAAATGTATATAAATTCCTGGGTCGCCTACTTGAGGAGATATAACGTCATCAGCATTCAAAAAATATATCTAAAGAAGGAGTCTACTTACATAATTAATTACACATATCTCAAAAAATTTTGTAGTTACAGAGCTCAATAATATGCCGTTTTAAAGGTGATAAGACCGTCTTCAGGATAGTGTGATCAAACATTTTCTCGGCTCACATTAAAAATTTAAAAAAATTATACATCCGAAAATTAAAATCGCTATATCTTTGAAAAACGCCAATTTAAAAATTTTCAAAAATATATATGTTTTAGTTCACTTTCATATCTACATGGACCTCTTAGTACGAAAGTGATAAAATTATTATATCCAAAGTTATAGATACAAATCTGAGAAATTAACAGAATTTTCAATACTAAAATCCCTATATCTTAAAAATGTAAACTTTAAAATTTTCCAAAAAGAATATGTGTATGTTCATGTCTACGTAGACTACTGAGGCTCAAAGTGCTAAAATTTTTATTACCGAAGTTATAGACACATATTAGAAAAATTAATAGAAATTTTAAAATTAAAATCGGTATAGCTTAAAAAATTTCAATTTTAAAAATTTCAAAAATATATATGTTTTAGTTTACTTTCATTTCAACGGAAACTATTTAACCCCAAAGTGGTAAACTTATTATATATAAAGCTATAGACAAATTTGTAGAAAAAGTTAGACAAATTAATAGAATCTTCAATTACAGTAGTTTGCAATAACGCAACTTAAAATTAAAGTGGTTTCTAAGATAATTATGGATGGCTGAACCCGAAACTGAAATTATTTTATTTTTCCTACGAACCATTTTCGAGATACCCGCGAAAAACGTAATTTTTTCAACCAACCACGTTTTTCGCGGATATATCGAAAATGGTACGTAGGAAAAATAAATGAACTTCAGTTTCGGGTTTAGCTATCCATAACGATTATAGAAACCGCTTTTATTTTAGGTTTCTTTTCTATTGCAAACTACTGTAATTGCAGGTTCTACTAATTTTTCTAAATATTTCTAGAATTTTATCAATAACTTTATTTATAAGAATTTTACCACTTTGGGGCTAAGTAGTCTCGGTAGACATGAAAGTGAAACAAAATATATGTATATTATGTTGAAAATGTTAAAATTGGCGTTTTTTAAGATATGGCGATTTTAAATTTCAAAAATATTTCAAAAAAATTTTGAAATATTTTTGTGCTCCGAGATAATTTTAGGTTACGTCATTGTGGAGGGGGTCTAATGACCTTTCAAACGGTATGTTGCTGACATTTATAAGTTAAGCTCTTTTGAAGATATTGAATATTTCTTAAGTGAACTCAAATTTATAGATATATTTTTTTTAGCCTTGATGACGTCATATCGCCACAAACGAAGGTGTTAGAAATCAAAAATTTGATATCCATTTGTTTAATATACGAAAAAAAAAATCCACAAAAAGTTGTATCAAAATCGAAGATTGCGAGGTTCACCCGTTGGTTGATTTGAGGTGGAATAACTCCATACTTATTTCGTTCTGCTCTAGTGTTGTCAGAGTAGCTACTGGACAGATTCGGAAACATTTGGCACGGATTAAAAATGATTTAATGGTCGATATGATGTTTTTGTTTTAATGGAAAAAGCCGTAATCTTCTTAAGTTAAGCTAATACGTGCATATGTATATGGGGCATTCCACGCCAAATCGTACGGGAAATTTTTTTATTGCTCTAATTTTGTGATATTTTAGATTTTTTTATTACTCATTTAAAAATTATTAAAACTTCAAAAAAATTCTTTTTCTTTCTTAATAATGGTGCAAATGGGATGCATTAAAAAAAATTTTTTTTTGATATTTAAAAAAAAATAAATAAATAGAAAAATATTAAAAAAATTTTTTTTTGATTTTGATTTTTGGGTTTGAAATTTCAAATTGTATTTTTGAAAATGAGTGCATGTATCCCTCCATTTTTTGGCAAATTATTAACTTTAACTTCTATTCATCCTACAATTTTTCAGGCCGGTCCGATAATAGGCCTTCCATAACTACTATTTTTTCGAATTTTTAAAGTTAAAAAAGAATAAATTTTTTTTATAAAGTATAAAAAATCTTGTAAGTCTTGTGTTTGCGGTATACAATTGCTCAAATCACAACCTGTTGTAAGTGTTGTAGATCGTAAAAATATTGTTGGTAATTTGCACATAAACATGTTTCTAAGCAAATGTTTATTTTGAAATTACCATCAACAATTATACGATCTATAACACATACAACAGGTTGTGAATTGAGCAAATATGTTGAGCATTTTTTAAGTAGAACACCACAAGCAACATTTTTGGGGAATATTTTATCCCTCTAACTCTTCAGTGTATGGGTCATTATGCATCTTTCTTAAAAAAGGGGAAAAAGCCCCAGCGATATAGCGGGAATGGAAGGCCTAAAAGTTGTTGGGTGGATAAAAGTTAAAAATTAGAAATGTTCAAAAAATCGAAGGATACATTTTCAAACACACAAAACATTTTTTCTTCTATCTTTTTCTGGAAAAAATATCGAAAACCAAAAATTTTTTAAATTTTTTTTTATCAAATTTGCGCCATTGCTAAAAAAGCTATGAGCAAAAAAGTAGAAAAAGTGATTTTGTTGCAGACCATTCTTACAACTTGGCGTAAGTTAAAGGTCCAACAAAATCCTAACTTTAACAAATGCTTCGTACAGATTGGGCATTTCTTTTGTTGTCATTTTGTGGCGTCATAATTCAAATTAACAAATCAATGCGACAAAATGACAACATGCTTTCATTTTGGGTTTGTGACTGCAATATTGTCGCATTATTGTGACAAGCGTACACATTAGACGCGCAAACATTTTAACACACACCGAAAAACATCGGAAGTGGCAAACGTTGCCGCTAGTACACACTATCATGTTTGCTTGTGATGTCATAAAATGGCATTGTGTGTACGTAGCATAACGCCAAGTTGTAATAATGACCCTTAAACAAGTAATCAAAAACATTTCAAAATTTACCACAAAGGATCTTTTGAGGCATACATACTAAAAAATAAAACAAAATTGGGGCAATTAAAACAATTTTTTTTCAAACCGTCCGATTTGGCGTAAAATGCCCCATATGTACATGAAAACTATTCTTTTATTTCACTATTGACTAATTAATTTAAAGTTTAAATTTTAAACTGAGTATGAGACACGTTATACATTCTTTATAGATAAGATAATTAACAGCTGACGGGGGTTTTTAATAGTGTGTATAGCGGTCATATTATTTAATGTTAAATATGTAGAAGTTTTTCGTTTTCAACCATTGCCAAAATACAGAATATTTATAAACAAAGATATTAATGTTTGGGGTGCTTAAAGGCAATGGCCCGTTTATTTATGCTATAAAAAGTTAATTGACCTTTAATAAACAGTTAACTTTATAACAAAGCAACTGAGGTAAAACAAATTATAATTGTTCAATATTTATTTAATTTAATATTCCATTTTTGCAAAAATATGAAAGTTCACAGTCAGGTGTATTTAAAAATTGAGTTTATTAAACATAAAATACATACATACATACATATATAAATATTTGCTTAAGCACACACATTTTTTTATCCTTAACCTTGGCTTGAGGTGTATTTTTGTTCAAAATTAATGGCTGATACTTTAGTATAATACGTTTTAATATTTAATATTTGTGTGACTTTTGTTTCCTTTTGATTCTGTTGAAAATCAATACAAACTATTTGTTCTTTGTTGGCAATATTCCTTTCTTCCTTAATATTGGCACTCGTCCTTGTTGCCAGTTAAAAAGTTCGTTTGTGTAAATTTTCTCATATTTTTGCCATTAAGAACTTTTACTTTATATAAGAATAATAAAAGTTTGCAAATTGGCAGTTCGCCAAATTTTTATCAAAGTTATGAGGAAAATTTCAAAGAAACGTGCCCAAAAAGAAATTCCACAGCATTTTAAATAAGTTTTTAATTAATATTTGAACAATTCATAACCTATTGTAGGAGTTGTAGTTTGTATAAACATTAGCTTAGAAACAAGTTTATGTAAAAATCGTATTCAACAAACAAAAGTTTGTGAATTGAATAATTATTTTGTTAATAAAATACATGCCGCAAAATGTTAATTAAAAATGCAATGAATAAATTCATAAAACATAAAATATAAATTATATTCAATATATTAGAACACCATACAAAATTCCATATGCTTATCAACATGTTGCTAGATACATTTTAGAACAAACTTTGAATTCATTCGATTTTTTTTCATACACATGAGCGCTAAACTGAATGAAACCAAAAAAAAAAATAAATTGTATTTTTTTAACCACAATTAGCACATCAAAGTCGGTATTGTTTTGTTTAAAGTCTATTCGTATTAAGATATCATAAATCAAAGAAATGTACAAAACATTCATTAATCCATACAACCCATATTGTAAATAATATACAGGGCTCGGACTTTCATGCAAATGCATGTAAGAATTTTGACAAATTTTAGCTAGTTGCATATTTTGGTGGTAAGTGCATATTTGGGCAATAAATGCATATTTTTCGAGTTACAAAAATTTTTTTCATGCATATTTCTCAATTTTTGAAAAAGTATTAATAGGGCAAATATGCATGGCAGCCCAGCCTCAGTTGGGTTGTCAGTTGCTGAAAATGATACTACTGATGGCAGGCAACTGGCAACTGAGAGCTGTCAATTTCAATTGCTATTTAGTGCCCTTCTAGGAACCATTAATTTGCAGTTGCCGTCTGGCAACTCAACTAAAATTCGGTTGCATTAAGTAATAGACCCAATTATGGTTGTTTTATGTTTTTTTCTCTCGAATAATGATAAAAAATTAAAAAAATATAAATGTATATTTTTGCGCATATTTTTAATTTTTAGGTGCATTTGTTAAGCGCTTAAAATCCATTTTTATATACATGAAAGTCCGAGCCCTGATAATATAAATCTAAATATTTATGATTTAATAATTGAACTGGAAAAATGGAAATGGCATCATGCACGTACAAATTTGTATGCTAAAAATTACATGACAACGACGACGACCTCTTTTATGTTGATATTTTTGTCTTGCAAATTTATTATGCAAAGAATTATTTAGAAACAATGAATGCAATGTGGCAAAAAGCATGCACGAAAAGAAGCGCAAAAAAATGTTTTACAGATGAAGAATTGAAATACAATTTATTATTAATTTAATTTTATAACAATGTATTGGGAAAAATTAAGAAAATATAGAATAATAGTATTAAACAGAAGTTGAGTAAACAAATTTTGCTGCATTTCGTATATTATTTTCTTTTCAAAATAGAAATTAAACAATTGTTTGATTTCAATTGCCAATACATTTTTTTATTGTAAACATATGAATTCCATTTGAATAATTTATAGACTCAGTCAAACTTTCTTTTTATATGTTGCAGAAATGAAAAATTTATCGCTTTTATAATGCAAAAATTTATTTTTTTCCAAACTTATTCTAAGAAACTTAGTGGCACAAATTAAATTAGATTACATATCATTATTATATTTGAAGGTGTTATTTTCTATCTCTTTTGAGATATCATAAGTACTGGGAGGATTTAAAACACTTTTGGAGTTTGTTCAAAAATTTTTAAATTTCGAACTATTGAAAAACTTTCGATTTTGCCGTTAAATTTCAAGTTTTCGCGATTTTTCAATTGCTTTAACAAAATCATAAGTATTTGGTAGATTTTAAATACTTTTGGTGAATGTTCGAATATGTATTATCAAAATTTCGAACTTTCGGAAAATTTTGAATTTTGTCGTTTCAACTTCGATTTTTTGCGAGTTTTCAATATCTTTAGTGCCACTATACGTATCTGATGATTGTTGCGTTTTCGAATATGTATTAATTTCGAACTTTCAGAAATTTTTTTAATTTTCTCTGTTCAGCTTAGAGTTTTTGGTGACTTTTCGATTTATTTAGATAACTTATCAGGTAGATTCAAAACACATTTGATTCATGTTCGAAAGTGTGTCATATACTGAACACTCAAAAGTTTTCTATTCTGCCGGTTCAACTTCGAATTTTAACCAGTTTTCGATTTCTTTAGTGAAATTATGAGTAGTACAAGGTAGGCTAAAACATATATGTTGCATTTTCGAAAATGTGGTATATATCGAACTTTCGGAAATAGTCTATTTTCGACTTTTAGTGAGTTTTCGATTTCTTTAGTGAAATTACGAGTATCAAATGTACTAAAACTCTTTTCACGCATGTTCAAACACGCATGTTCGTTGAAATTCGAAATTTCGTAAAATTTTCGATTTTTTAGGCTCAGCATCTAATTTTAATGAGCTTTCAAATTCAATCAAATGGGCTCACAACATCTTTTACGCATGTTCGAACATGTGTTAAGTTTCGAAATTTGGTAAAATTTTCGATTTTCTCTGTTAAACGTAAAATTTTTGCGAGCTTTTGATTTCTTTAGAGAAATTGAAAGTTCAGTCGGACTCAAAACACATTTGGTACATGTTCGAAAATGTGTTAGATATCGAACTTTCGAAAAATCTCTTTTCTCTTGTTAGCTCTGATTTTTGTGAGTTTTTAATGGCTTTAAAGAAACTAAATATGCGTATCTTTTCGAGCTTTCAGAAAATTTTGTATTTTCACGGTTCGACTTCGAATTTTAGAGAGTTTCCGATTTCTTTAGTAAAATTATGAGTATCTGGTAGATTCAAAACACATTTGTTGTATGTTCGAAAATTTTTTCAATATCGAACTTTCGGAAAATTTACTACTTTTCCTCGTTCCACGACGAAATTTAGCGAGCTTTTAATTGCTTTTGTGAAATTAGGAATATCAGGTGGTTCTAAAACACTTTTACTGCCAGTTTTTGTAAAATAAAGTGACATTTTTTTGTGAGAATTTATGTTGCAAACAACAATAAAATACGACAATTAGTTTTTGTTGGTAATATATTTTCTCACAAAAAATTTTCTTTTTTTTACAAGAACTGACAGTCGTGAATTTTCGAACATGTAGTAATTTTCATAATGCCCTCAAATTTCAAATCTGAGAAAAAATTAAAAAAGTTATCGCTTTTAAAAAACACCGGAGCTATGAAGGTCTAAAAACTAAAAAAAAAAATCCCCAAAGGAAATGGAATGGCTGCACTTACACTTATTAGTGCAGCGCTCAAGAATTTGTGGGTCAATGTTATGAAAAAAGCAATGTGAAAAAATCTAATAAAATATTTAATCTAAGATGTCTATTAAGATGTACATACATACGAGTGTATAATCACACCAAGAATTCAATCAAATGTTTACCTTGATTGCAAGTATTTTTTCTTAATTCTAAAATACACAAAGAAAATCAACCGCAAAAGCTACTTGAAGATTTCACATTTAACTATTAATTAAAAAAATGTGTAAATAATAAGTTGCCAAGGTAAAAACGTTTGTTAAAATTTTACGGTAAGTGAATAAAGTTATGATGTGCTCTTAATAATAATCAGCTCATTCACAAATTATAGGAACTTTGGAAAATAGTAGAGAATTTCTTTAAAGCGAAAAGATATTTATTTATTTGGGATTACCCCACAGATTAAAAAAATGCAAACAAGCCCTTTCACACAAAAATTTTTGGAAAATTGGTTTACAAATGACAGAGTTATGTTTGGGGGGGGAGCAAAAAAAGAATTTTGAAAATCGGTTTTGAAAATCGTTTTTTTTGCGAAAATCTGTAGGGAAATTCGACCACCGATAATAAAATTTCTTCTTTGTTTGAAATGGTTTACCTGTAGTTTGTTCCTTAATTTTTTTCTAGCATAACTCTGTCATTTGTGAACCGGTTTTCAAAATTCTTTTTTTTTGTTTTGAAAGGGTTTGCTTGCAGTTTGGTCACATAATTTCTTTTGGAAAATCTGTGTAGAAATTTTCTGCCCCGAGATATTGATTATCGCATAACTGCTCCATTTATTTTTCTAATTTTTTTTTGTTTTAAAGGATTTGCTTGCAGTTTGGTCCCATAATTTTTTCGGACTTTCAAAATTATTTTTTTCAAAATTATTTTTTGTTTGAAAAGGTTTGCTTAAAGTTTGGTTTCATTGATGTAAAAATCGAACGGACAAAATTGATTATCGCATAGCCCCGCCATAGCTTGATCGATTTGCAAAATGTATTACATATTTGAAAGGGCATAACAGTTTGGTACTATGGAAAACTGTGGACGCATACCCCATTTGTAGACAAACACGCCATTTGAACTTACTTAAATTTCGTCCTTTTTCTAATCATTTCAATGAGATCTTTGTATTTGAAGGTGTGTTTTTTTCGCAGATTACTTTATATGAAGTTTTGACAACATTTCGCACAAAAATATGAACAGAGTGCCATGCTTCAAACAGGGGTGCCAGATGATTTTTTTTCAATTTAAAAAAATTTGCAAGAAATCGGCAAATTCAACATACTTATTTTAAATACAATAAAATATATTTTTGATAACAAAAAAATAACAAACGAAAACAATTCAGCACTAACTAATGTTTATAACATATCAAATAATATAAAAATCAATGAAAATAAAATAGAAAAAGAAAATTTCAATTCAATTGTTGACAAAACATTGGAACTGTTTGTTTTAGGAAATTGTTAAAACTTTGCCGAAATGTCTCAGAGAATTCTGTAGAAATTATGAAGAATTTTCTGGGGAAACTCAAAAGGAATTTTCGACTTGTCTGAACAAAAAAAGTCGGAGCTAAAATTTGAAATTTATCAGAAATGTCGTATTAAATTCGCACATTGAATCTGCTGCCAATGGCAGCTCATCAGAACACATTTACCCATATTCTATAAGTTTAAATATTCCAACATTTATGTGCAAACTCTAAAGAGATAAATGAAAACTCCCAGGAAACAATTTTGGCCGACATGTCTAACATCTGAAAAAATCTAAAACTTTACCAGACAATCAGCCGAGTTGTCTAAAATTCCCTCAGAAATTTGGCGGAGCAGTAGCCAGTTTTCTGGTGCGACGTTTCTGCACATTGTCTGAAATATTATCCGATTAATATCAGAATAGTCTGCACATTATCCGAAGGCAATTTAATTTTCTTTAAAGCATTTAACAGAGTGGTCTGCACATTTTCTAATCTACGTCTTACGACTTTTAGCAGTCATTTCTGCACATTGTCTGATTTTAGTTTTCGTTACAATTCTCATTTATCTCTTGAGTTTATACGCACAAATATTTGAGTTTTTAAACTTATAAAAATATGGGTAAATGTTTTCTGATGAATGCATGGAGAATTTAAACGACATTTCTGATAAATTTCTAATTTTAGCTCCGACTTTTCTCTGATATTAATACACCAGGACGTAAAACGTATCAGACAGGGAAATTTTGTTGCACAACATTTAATTCAGCCGCGAGAAAGACGGAGAAAGCAATTAAAAGTTGCGCAACAAAAATTGCCCTGTATGAACCCTGTATTGGTAATTGTAAATAAACCTAACCCTTTTTCTCTTTAGTAGAACCGCTGACTGATTAACAGTTGTATCTTTTTAATGTAAAAAGTATTCCAGTGTTGTCCAAAATTAATATATTGTACTAAAATAAAGAAAGTTACCCTGTTTTAAGTGTTTATCGAAAAATCGAAATTTTTGGAGCAAAAATCGGCAAATCGGAACTTTGATAATTTTGAGGCAAAAAATCGGCAAAATGCCGATAAATCGGCAAATATGGCAGGCCTGGCTTCAAATGTAAATTTTTTTTATAAAACAACCAATGTTGCTCAACATTTTGCTTAAATTTAAATAGAGTACTAGGCTTTAGTTAACAACAAGCATTACAGTGCAGCACATAAAAAAGTATTGCTCAAAAAAATTTCAACAAAAGTTGGACTTAATTAGAACAAGAAATCAGAAAAATTGGCATGAAAAAATAAACCAATGGTAACACTAGGAATTGCTGTAGTGAAACAGCAAAATTAACACAATTCGGTAGTGATATAATTCTCGTATGCAATTTTCAAGAAAAAGTTTTATATATAAGAATTGTAACCACATTCAACCTCAGAAGTGGTGATAAGCAAAAATACACATGACGAAAAACAAATTTAATTGGATCTACAGTTTCAGTAATTGAAATCGTATTTAGTGTTTTCTGTTCAAATATCAAGTAGACAAACTCTTTTCGTCTGACTTTTGCAATTCAAATTTCATAAATCAACTTTATTTTCGATCCCTTTAAATGTTGCCATTATTTGATAATTTATTTTTCCAATTTATTTTCGATCTCTGTAAATGTTGCCGTTATTTGATAATTTATTTTTCCAAATCTTTGTATCTCAACAATACGCTGATATAAGTTGTTGCTAATGCATCATTGTCTGATAGACATTGTCTGTTCGTCATTATGCAATATATTGTTAGGAAATCAATATTTGCATACTTTTTTAAACAGCAAAAATTTATCATTAATATTATTAAATAATTAATGCACTATAATGCTGGCATAATAATTACTCAATATTAATACATATAATTAAATAGTAAGCATAAAAATAAGCAGTAGCGATATTGTAATTAAAAAAACTATTTGGAAATTTAATATGCAAAACGAAACCAGCAATAATAAAAAAAGTCTCAACAATAAATTACATTTAAAAGTAAAATAAAGATTAAAGTTGTAATAAAGATTAAGTTACTTAAACTTAAGTCACTAACAATTCCTTAAAGTTGGTTTGCTTATTGCTGGTCTTGGTCTTTGTCTTGTGATGTACTCCTCGTACAATCGTTGTGTCATTCGTAACCTTTGAAGTCAACATTTTTTTTGTGCAATATTCTGCTAAAGATTAAATTACAACTATGCTAAATATATCTTTAGATTGTAGATTTTTTTCTTATAATTATTTGCTTTTGTTTTTTTTATGTATATAAAATACTTAGATCAAGGTTTTCTTTTTAGTTGCTATAAGATGAGATGAACGAAAAATAAATACAAGCGAATATGAAGAAGAAAATGGCAATAATTATCACGAAGCCAAGCAAACCCCAGCAAGCCACATCTCACAACATTACATGAAATTGTTAGCCAAAGGCGACACAAAGACTTGCAATTTTCCATACGAATATTGGTTTTTTTGTCTCTTTTTTTTGTTAGCTGTGCAATGACAAACTTTATAGGATTTCATTTTCCAATATATTATTTATATGTAAATTAAAATAATGTTATTATGAGCATTGCTGGTTATTGTTTAAATTACACTGTACAACAAAATCAACTGAACTGTAAGGCTTACAAGATTTTCTATGACGAGTCACAAAAGGAGGAGACCTTAACTCCCCCTAAAATGATTCCAAGATGTAAACTATTAAAACGCCAATACCCGTGTATATATTTTTGGTGCCCTCTGACAGAATCCGTCGTTAGAATAATGCTTTTTTTTGTGCAGTGTTATTTATTAGTTTTGTATATTGTTGTTGAGTATGAGAGAAAATCTATTTGATGAAGTATGAACAAAGTTTGTCAAACGGAATCTTATTGATTCTACTTGATTTTTTGCGTGCTGTAGGCAGCCACCATGAACAAAGTTAATCTTTAGTGACGCTGGGATCGATCCATGGTTCCCCCAAATCCTAAAAACTTAAACAGCCATGGACATTTTTTTTTAACTTTTAAATTTATTTATTGAATCTTCAATTGTAAATTGAACTAAAAATAAGTATTCAAATCTTAAAACTAAAATTGTTAATAATTAGTCCAGCCACTGCTAGACAAAATATTAGGTTCAACGGTTGCTTCTTTAGATGTCTTGCGTCTCTCGAGTTCGGCTGAGAGCAAGAGTGTCTCTCCTTCTCAGCTGAGTGTAGGCCCTCTAAAATTAATGATGTTGCGGGCTAAGGGATTTGGATACGATTCGAGATTTTTTTTATATATGTTGTCACTGTTTTGAAAACACAGTTTTTACTAGATCTTTATGGATGCGCAAAGGAAATGTCAGCGAAATTTTAAATATGAAATAATAATCCAGTGTGGGAAAGATTTTTATCACCTGTTGTGCACAATTTTTGTATAAATGTATTGTGGTAAAAATATATATAAATAACACAGGGCAACATACCAAAATTTTCTAGATTTTGACAATAGTTGTCATTGTTAAAAAGTTTAACAAGCAAATTATCGATTTTGCTACTCTGTAACATTTTTAACAATATTTGTTGTTGTTTAACTAACAACAATTATTTTTCTGTCGTTAATGAGTAGACAACGAGCCAGATATTAATTTGCAAAAAAAAAATTATTGAAATATAAAAAACATTTACGTTTAAATAATAATATTTGTATTAGTTAGAGTGAGTTTTTGACTGCGAGATTAGGGATTAAGCTGAATTTAATATTTGTATTTAATCTTTGAGTTGACTTATTTAAAAAATTTTTTTGATGGTTTAGGTTTAAACCACCAACATTGGCCGCTAAACTAGCAAAACACAGTTTATCTAATCTCGCAGTCAAAAACCCACTCTTAAATTAATGAAAAAATTTTCTGTAGACTGTTTGGCAATTAAAAATTCATTTGTTTTTGTTATATTCCTCTTTGTGATTTTCGTTTATTTTAACAGAGATGTCACATGATGTCAGATATAAGCAATGTTGTTAACAAGAAGCCACAGAATCGTAAAATCGTTAGTGCAAACAACTTAAGAAGTTGACAATATAATGACTGCTGTTATTGTTAAAATTTACAGAATATCACTACTGTTCAAAGTTTTTGCTTAAATTAAGAGTGCTGATTGTGATGGCATCATTAGTTTTTTACTAGCAGCTCTACTTTTAAAGATATAGTAACATTTAATATTTAAAATTCTTTCTGGATTATTAATCTACAAACAAAAACTGCCTATATTGGGCCTGATTGTGTAAGGCGTTGGCGTAAACGCCTAGTCGTTTTTTTGTAGTAGATTAAAGAACACGGGTTGAGTGTTGCTTTAATCTATTACAAAAAACGACATAGGCGTTTACGCCAGCTCCTTACACAATCAGGCCCATTGTTCATACGAAGCATTTTATACGTAACCATTTCATTAATGATTAGCAAATTGACAAATGTGACATATTTAAAAACCAAATTTTATTAGAAATGGAAAATTTAAAGCAGTTTTTGGAAAATGCACAATATCTCGAAAATTAACAATAAAAAAATGTTTTAGGGACTAAACAAAAAAAAAAACATAACATAATTGCACACACATGACATAACATGACACATGACATAATTGCAATAACATTAAGATATCCTTCTATACTCGCCAATGTGATGCTACTCAAATGAAAGGGATTTTTGTGTAGATTAATAATACTGAAAATATTCTAAGGTTTTTAGTACCGTTCTTGAAATAGTAAGTAAATAATACAAAAAATGGTGTAACTAACGTTTTCATTTAAAATAAAATTATGAAAATATATCAAATAATAAATTTCTTAAAGATATTGGCGCATAATCATAGTCAAAACAAAGTATACTTTAGGAGCTTAAAATCAGTATTTTGTGTGGCAATTCTGGTTTTAAATTCTTAAAGTATACTTTGTTTAGAACTAAGAATATGCGCCATTGTATTACGTTTGGTAATAAATTTTTTTTGAGCTATTTTTAATACATTTTATATAAACTCTAAAAATATTTTTTTATTGTATTAATTATGTAAAGGATTTTTAAACAAGAGCTTTGTTTTCAAACAATTGTTACAATGAACTCAATTTCGCTCGAAAATCGCATTAATATATTAACATTCCGCTAGGAAAAATGGTGGATCTGTAAAAACTACATGTCGTAAAATGTATGATATTTTCGGCCAAGATAATCGTCTTTCTGGGACCGCTATTAAGATTTTTTTCGATAAATTCTAGTCTACTGTCTCGTTACATAATGTGTGTACACCAACGCGTGTTCGACCGATTCCTTCAAATGAAAACATTGCAGCAGTGAGCGAATTTGTCAATTCATCGACGTTCTCAACGATTGGTGTCATCAGCAACGACCACATGGTGAATTTTGCGTAAGGATTTGGCGTTTGAAGCCTTGAAGTCGGCCGACCATTCACTTCGCTGCAGATTTGCTGAAATCATTCAAGAACAGCCCGCTGGTTTTTCTGAAAAAAAAACATTTTTTCAAACGGAGCCCATTTTGAATTGTCTGGATACGTCAACAAGCAAAATTATTACATTTAGGCTTCTGGAAATTCAAGAGCCATTGTTGAGAAGACTTAGCATGCTGAACGTGTCACTGTATGGTGCCCTATGTGGTCTGAAGGCGTGATTATTCCACGTTTGTTTTTTTTTAGAAAATTCGGCTGGAAATTCGGTTACGGCAAATGGATGGATGCGCGATCGCACAGTGGTATTTTCTTGGCAAAAAAGTAAATTTTCGACTATCACTTTTCAAAAATTTGATGATGCAGTTCTACACAGAAAAAATTATCATCGGCTTTTTTCAATTAAAGCTATTGTTTGGTATAATCTGGAAATTTAATTATGTTGTTAATTGATTCAATTAATTTCTTAATTAAAAAAGAAAAGAAAAAACGAAAAAAATACTATTAATTATTACATAATTGACTTTTAATTAATATTTTATTAATATATTAATTAGTTCAATCAATTACTTTATTGATGGCGATGGCGAATATTTTTGTTTGCATAGAAGTTATTACTTTAAAAGCAAACTTGGGGGAGTGTATGCTTCTCCTGTGTCATACATGTTACATTATTTTCAATTATGTAAGACAATTCATTTAATTAATATATTAATATTTAGTGAATTAATTTGTTGATTAATTTAATTAAACAATTGTTTAATTTTATATATTTTATTAATTATTTATTTAATCAAATCTGCAATTACCATTAATTATAAAAAAAAAATCTCTTTTGCAATTTTCGCAATACCGATAATTGGTATCATCATTTTGGTGATAGGTGCAAAATTAAACAATTTTTTGTTTGTTTTAACAATTTTAGTAATTGAAACCCCTTTTTACTTTTTTCTGTGTATAGAGAACTGTTTCACTAAGAAAAATCCATAATTGATTTATTTTGTGCTGGAAAAAATCTAATGAAGTTACTAAAATACTTTACCATGAAAACTGATGAATATTTTCCGTGCTAAAATTTTAATGACGTTTTTATTGAAATATAGCATCTTCTTCTTAATTAAAAATATATATATTTAGATTGCCTATGTAGTTAAGTAGATGATATGAGCGAATTAAAATGGCCTTATAATATTCTGCGTTTGCAGTTTTCCTTAACAAAAAAGAAGTTAGGTCCGTGTACCTCCGTCTTCTCACTAGATCCAAATGAAAGGTGAGAGTGTACTCTTTGAAGTAACGCAAAAAAAAGCCTGCGGATTTCTGCGATCACTGAACAAACTTATAAATTTTCTCAAAAAGGTCACGAAGATTCCAGTGCAGGTTTGTAATAAAATCTGTTGCATACACTTAGGCTTAAGCTATTTTGATGATATTGCAGCTATCAATTATTACAACAATTTGCTAATAATTGATTGACAGTAATTGTAAAGAACTGTATAAAAAAATAATAAAAACAAAACCACATGATATGAGTAATATAGTGAAACTTCGGTCTAAAGGGGATCGAAAAATACTTCGTTATAGCTATTGCGCATACATATGTATCAGTAAAGTCTTGCTATAACGAAATTTTAAGAAATGCGAAAGAAAATCGTTATAACTGTAGTTTTTGACAATGGTTCTTTACTATTTTGCTTACAATTTAATTTTGCTTTATTCTGACTTCTTTGTATACAGACTTTTAAGTGAATACTTTACTATATAGAGGTTTTATATGTGCACTTGCAAACACTTTTAAAATTCGTTGTTCTGATAACTGAACTTTCCATCTTTTCTGCATTCTAACTTTGCTGTAAAGAGGCTTTTGAATGAATACTTCGCTACCCGACTAGAAATTTTCATGCAAACACATTTGGGTTCTAATTGGGATCCCAATTCCGATGTAACGCAGAAACGTATTTGGGACCCGATTATTTTCCTGTGGGGAAATATAAAAATCTCAATCTCAAATCTGGAAAATATCAAACTCTAATATTGAATTAAAATTGCTGAAGCTATCCAAGGGACAAAAGTATGTAGCAACCACCTATGTTGAAGATGAGCCAAATATACGATTAAAAATCTGTGTTAGATTTTCCCAACAAGTTCCCAGTAGTTTCCCACTTGGGAAGAACTTATGTTAAGTAATTAATTTGTAGATGGGCTATCCTAACAGGTTACCGATCAAACCAGAAATGGGATAACCCTTTTGGCTGTGCCCCATGCATTCCCAATCGGGCCCCAATGTGAGTATTGGGAAAATTTCTAGTCGGGTATATAGGGCCTTTATAGGTCAGAATTTCTTTTTTATAGCTATAGTGCATTCTCAGAAAATATCCACCATATTGAGTTTTTCGTTATATTGAAGTTCGTTGTATCGAAGTTTTACTGTAAAAGCATTTGAATTGCAAAAATATACTTATATATGAGCGGTGGGCGTGTCTGATGTTGATGAAACTTTGCATGCATTTTTTGTTTATTTATTTTATTTTGTATGACCAAATTTGAAGACTTTTATTTGGATAGGAACAATTTTATACCAAAAAAATAAATAAATAACTTGGATTGTATGGGAGGTAGGCGACGGGCATGGCAGGTGTTGATGAAACTTGGCATGCAATTTTATAAAGTGCATGTTCCAAATTTGAATAATTTTGTTTGGATAGGAACAATTTTATGCGAAAAAATTGATTTGGGTTGTATAGGACGTGGGCGATGGGCGTGCTGACATTGATAAAACTTGGCAAGCGCCTTCTTTTGTTTATTTTGGAAAGTGTATGTATGGAATTTAAAGACTTTTGTTTGGATAGGAACAATTTTATGCGAAAAAAATAGATTTGAATTGTGCGATGGGCGATGGGCGTGGCTGATATTAATGAAACTTGGCATGCATCTTTTGTTTTCTCTAGAAAGCGTATGTATATAAAAATTAAAGGCTTTTGCTTTGATAGGAAAAATTTTATGGGAAAAAATCGATTTGGATTGTATGGGCGGCGGGCGATGGGCGTGGCCGATTTTGATTAAGTAAATTTTTTTCTTTATTTAGTCAATATAATGCTCAGTGCAAATTTTCAAGGATCTAGGACAACTCCTTATATATTTTGCACAAAAATGTATGAAGCCATCCCTCTGTGGGTCGTACTGGACATTTGTCAAATATCATTTTCCATTTGGAACGATTTTCCGTTATCCCACGTCAAATTTAGTTGATAAACAGACCGATTTCGGCTATGTGCCATTTTCAGTCTTCTATTGAATACTAAATAATTTTTTATATATAATTGCCAAACCTTATTTTTTAACGAACACACATACTGCTTAAGCCTTTTTCGGCTTTTCTGCAGAAACACCCAGGGTCTTGGCAGGAATCGAACCTGCGACGCCCGGCTAATAGTTTAGCACACTATCCACTACACTACGGGGGTACCCAAAGACTTAATTTCGTACTTATTCGCAATTAGCACTTGGCATAGGAAATCTTGTTAGCCTTAGGATGTGCTTAGCACAACGAAAATTTGTCGATAACATTTCAGTCCGCTATATCACCGTTGAAGGAGCTTTTTTAGTCCTTTTTTTAATAAAGGGACAACAAGACCTATACAGCGAAGAGTTAGACGGTAAATATTTTCACAAAAATTTTCCTCTTTATGTTTTACATAATATTGCTGAACACATTTTATACCTTAAAAGCAAGGATTACAAGATTTCCTAAGCCGAATGACTATAAATATATGAAAAAGAAAAATGGGGTAGAATTTAGCTTCCCGGAAAAAGAGTCCCAGATATAAACTTTCGAAACGCTGATATATATACTACGATATACTACGTACTTATATATTTTCTTGCTGCCCTCTACCACAATCAGTCGTCAAAACCTCGTTATTCGAAATAGTGACTGTTATTGTCACTGTCGCAATATCAAGCCTAACTTGATCAATGATAGTCGCTGTCGCGGCAGCAGCTGTTTTGATTTCTGTCATAGTATGGTGAATGGGGCTTAATTTGAGACTTTTATACTGTGGGGCACAGTTCGGCCTGCTTCAAAATAATTGTCAGCTACTCATTGTATTTGTCTGCAAAATATCAAAAGATGAAATTCTAAGATTTCAGAATATTGTCTGCGAGGATGTGTGCTTTCCAACATATCGCCTAAAAGTTGTATTCATACATATGTATATATTTATTACCATTTATTTTTTTTCCACTGCACCACTGTGCACTGTTGCGCAATGTTAGCTTTTAGATAAATCAATCATTTTTTTATTTGGCCTTTGAAGTAAGATGTTGTGAAATTTTCGGTATTAATATTCATAAAATTTCAACTGTAAATTTTTTGTCTTTCATTCTTTTCCCATTTATCATTCATTGTAAAGCCTCATCTATCAATATTAAATTTGATTTTTTCACAATGATTGTGAAAGCATTCTTGTGTAAACATTAAATAAGAGATACTCAAGTAATTCTCTGTCGCCGCTATTTGTGAATCATATTTTTAGTATTTTATACTATAATAATATTTCATATTAATATATTTTCACCTCTCTAATATTTTTTTTTCTAAGTAAACAACAGTAAGTAGTATATGCCAATTTATGACTCTGGTATGTGTTGAATAACTAACCAGCGGTAAAATTCATAAGGCCTGCAAAATTTCTGGCCTTGATGGTTTGAAAAACTTATTTTTTTATGCAACTAAAATTGTTTCCATCCTTTCAAAGAAGGGCTTCTAAAAGGCTTAACCTCTTCCTTCTAATAGATCCGATTCACATTCTAAACTCCTTTCTTTTAGAAGGGAGGGTGGAGAAGAATTCTGTTTTTTTCGATTTTTCGTATTATACACATTCAAAACTCTCTTCTTTTAGAAGGGAAGGTGGAATGAATATTCTATTTTTATATTTTCCGTTTTTAATATAAAAAATTTACTATAGAAATAACAAACATTCTCGTATTCTTTTTCGCAAGTAATTTGTATATAAAACTAAAATTTACGTACAAGAGGCTATTATGCCGCTTATGTTGGAGTTGTTTAGCGTATCATTATTCCGTCGGAGCTATATTATTTCGAATTCCTTCTTAATAAATACATGAACTTTATAGATACAGATACAGCAGCCGCTATAAAAATACCGAAACAAAAAAAATTTGCCTCTATTGGCTTTTTAACAGATCTTCGTTAAACATTTCAAAATGCCCTTGGCTTTGGAAGGCCTTTAAGAATCTATACAGTGGGTAGCGACTATGGAAGGCCTACCCCGCAATAACAACGTAGGAAAAAAAATATGAGTATAGAACGGAGCGTGAAAGGCTTTTTGCCTGCTAAATAGGACTGCCGGAAGGCCTCTTTCCTCTTGCATTTTACCGCTGGGTAAGTCTTTCTAATACATATCTATATATCTATGTGTCTATTAAAACTGCATCTGTATTTTTTATACTAAAACAATAATAAATACTAAATGAAGTACCTACATATAAAAGATAAGATACAATAAATACATTCTACTTGTGATATATACTTAACAAAAGAGTATGATTACTCAGTGTAGGAAAAAGTAGTTATAAAATTGATTTATTACTTTTAAATGGAACGAAATATTTGAATATTTATTGCTTGTTTTAATATAAATAGAAGAATTTGTGTATGATGAAAGTTCACTGAGAAAAATGACGTATATATATAATAAAAAGCTATTAATATAAATATACCAAATACATTTTAGAAGCGGTGTTAAAAAGAATTAAACTAAAATTATAAAACTTCTAATCTAAAAGAAATTTTTTAATCCTTAACAAATCTTTAGCCTCCCCCGAAACGTTACGTAATATGTGAATATCCCCCTTAGAACTGTTTAAGAAAACAGTGTTGACAATTTAAAGTTCTCCACCCACAAAAAAGCGTCCCGTTAAGTTTGTCTAAGTGCTCTCTGCTTATCCGCCATTTAGGTTTTCAATTAAAAACATATGTTTTTATTTGAAGAAGGAATTTTTATTTATTTAATACTTAATACGTATTTTCTATTTAAAAACATTAACTTGACATTTTTTTTTTTGGAGTTATTTGTTTTGTTTTCAAAATGAATATTCGTGATTATTAAATCATTATTAAGTTATTTGAATTTTTACGGCTTTTGCATTAATTTGTTGTCATTGTTCAGCTTAAATTAAAATTAATTATCAAATATACAAATAAAATCATAATTAAACAAAAAAAAAAAAAAAGTTTGAAGTAAATTCGCCCTGACATGTCAATCATTGGAAGTTCAATGTCATGACATTGAGCTTCCAATGTTTGAAAGCATATTTGTATCGTCTACCCTATGATGGGAACTAATACTTTGCTAATTAATTCTGTTAACTATTTCTCCTGCGACTCTGAAAATAATTTTTAAGTTGATCAAAATTGATATAATTCTACATAGACTGAAGTATGTTTAATGATACGTCCGTCACTTATACTCTCGCTCACTTATGGCTTGAGACTACGTAAGTGTTTAAGTGTTGTTTTTGATTATTTCAAACGTTTTATTTGTTTTATTAAATTTGAACACGTAACCTTTATTCAAGGCCAAATTTTTGTTTAAACAATTGGCCAATTCAAAACCTGTTGAATGTGTTGTATATCGTACAATTGTTGTTCGTAATTTCCACATAAACATTTGCTTAGAAACATGTTTATGTGGAAATTACGAATATACGATTTACAATACGATTTACAATACATACAACAGTTTGTGAATTGAACAAATATATCATCTACTTGAGTATTCAATGTAGTTTAAATAACAACAACTGAACGATTAAAAAATATATAATTGGCTTTAAGACGTGTATTCTATTCACATTTACTACATGTTGTTAGCGTAATAGCTAAATAATAGTTGTGTGGCTTTATTAGGCAGCAGAAAAATTACACTGTACAGCACGAAAAAAAAGAATTACATGGTCTATCGACGGGTTCTGGCAGAGGGCACCAAAAAATATGTAAGTATTGCGGCATTTTGAAAGTTCACATCTAGGATTAATTTTAGGGGGAGTTAAAATCCCCACCCCCTTTTCCACATAGTTATAGTGACTCGGCATAGGAGATCTTGTAAGCCTTATGTTTCAGGTATAAGATGTGCTCAGTACTTTTACGTAAAACACGACGGAAAATATTTTTGTAGAACAGTTTAACCATCTAACTCCTAGCTGCAGGGATTTTTTGCCTCTTTCTTAACAAAAAGCAAAAAACTCCCCTTCATCGGTGATATAACGGGCTGAAATGCTCTACAAAAATATTCGCCATAAAACTCTGCTAAAGGTCTTCCAATACATCGAAGCTCCAGACTCTAGTTGAACGCCAGAAATTTTTCAAAACTTAAAACGCGTTTAAGGGTTAATTTCGTACTTATTCGCAATTAGTACTTGGCATAGGAAATCTTGCAACCCTTATGTTTAAAGTATAAGATGTGTTCAGCATTTTTATGTGAAACACCAAGGGGAACATTTTTGTAGAACATTTTAACCCTCTAGTTCTTCGTTGTATTAATCCTTTTATTACTTTCTTAAAAAATTAGCAAAAAAACTCTCCTTCAGCAGTAATACTACTCTGCCAAAGATTAGTTCGTATGACTTATAATAGGCATTATACTTTCCTACTTTTGAAGTAACTTATATTCCATAAAAATAAAAAGCTTTTTACATTCTTTCCTGTATAGTTTAGAGATCATTTTGCAGCTACTTAATCACTGAAAATCATTTTATTAATTGAGTCTTTGTGGGCAGTCATGAGAACAAGACCAATAAACGATCCCAAAAGAACTATTGATAAATGAAATATGCGGGTATTCCATTACAGTATGAAAATTACAAAACTTTATTATCATTCTAATTATTCCAATGGTGGCAATATTCAGTATTAAAATAATGCTGAAAATACTATTTTTAACCGACTTCAAAAAAAGGAGAAAGGTTATCAATTCGTCATGTATATTTTTTTATGTATGTTCCCTCAAAACTCCGCCATTTCTGAATCGATTTCGGGTTTTTTCTCTATTCAAAAGGATGTACTTCCAGATTGGTCCTGTTGAAAAGTGGGCGTGTTCACGCCCATAAAAAGTAAATACACATTCGTTTTCAACTACTTCTACTAAGCCGATTCTTATGAAACTTTGCATACAGCTTTAGTTATCGTTACAATACAACATTACGTTTAGAAAAGTGGGCAGTGCCACGCCCATGAAAAGTAAATAAGAATTTTAACTACTTCTGCTTAGCCGACTCTTATGAAACTCTGCATATACATTTAGTTATCGTTACAATACAACATTGTAGTTAGAAAAGTGGGCAGTGCCACACCTATGAAAAGTAAATAAGAATTTTAACTACTTCTACTTATCCGATTGTTATGAGACTTCGGTTTGTTTTGCAAAAATTATGTTACAAAAACCTAAGTTATGAAAATAAATTGTAATGGTTGAAATGTTGTAAAAAATATATATCATAAAATTGTACTATACAGCCAGAAAAAATACGGGTTGGAAAATGGTTAGGCCAATAAAATATTAGTTGGATAAACTATATTTCAGCTCACGCTATCAATTTTCTATAAATCCAAAAAAAAAACAATCCATGTTCATTACCATAAGAGCATAATTGTAATAAAGATATGATTCTGACAATTCTTAAATTGATTAGATCAACCGAACGTATGCTTTTGTCATGACTAAGTAACGAATATGATAGGCACAACCGAATAAAATATTATAACTGGATTTTAGTACCAATTAATAGTATCTGCAACTAAAAAAATATCTTTGTAAATTTACTTTACTTTTTAACTTGTGGATAATTTAATTATCATTGATACACCCAACCGATTAAACGGTTCGCATTAGCAATTATTTATTATTATAAAATAGCTTATTTTTTAATAAGAACAAATTCGGTTGTCTCAATGAATCTGTGTCCAGGCTTAACTTTTTTTTTCTTCGGTTATATTTATTTATTGCATCTTCAATAAAATTAAGCTAACAATAAGTAATCAAATCTTTACTCTAAAATTTAAATTTTTTCAGTCCAGCCAATGCCAGACAAAAATATTTGTTTCAGCGGTTGGTTCTGTGATTGTCTACGTCTCTCATGTTCGGCTGAGAGCAAGAGTGTCCCTCCTTCTCAGCCGAGTGTGGCCTCTAAAGTTAAAGATGTTTCGGGCTAGGGGATTTGGGTGCAACTCAAGTTTGTTGATGTATCTTATCACGTGCTTAGAAAACACTGTCTTAACCAGCGGCACATCTAAATTCATAAGGATTTAGATGTGCCAGGCTTAACTTGAAGGCCAGAAATCATCCAAAATTCAAAATGTGTTTAAGGGATAATTTCGTACTTAGTTATTCACAATTAGTACTCGGAATAGGAAATCTTGTTGGCCTTAAGTTATAGGTATAAGCTAAGCTCATCACTTTTATATAAAACACCACGAAGAAGATTTATGTAGATCACTTCAGCCCGCTATATCTCCGCTGACGGAAAGTTTTTTTTGTTACTTTCTTAAGAAATAGGCAAAAAAACGCATACAACAAAGAGTTAGAGGGTTAAAATGTTCTACAAAAATGTTTTCCGTCAAGTGCTGAACACATCTTATACGCAAAGAAAACAGATTCGTTGAAACAACCGAATTTATTGCCAATCGAATTTTGGCAGTTGCACCAACTATCATAGAATTCTTATTGAAAAAGAAGTTATTTTAAAGTAATAAATAATTGCTAATGCGAACCATTTAATGGGTTAGTTGTATCAATGATGATAAAATTAACCACTAGTTAGTTCCAACAACCGATAAAAAGCAAAGTAACTTTAAAAAGACAATTTTTTTAGTTGCAAATACCAATAATTGGTACTAAAATCCCATTCATCATGTTTTATTTGGTTGTGCTTATCATATTCGTTACTTAGTCATGACAAAAACATACTATCGGTTGATCTAATCAATTTAAGAATTGTTATCAATCATATGTTTATTACAATTATGCTTTTATGATAATGAGCATGGATTGTTTTTTGGATTCACAGAAAATTGATAGCGAGAGCTGCAATATAGTCTATTCGACTAATATTTTATCGGCCTAGTCATTCTCCAACCTTAAACGTAAGGCCGATAAGATTCCCTATGCATATAACCATGTGCAAAAAATGGCGGGGGCAGGACAAATTTAACTCCCCCGAAAATGAGTCCCCGATGTCAACTTTCAAAACGTCTTTCTTTCAAATTAGTCGTTAGAGCCATGTAATTTTTTTTTGTGTTGTATAGTGTTTTGAAGCCATTGTTTCTAGCAACATGTTGCTGTATACAAATGCCGAAATACCATTAGATTTGAAAGTATTTTTCTGAATGCATGAACAAAGTTGTTGCAACTTCCTGCAACTTCCATAAAACCGATAAGTTTTAGCAAAACTACTTGCCACTTTAGGTTACTAGTAAATGGATTTACATTTCTAAGAATTTATAACAGGAAGCACAAGTTTTGTAAAAGCTTAGAAGCCAAGCCAGTCAAACAACATGCATTCATAATCATAAAAAGCATCCTGCCATTCTATTATTTCTTTTTTTGTTTTACAACAACTTCAGTTAGACAAAACAATAAAGAAGCAAAGAAAGAGGAAGACAATGTACACTTTTTATCTTGCATTTTGTATATATTGTTGTTTGTATGTGTTTGTTGATGTTCATAACTCTTAATACTTTATGCACTTAAGTCAACAAGAGTTGCAACAATGCAGCTCATTGCATGCATGGCATCTTATAACGCAATGTAAAGAATTATTACAAGTCAAAGCCCTGTTAACATCAAAAGACCCACATCTCAAGTAGAATGAAAATAAAAGGTATTTCATTCGATGCTATACGACGAGTGGTGGCGAACAAAAAATAATAAGAGACAAACAATTTAAAAAAAAACTTACAAAAACGTGATTCATAAAAACTTTGCTTGTTTTTCGAACGTTTTTTTGTTTGTTTGTTTGTTTGCTTTTTTTTTTTTTTGAAAACAAAGATTGTTAAAAAAAACTTTAAAATATGAAACAAATAACATTTTCATCATCTCTACCACAGTTGAAAAAGGTTTTTAATGAAAAATAAAAGCCTTAAACATGTCAGATTGTTGAAGAGGGATTAAAACGACTTTTAAGTGCCTTATTATTTAATAAATTTGTTTGTAAATTTTTATTTTTGGCAAAATAGGCAATTTAAATGGGAAACAGAGCTAAAAATAATTTTCTATAAAATAAATCAGTCTCAAATTCAAATCCTATTGTACGACATAGTTGTGTTTTGTAGTAATGTTTTTTGTTATTCATATAAAAAACATTTTACGAAATATGTTGAGACTCTAAAGTTTATAGACATGTTAATGTGAAAGTAACCAACAACATTCCTAACAAAAACTTTGCTTACTGGTAGACAAAAAAAAGTATATAAGGATTTAAATCGTAGCTACTTATAATTTGACTCGATAACTACTTATTTTTGTGTGAGGAGTTCAAAATATAAGGAGTACCCCTTACAAATGTACTTACATTTTCACAGCAATTAACTAGTTATTATTTAACTTACTTGAAGCTAAAAAATAAGTAGTCAAATAAACAAAATAAAAGGAATTTTTTATAGACACTGTAGCAAATTTGGGGCCGCTGAACACGAATGTGGCATTAATTTTTTTCTGAAGAAACTATTTCGAGATATTCGCGAAAAACGTGTTTTTTGCATTGTATAAATTGTGAACTGTTGCATAGACATGTCTTTTCTTTTTCAGCCAATATATAAAATGTGTTAAGCAGATAAAACTTCATTAAGTAACAGGCCTTAAGATTTGAAAAATATGTGCATTTTTTAAGTTTCCTCATTTTAAGCAGCTCCATTAGCAGTAAACAAATTAAAAAAATTTTCAACCAATTTCTTTAAGAAAGTTTTAGCATCGGACATCATTAGGATACGATATCTTGATAAAAATGGACCAAGGTTTAGGAAAATTAAGATATGTTAATATTTTTTAAGTCGGACGAGTAATAAAAACATACAGCCGTGTCACAGTTTCCGTTCGGATGGGTTTTGATTCCGCAGTTATCATTACGCAAAAGTACATTTTTGGTGCTTTAGATTCCGTTTATTTTGTATTTTGTTTTTACAATGATAAAGTTTTTATACTTTGAGGCGTTTGTTTACTCTTGTTTTTAGATGCAAAGCTCACATTGAGCTTTTTATTAACATGGAAAGCTCATGACCAAATATTTATTTGACGCTCCTAAAAGTATGCACGTGTTTTTAGTATTTACTGCAAATGAAGGCAGTAGAAAACTGTATTTCAATTCGACTTTGAAGTTTGCAACTGGTTTGATTACGAAGAAAATTTTTGTTTTTCGTTTTCTGAAGAAGCAACTTACGGAATTGAAACCCCTCCGATCGGAATGGTATTTTGTGACATTGCTGATAATAATCGCTCAAAAAGGTTTTACAACCCAAAGTGCCTACTTTTGGGCTTCATAGCTCCGCTCCTGCGCAATGTGGGAAGTTCATTTTCGGTAGTTAAACAGGAATACTCCTCCGTTATATTGATCAGGTTATTCATCAGCCAAGTACAAAAACAACTGGAGTTGTTTTTGTACTTGGCTGACTTCCAAAACGTATCAATACAAAGTTTGTATACAGTTCTGCTGCGGTATTTAGATTGTGTATGTATGCGAAGTGGCTAAAATTGCATCAACTTTGATACCGATACCCTGATTACTCTTTTACGGCGTTTCTGATACTTGTCGACGACGTTTTGCAAAGGTATGCATTGTCAATGTTTTGCACTGGGACGATATGAAACACTATACATTGTTCGAATACAAAGCAACTGACGTTTTAGAAGTCCGCCCTTATGTATACAATATTTATGAAAATTCAAATTCGAATGTTTTCACTAAATATGTAGTAACATTCTCAGTTTTTGTCTGATACTAACAATTTTACACTTAATACGTTTGGAAAAAATTTCTTTAAGATATGTGTCAAAAAATGTCACATATTCTTTTGCCTTAATGGTGAATTTAAAAAAAAAACGTATAAAATTCACATATTTTCAAACCTTGAGGCTTAATAACTTCTCTTTTTGAGGTACATATGGGCATTTCCATGAAAATGGCAACCACGACTAAAAAAATTAAAAGCCTTAGAACTTTTTTTAAGATATGGTAAAGAGGAAAAAAAGAACCAAATTTTACTTTTAAGACATTACAATAAACTATTTTCGCTTTTTTAGCGACTAAATTCAGTTAATTGTAACATTGCAATTATTAAAATTAAGTGTTCCAACATAAAAGAATAAGGTTCGCGAGAAAAGATAAAAGATAGAGTTCGATTAGCTGTATATTTTTTTATTTTATTTGGGTGCTGTTCTAATGTCACGTACGTAGAGGGTGCTGTTGGCAGAGTAGTTAGCGCGTTTGACTACAAACCCTGAGGTCTTGAGTTCGAGACTAGTTTCTGGCAAGCCAACAACTTCATGCATTTTTCTCATGTGCATTGGTGTGTTATTGTGTTGGTTGTTGTTGGACTGATGAAGGCATAGCACTGATCACTTTGGCAGTACCGGCAGCGAGTAATACTAACATATCCTAATGCACTTCACAGCACCCTCCTTCGTCGGTACTGTAGGAGAACCGTCGGCGAAGTAAAAGAACTAATAAAATGGCTACACAGCTTAAACAACTCGATGCCTCTACTTGACACCAGAGGGGCCTGCAATACTGCTCTACATAAAAACGCGCAATAGCAGGGTTGTAAATGAAATAAGCTTTCTATCTCTCTCCCACTTCACCACCTGTTCTCTCTACACTATCCCTTTCCCAAGGAAGGTAACACATTAATTAATTAACTGGTAGGCATTAATTGCCTGAGTGTGTTACTTCTCTTATAAAAAAAACATTTGCTCAATTCACAACCTGGGCCCCGTTTCTCAAAATTACAAGTTACAAATCTACAAGTAAAATATACACAAAACAACAATAAAGTTTGTAAAAGTGTTGTTGTTTTGTATGTTATTTTACTTGTAGATTTGTAACTTGTAAGTTTTGAGAAACGGGCCCCTGTTGTAAGTGTTGTAGATCGTAAAAATGTTGCTGGTAATTTTGATATAAACATGTTTCTAAGCAAATGTTTATTTCGAAATTACCAACAACAATTATACAATCTACAACACATACAACAGATTGTGAATTGGCCAATTATTTGTCGATGTCATTTGATTTTGACCGGTCGCAACTGTTTCAAAATAAAAGTTTAAAGCAATATATATGTCGCAAACAAATATTGATCGACATTTTTTTCAACTTGGTTTAATACAAATTTTATAACCATTTAAAGTTCGTCACGTACGCTATTGTAGTACTACAAATGCAACTAAATGCAAATGAAAAATAGCGAAATTTCCATCAAATTTCAAAAATAAAAAAACTATCCGTTTTCATATCATCATAGTCAACATGTATATGAGTCTCGAGCTGCGTATTCATTAAGCGAAAAAATTTCAAATTAATTAGTATGTACTACTCTGTAGTAGGCTAAGATGGCGCCGTAAACTCAGCGCCCAAGTACGCATTATGAAATGAATTTGAATCTTTATTGTTTTTATTGCTATTATCACCAAATACACATTTTTAGTTGTTTTTAAGCTTTTGTTTATTTATATTTACAAAACATTACTTAAGAATACTATAAGAGAAAAATATGCCACTTGCGCTATTAAATTTTGTTCATTATAAAATCATCCAAAAGTTTTTTTAATTTCAAATTTTTGGATAATAAAGGAAAAATAGTTGGCTTCGTTTAAGAAATTAAAAAGCAAAGCAAAAAACTTCACGATTCGTAGATTTTCGCATATTTTTACTTGCACCTTAACATCACTTCTGTTTTATGTCACGTATGCTATGCCCTTATTTCATCGATATTTGGCACAACAGGGTTCCAAATGCAATCAAATTTTTTTCACACGTAGTACCCTCTGAATGCAATATAACGACAAAACTTTTTTCAGTTACTCCTATTTTTGCAAAATCTATTCCACTTTGTAGGCGTACAAATGTCACGTACGCTGACTTGGAAATGCCCATATTATTTTTTGAAGTGTAATAAATTTCAATGTACTTTTCAAATAAAATTTACTGCCTAAATGATGAAACAGAACTCCGGCGCAACGTGTTTTTCCATACAAATTAACATTTTAAATACATCGACTGTAGCAGTTTTAAAATAGCATTTATTTTATTTTGAGAATGTATGTTCATTTGTTTTTGTTTTAAAACTCTCACACTCAGAAAAATGTTACTATATTTTAATAAATTTTTATTGAAGCAACTTTTTATTGCGCACTAAAGATGATGCTGTAAAAAACACTGTTTAATGATTTTAGACTGAACTTTTTTTTTATTAATTGTATTTTGTCGTACTTTGTTGAAGACGTTTGAGAACAAAGAATTTTGTTCTTTTTTTGTACTTTTCAAATAACATTTACTGCCTAAATGATGAAACAGAACTCCGGCGCAACGTGTTTTTCCATACACATTAACATTTTAAATACGTCGACTGTAGCAGTTTTAAAATAGCATTTATTTTATTTTGAGAACGTATTTTCATTTGTTTTTGTTTTAAAACTCTCACACTCAGAAAAAAGTGAGCCTATTTTAAAAATTTTCATTATTTTTGGAAAGAGAGCTTTTGATTTGAGTAAAGAAAAATAAAAATAAAAGGAAAAAGCAAAATTTCAATAAAATTAAGGGACTTATTCACATATTACTTAACGCTATTTTCGGAGTTTTTATACTCCCCCCTCCCACTTCGTAACGCTTTTTAAACATTTTCACTAGAAATTATCTAAATCGTAACAAATCTTTTTACTTAGAAACATATAGAAATTATATTATATGGAACTATGACTAACGTGAATACAATCTACAACTCGTACAATAGGTTGTGAATTGAGCAATTGTATTGTAATTGACTCTGCAGTGTTGAAGGTACAGATTTATTCAAATTATTTTATGACCGGCTTTACAAACGTGTCGTTTAACTAAAATAACAGCACATTGTCTGTTTTTGCTGGTTTTTTTTCCATCCAGTGAAGCAAATTTTTATTGCTCACTAAAGATGATGCTGTCAAAAAACACTGTTGGATGATTTTAGACTGAATTTTTTTATTAATTGTATTTTAACTGTCGTACTTCGTTGAAGGCGTTTGCGAACAAAGAATTTTGTTTTAATAAACAAAAAGAACTTAATTGAATTTTTAAATGTTTATTTTTTTTTCAAAAGACAGCAGGAAATCACTTGTGTTGAAAAAGAAATCCTAATGCATTTATTTTACTCTGTAATGTTAACGTGACTGTGTGAAGGTAAATATGTTATGACGTAACGAAATTGGAGTTAATAAGCTAATTATATGGGAAAAAAGATATTTAGAAAGTTTTTGTAGATTTTTTTATTCCATTCTATGGGAATATATGTAATTATATTTAATATAATTACAATTCTGACAATGATTTTCTGAAAAGTTTTATGAAAACTCATCTTTGGTCATACGTATGTATAATCTCTGAGAGATTTTGGCCAAAGTGGCCAAATGAAGGGTTGGCATGCAATGCCACCATATGGGAAATGACTACTAGGGTATTTTCTACAACCAATTTCATTGGAATCCCTGAATTGAGTTTGTGAACAATTTTACAGCTCATTTAAATTAAGTTTTGGTCATACGTATGATCTCTGAGGGATTTTGGCCAAAGTGGCCAAATGAAGGGTTGGCATGCAATCCCACTATATACGAAATGACTACTAGGCTACTTTCTACAACCAATTTCATTGGAATCCCTGAATTGAGTTTGTGAACAATTTTACAGCTCATTTAAACTCATTTTTGGTCATACGTATGATCTCTGAGGGATTTTGGCCAAAGTGGCTAAATGAAGGGTTGGCATGCAATCCCACCATATGGGAGATAACTAATAGAATATTTTCTACAACCAATTCATTTCCCATATGGTGGCATTGCATGCCAACCCTTCATTTGGCCACTTTGGCCAAAATCTCTCAGAGATTATACATACGTATGACCAAAGATGAGTTTTCATAAAACTTTTCAGAAAATCATTGTCAGAATTGTAATTATATTAAATATAATTATATTCCAATAGAATGGAATAAAAAAATCTACAAAAACTTTCTAAATATGTTTTTTCCCATATAATTAGCTTATTAACTCCTATTTCCTTACGTCATAACATATTTATCTTCACACCTAAATATGTTGTAACGTAAGCCTTTACGTAAAAACATATTTAACTCGGCATATTTATCTTCACACACATTACTTCTGCTACTCTTATCTTCATTGCAACATTAATGCTTGGCTAAATTACTACTAGTTTTATGAAAAGAAAAAAAAAATTTTTTTCTTACATATTTCTTTCTAGAAATTTCTTTAAAATTAATTCCAAACTAATCAATTTATTGAGTTGTATAAATACATACAAATGATTTAGTAAGAAGAATATTATTAGGTTACAGCAACATGTTGCTGGCAACAGTCTTCTAATTTAAACACTTAATAAATATCAAATTGCTATTATTTTTTTATTATATACATATTTTATAACAGTTTATTTTCTAACTGCAACAGATTTTGCTTTATAACACTCAATATAAATTTTAATTACTCGTATAAATATCTATACCGCAAAACTAGAATTCTACGTAATTAATTGTTATTGTGATTCTGTTATTAATAAATCAAAATCAAATTATTGTATTAAATAGCGGAAAATAAAATTACTCATACTACCAGTTCATTTGCAATAAAATTATTATAAAGTCTCGCAAATTAGTCTTGTATCATTTTATAATTTGTAATTTGTACAGTTGAATAATCGTTTGTTAAACTTGTAGAATGTGTAGAAACCTTAATCTTGACCTATAAGCTCAATAAAAATGTATTTTTCTTAACAATATTTTCTAGGATATGTTCATTGCAATGTTATTGTTGCGGAAGTATTTGAAACTAAACAAATATGATCTTAAACTAATCATCAAGTTATCTTGTGCAGGGCTTTAGTAGGAACAAAATACAATTATTTATTGAAACTTCTACACAAGTTAAACTTTTTAAATATGAAAATTTCTCCATTCACTTCTTTTACAAATCTTTTGTAAATTTATATGTACATTCAAAATTTAACCAAAAAAAAATTGAGGTCACAGCACCGCTGCAGTTTAATAACTCATATTATTAATATTTACTTTTCTTTCTCTCTCTGCTTGATGACACTGCATAATTTTAGTGCATTATTTCTTAAAATAAAATAAAAGATTTTAACATGACAACATACAAATTACAAGAATTGCTGAGTATGTCTCATGTTAAAAGCGGTAAAATGTCTTTTTTTTTGCGGTGCCACAATTAAAGTGTTAAATGGGGAAACCAACCATCCAGTCAGCCAACTAGTTGGCCAACCAGGCAGCAAAATGCAGGCACATTAAAACGGAACAAAATGTTTTAAAAAAATAGGCAACAAGAAAAAAAAAGGAATGAAATTTAGTGCTTACTGTGGTTTGAAAAGGCATTTGTGCTTGTATTGCAGATGGGATAAAAAAAACGTTAAGAAAAAATCAATCATACATATTTCTTTTGTATTTAATACTGTATCTTGTAGATGAACACTGGGAAAAAGGCCAATCTAGCGGCGGGAATAACAAGTTATCCAAACGAATAGTCTGATTCACAAAAAAAGTATGGATGCATTATAGAGAAGGATGTAAGCTACAAGGTGTGTTAAAAGTTAGGTAGCAATTTTAGCACAGTGGGTGCTATATGTTGTTAGATAAGACCAATCATACCAATAAAATTCTTAAGTCTTCGGAAAACCCATATCTTCCAAACTAATAGTCTGATCTACAAAAATGTATAAATGAGTTATAGGCAAAGATGTAGGCTATACATTTTTTAAAAAATTATACAGCTATTTTTAACACTGTGGGCGCTATATGTTGTTATATAAGACTGATTTTACCGATAAAATTCTTTAGTCGTCGGACAACTTATACCTTCCAAATTATTAGTATTATCGACAAAAAATGTATGGATGAATTATAGGTAGGATAAAGGCTTTAAGGTCCGTACAAAATTAGTCACATATTTTAATTCAGTGGGCGCTAAGTGTTGTTGTAGAAGACCAATTTTACCAATATAATTCTTAAGTTTTCGAAAAACCGATATCTTTCAAACTAATAGTTTGACCCACAAAAATGTATAGATAGGTTATAAATTCTTTAAAAATTAGACATCTAATTTTAACACTGTTGACGCTATATTTTGTTATATAAGACCAATTTTACCGATAGCTCTTTAGTCGTCGGAAAGATTACATATTTTTCGAACCAGGTAACATAGTGATAAATAAATTTGATTTTTGATGCTTCGATGCTGAGTTTAAATTTTTTTCAAATTCGATAATTTTTTTATTTTTTCCTCCGCTAGATTGGCCCTTTCCCCTCTGTGCAATGGGCCAATTTTTTAAGGAAACCTATGAAACAAGTATGGGAGCGAATGAGAGACATGCACAACAGATTTAAAAACACGCTTAAGAGATTTCTCTCTTTATAAATACATTTAGAAAATCTTGACTGCGCGGAGGGTTGAACTGACGTTTCGATAGCTCCCACTAATCTCATCAGAGTTCTTTACCGGTTTTCTTTATCTATATGCTCCACATTTATCTCTAAATAAAAATATAATTTAATTAAAAATTTGAATTAAAACCGAACTCAAGCCAAAAATAATTACATTTCTTTGGATTAAAATGTATTTTCAAAATATCTGATCCAAATAACACCGGAATGACAAAATTGTTTCGAATTGTTTTAAGAAATGGCTCATGGAAATATTCTTTCTGAGTTGGAAAGTACAATTTTTAATTTGAAAATTTAAGAAATTTTGAATTTTTGAAAATGTTTGCCCTAAAAATCACCATCATTCATTTCTTTTTAAAAAAAATTTCTTCATGTACATATAATTATAATATGAATCTATATGTATGTGGCTAAAAGGTATCTCTTCACAGACATGATTTTAGAAAAAAATGAATCCAATTTACCTTTTTTGTTGGTCCTGGACCATTCCGAATTCGACTTATTTGCAGCAAAGTTTTGACTTTAGCCCATATGTTGTAAAATCCCAAAGCTTGGATTCAAAAACAAATACCACTTGCAAAAACTCTTATGTGAAACCATTTAATTGCCCAAGCATTTTGAGGCTAGGCCCTTGTACCAAATGTAAACTTTATGGGCAAAACCATGAAAAATTAAAATTTTAGGATTTCTTGGAACTTTCTTGGGAACGCATAGATTAAAATATAAGCTTTCTTTTAACGATTGGTATTTTTTACGTAAATTCCTATATAACTGTAAAATTTCATTCGAAAATGTTTTTAAAAAGTCGTTCAAAAAGTGTGTATACTTAATAATATTAAGTATACGTATGTATGTATGGGCGAACATACAAATTTTCTAACCAGGTAAAGCTAAAGTAAAGTCGAGTGTTCTGTTTTATTTGAATTTGGAACGATTTGGTTTGTAAACAGACCGGTTTCAGCTATGTGCCATCTTCAATGTTGTATTGAATATTCAATACAACACTGAAGATGGCACATAGCCGAAACCTGTCTGTTTATAAACCAAATTGGACGTTAGATGACGGAAAATCGTTCCAAACTAAAGTAAAGTCCTTTAAAAAGGACAAAGGACAAGGAAATGGAAAACAACGTATACAGTTTGACTATATTTTATCGCTAGATTAATGGGTGCGTAACAGATTTTCTGCACAAAAAGAAAAAATTCTGTCACATGGTGTACTTGTTCAATTCACAACCTTTTGTTTTTGCTCCATCATAACTTTGCTTCACTTAATCATGAAATACTGAGACTTGAAACATAAGGATACTCCCTATATCTAACCTCATGGGTGAAGTTTGAAAGTTTTACCATAAAAGTTTTCCGGGATATGAAGATATAAAAAGTGCATATTGTACTACCTATTTACTGACTCCGTCACTCATCAATATTACGGAGCACTTCCACTATAGCTATATCTGAAAACAGGCACTTTTTATCTATGTGGACAAGGGTGGCCCTTATTTGTATGGGGCACTGCCAATATACATACCTAGAAAGCCGAAATTTGTTATATTGGTAGGTCTTGGTAAGAAAGTACACTAAAAGAATTTTGGTTCATAAAACCAATGAAACAATTTCATTACATTTTTTTCAATTAATCCAATGACAATTTTACAAATTTCACGAATATTTTAAAAAGGATTTCATTAGTTGAAACAATTTTATTCGATTTTTTTCATTAATCCAATGACAATTTCACAAATCCAATGAAAATTTCATTAATATTGTGAAAGAGTTTTCTTGGTTGAATTTTAAAGAAATGTTTCATTTAAAATTCAACCAAAAAAATTCTTTCCAATATTAATGAAATTTTCATTAGATTTGTGAAATTGTCATTGATTTAATGAAAAACTCGAATAAAATTGTTTCAACCAATGAAATTCTTTCACAATATTCGTGAACTTTTCATTAGATTTGTGAAATTGTCATTGGATTAATGAAACAAATCTAATGAAATTATTTCATTGGTTTTATGAAACAAAATTCTTTCAGCGTAATAACAAAAGTCTGAAAACGGGAATTTTTCAGCGAAAAGGACTGGGATGTCCCTTTTTTTGTATGGGACAATTCCACTATACCTAGAAAGCTGAAATTTGGTGCAGCTAGGTTTGCACCAAATCTGAAAACGAAAACTTTATCTATGGGCACTAGGGTTCGCCTTATACATACAGTTACCAAAAAAAGCTTATACACTTTCTTCATTGAAATTATTCGATCTGTTATAGAATAAATATGAAATAAGACTGGACAACCTACACAGAAAAAACTAAATTACCTTTTCTGTAAAGGAATATTAAATATTTTGTCTCGGAACGGACCTACAAACAAATTTGTAAATATAAACAAAAATATCTCAACAATTTCATTGAAAAAAAATAGTTTTTTTTCAGCGAACAAATTGTTTATGTCTATAAAACAATTTGTCTAAAATTATTTATAAATTGTAAACAAAACTATTTTCTAAATGAAACAAAAAGATTTACTGGGTTTTCTGAAAATATCAAACAATATTTTTGTCTGAATTTACAAAACAATTAGTCTAACGGCCCTTTTCACAATGTACGATTAAAAGTTAACGTGTACTTTAACGGCAAGTTCGCAATGGCTCTGCCGATAAATTCAGTTCTTTGTATCTAATTCGTTCAGTATATACAACTGATTATAAGATAGGGCGTGTAACCGACAAAATTCAATTGGCTACGAATTCGATAGTCACAACGAATCTCTTTTCTTTGTGTATGTTTGTGCAAAATAGTGGGGAGCTTTAACTCACCCTAAAATTAGTCCCAGATGTAAACTTTCAAAACGCCGATAGACGTATGTATATATTTTGTTGTTGCCGCTGCCAGAATCATCACTCGTTAGGATCATGTTATTTATTTTTTTTTTTATTTTTTAAAGAGAAGTAACACAATCAGGCAATTAATGCCTACCAGTTAATTAATTAATGTGTTACCTTCTTTGGGAAAGGGATAGTGTAGAGAGAACAGGTGGTGAAGTGGGAGAGAGAGAGAGAGAGAGAGAGAAAGCTTAATTCATTTACAACCCTGCTATTGCGCGTTTTTTTTTGTAAAGCAGTGTTGCAAGCCCCTCTGGTGTCAAGTAGATGCATTGAGTTGTTTAAGCTGTGTAGCCTTTTTATTAGTTTTTCTTACATCGTCGACGGTCTGCTACAATACCGACGAAGGAGGGTGCTGTGAAGTGCTTTAGGATATATTATTATTAGTCGCTGCCGGTACTGCCAAGGTGATCAGTGCTATGCCTTCATCACGTTAACAGTCCAATAACAACAAACACAATAACACACCAATGCACATGAGAAAAATGCATGATGTTGTTGGCTTGCCTGAAACTAGTCTTGAACTCAAGACCACAGGGTTTGTAGTCAATAGCGCAACTACTCAGCCAACGGCACCCAAGTTTAAGTGTTCAATTCACAACCTTTTATAGGAGTTATATAAATGTTGTAGGTAATAGAGGGTTGCACAAAATATCTTGAATGTATATTAAGACATTTGTTTTGCTCCAAACACTTTCATAACAGTGCTGTTGTGAGGAGCATTTATTGCAAAGGGCTTTTTAAAACACATTTTTAATTAATTCGTAGGGTGCGAAGATGGTTTTCACACATTGTACAAGTTCAAAAAATTACTTTCCAATTGCGCTTTCTAGTACGTGTTGCTCGTAGCATTATTGTTGCGAAACACACCTTCAAGACATCCTGTGCAACCGTCTAGTATGTAATTTCCTTATAAACATGTTTCTACACATGCTAGATGAAATGTTTATGTAGATATTACCAGGAACATTTATTTGTTCATTCTATAGATTGTGAATTGGCCACAAATTCATATACATATTTTAAAAATGTTTTATTCTACAAACTTAATGTTCTGATTATTTAGAAAGAAACTTTACAAGGAATGCAACATATAAAACAAACAGGTCACTGCTTTTCATATAAAAAAAATTAAATTCACATTATTCTCCTAACCACTCACTGTACCGATTATTTTAGAAAATCAAAATCCAAAATTACAATTAAAACCGCTAAAGTTGGCTGTTAAACGATAAATAAATGCATTCGCTTGGAACGGTTAAGACCAGAGTGAAAGATAGAGAGTGAGTGGCGAGAAAGAGCGCGAAAAGGAACAAATTGTGAATAGTTTGTTGTACTCGTGCATCGCGGTTATACCGCATGCGAAAGTACAAAAAATGATTAATTATACAGAAAATTTTAAATGAACACAAGAGTATTTTTTAACTTTTAAAAATTTATTTTGTTTTTGGATCTAACACGTTATGGTATTGTGGGTTTTAAGAAAACAGTTAGCTAGTTATCTTTATACTAGTAATTACTACTTACCTTCAAAAGTATTTTAAAGATGGATGAAATGGATTAATAGACAGACGGGCAAATAAACAGATACAAATGTATCTAATAAATTCTTAAAAAATTTAGAGAAACATATAGATGTACATATGGATGTATGTACATATGCATGTACGTATACAATCCAGAGAAATATTTTTAACACTTTGTTTTAGTTTTATTTTAAAAAATTATCAATTTTGGCACTGTCTTTTTATCTATATAATTTATGTAGGTTCTGGTGACCTTTTACATTTTTCTTTTAGTATATTGAAGCTAGTTGTATATAAAAATTTTTTTTTATGTTTTATTTCCTTGTTAATTTAAGCTAGAAATATTTAAAAAAATCTATTTTCACTTGACGAGAAATGCTTTTCATACTGAAAAATAAATATTTATTGATTCTTTTTTAAATTTTTTACATATTTTTTTTATAAATTTAGAACAATATTTAGCTACCCCACTTACAAAATCACTTCTTTTTTGTTACAACACGCACACTTATTTTGTTGGAACAAATACATTTAAAAAAAAACAATAATGTATTGTTCAAGAAAATGTGTTTGTATCCGTTGGATACAGAATGGTTTTCGCGTCGTCAATAACAAATGCTTTAGCAGCGAATTAAACTCATAACAAAAAATCAGGGTAGCGACTTTAATGCCAAAATGAAACGTCAAAAAGTCATGAAAACAATTTACAGTTTGAAAGGTCATTTGTCCTGAAAAGTTATTGTAGAAAATACAACTGCAACCCTTAAAAATTTGCAAAATAATTTCAAAGATATGTAGATACATTAACAAAAAATCAGATATGGCTATAAATAAAGCACTAAAGAGAAAGAATGTTTAAAACATAATAAAAAAAAAAGAAATTTTACTTTCTTATTGTCATTTGCGTTGTTGTAGTTGCTGTCAAGAACCTACGAGAAGATACATGTAGATTTTGTGAACCCACACGTATCCTTAGTTATTACTTGTTCTAATTTTTGTTGTTGTCACTGTCTGTATTTTATGGATACACAGGTATATGTTTTTTTTCTCGAAAGACTATTATTTACTATTTTTGGAATTTCTTTCGACCACTTTTTTTTAGTTTGCAGCTTATCATGCTGCTAACTCATTGTTATAAGTACAATTTACATAAATTATAGCTGCTGGTAGTCACTTGTATTTTACTTCTAGTTTCTTTTTATCCGCGTTAACAATTTTATCGAACTCTACCATTTGAGATACTCCGTTCAACTGCCTAAATTTGTCAGTTTGTTAAATGTTCGTGTTACGTTTTTCTGTTTACGTTATTCAAAAATTCACTCTCTGAGTTTGCGCTCCAAAATCAAGTTTTTTTTTAGCATTATTTTTGTATTGTTTTGTGTTATTTTTGTTTGTTTGGAGACGTTTTCTGTTGTTTTGTTGTGGTATGATTATTTTATTATGTACATGATTATTATTTGTTTTAATTTACCATTGGGGAGAGTCCCCCCATAAGCATATTAAGTTTTCAAAAATTCAAGTTTTTATCGCGAAAAATACTGGTTTTTATAAAAAATAAAAACTGTTACCAAAACTATAAAACAAAATATGTAATATAAACTATCTAATGGTGTGTTTGCGTACTTTTGCAATAATAATTACACTATGCAACAAGAAAAATGCAAGGAGTATCTACCACTATATTTTTGGATGTGTTATAGTCCCCTAACTGCAAAAACAGTTGAAATATCGTCGGCTCAATATGCAAACCGGCTAAATCCACTTTTTAAGTAAATTGAGATTTTGATGCCGTGTGGTAGAGAACGATACGCTCCGTCGACCAGCATGTAGTGTTTCCTCAATTTGAGTCTTGAAGTATGTAAAAAAGTTTAATAAGAAAAACTGCTAAATCCACTTATAGAAAAAAGAAAACCTGCTAAATCCAGTACATTATTAGCTCAGTGTTTATTACTAACTCTAATTTAGCTGTTTCTTGCGATTTTTATTTTTGTAGATTGTAGTCATAGATGAAGAATACCATAACATAAACCAACTATATTTTTGGTTTTCCTTTCAAGCTGCAAATATGAAATATAAGAAGTTGTCTGTCTCTCCTGTAAAATGTGTTGAAAGAGAGTTAGCAGGTTTGCATATTAAGCCGACGATATATAAAAAAAATTAAAATTGGGATTTTTGAAGATTTTATCATAACTTGGGAAGGGGTTGCCACTTTGATTACAAAAACCACTTAAAAACTTGAAACAAAATTATCTTTAAGCCGTTCTAATATAATTTTTTTTAATACTCAACAGTTTCGGAATTATTCCGACCACAATGATGAAAAATATATTTTTGGAACAAAGTTTCCTATGCCACGTTGTGCATATAATATGCAGAATATAAATGTTTGCTAAGCTGGGGTAAAAAAAAATTTTAATGTAACAAATACTGGTAACAAACACATGTAACGAATACTGGTAGGGACAAGTCAAAACAAAGGTTAAATTCCTAAAAAAAAAAAAGCAGCGTTGTCAACTTTTAGATTTCAAAAAACACTGAAACAAGTAAAAAACGCGTAATTCGCGAAAAAAGCACTAAATTTAAATTTTTTAATTTTATTTTAAAAAATTGTTATATCTTGCTTATTCTGTAAATCGAGCCGATTTAAAACAAATTAATTTAGAAAAATTAAATCCACTAACAACAAAAATTGTTCAAACTTTTTGTAGTTTTCTATTTTTTAGAGCTTAATATATTATATTCGATATTAATTGATTATATATGATTATATAGAAATTATCGGGTTATCATGAAGAAAAAACTGTAACTTTTGAATCTGTTTTCATCCCTAATTAAAGACTTTGTACAATAAAGACCTGTCAGTTGTACTCTGTAAAAAAGACAGTAAAGTTAAAATAAACCTGTTTATCGACATAAACCACTTATAACCTCTTTATGGCGTAGATGTAAATGTACTATTAGTGTTAATTGGTGTAGTCTGTGTAATAGACTACACAAATTAACACTGATATTTAAAACAATTAAAATTAAAGAGTGTTCCATCAGTTAATGTAATTTTGACTATGTAATTTAGACAACTTGTTGTATCTTGGAAAGTGTAAGAGGCAGGCGTGGATACAAGGGGGAAGGGGATGTTTTCCCCCAAATCGAGTCAATTTCTATAGAGTTTCTAAAAGAAGTTTGGGAAAATAGTATGTTTTACTTAGAAGTCACACAAAAAATCGCTAAAATTAAAAATCACAAAAACGAAAAAAGCGCCAAAAGAAAATAAGCGCCAAAACAAAAAAAGCGCTAAAACAAAAAAGCCAAAACCAAAAAAAAAAGTCGCTGAAACTAAAAAATCACCGAAGCCCGAAAAAACCCCAAAAAACCAAAAAAAAAGAGCCGAAAGTCGAAAAAAGCACCAAAATTAAAAAAATATCGTCAAAAAGCGAAAAAATGTTAAACAAAAAAAAAATAAAGCTCCAAAACGAACAAAAAATCGCCAAAACTAAAAAAACCGGCAAAAATTGCAAAAAACGAAAAATCGAAAAAAACACTAAAATGAAAAGGGCGCTAAAAAAAACCAAAAGAAAATCGCCAAAAGAATGAAAAAAACTTTAAAAATAAAAAAACTAAAATTAAACGAAAAAGCAATACGAAAAAAATTCCCAAAATGAAAATAAGGGCAAAAACAAAAAGAGATATACGTGTATTCGTACGGATTCTTTCTTGTGCGAGCTAAAGTCGCACTTTACTGGATTTATTTATGGTAATTTGGATATTCTAAACACTAAAAATTAAAAAAAATCTATTTCGATCCTTGTTCGATCCTTTCGATGAAATTATTTTTACTTTAGAAAGAAATTCTAAAGCATGTTATAATTGAATATTCAAAGAAAAATTTTTGGTTTTAAGGAAGGTTGCATAAAAATGCTTAAAAAATCGTGTTTTTTATGGAATACTGCCTTGCTGATGGTATAAATGGTAAAGTTTAATGCAGCATTGGATGCAGCTTGAAAAGTAAATAGTAAACTAATATCAGATATGATACTTTAAGCTCTAAAAATATGAAACTGCAATAAAGTTTGAACAAATTTTCCTATTACTGGATTTAAATTGTCTAAATCGAGTGTTTTTAAATCGACTCGATTTACAGAACATGCAGAATAATATAACTAAAAATGCGATTTCTAATTTTTTGTTAGTTACGTGGTTTTTTCATTTCAGCTGACTATATGTGGCTTAAAATTCAGGATGTATGAGAGGCAGCCATTGACTTGCACCAATTTTTCTCAAACCTAAAATTATTCTTAGTTTAGTAATTAAGTAATAGTATACGAAAGTTCATCTTTCTACGATTACACTAGTTTTGCCGATTCAATATATGGGGACAAAGCACTATGCATCGTTGCTTTGACGTCTTCAGTTATGTGACAATTTTCGATATATTTTTATTACACTATTCTTAAAATATGTTGGTCGTATCCACTAGTGTTGTCAATTATTTGGGTTTTGTAATCGTCGAATAAAATTTCATAATTTTTTTTTTGTTCTAACAACAGAATAATTCAAAACTTATTCGAATATTCAAACGAATAACGAATGAATCTTTTCATACGAATAAATACTTTAAAATCACGATATTTAATATATTCCATCACTACCCTGCGGTAAATGTTGTACCAATTGTTTTGAACATACTTGGCCTATGACTGGTGAAAATGGGAATGGTACAAAATGTTCCTGAGTCGGGACCGGTGAAAAGACACCATATTACAAAAATATTTGTTTGAAGTACAGTAATTTATATAGTATTAAAGAAACCAGCACATGACAAGTAATATCTCAACCGGCCAAAAAGATACACAGTTTTTCATCAGCGTTCTTTGATAGAGTAGCGTCATCAAAATCAGTATACTACTGATCCGTTTCGCTGGCATCGCTGGTCTGATGATTAGATATTCTGAATCTATTCATGTAGAAAGTTGTATTGACATTTTGTTTGTAGATTACCAGCAATAGTTGTATGCAGGTATAAACTGAATTGGCGTTGTACATATTCAAATCAAACTGGCAGTTATTTTAATAAAGCTGTCTGGCAACTTGCCATGGGAGCACATCTGTTTTCTTATATTTCGTTTTAACAGCAGCTACAAGTGTTTGAATAAAAACAGCTGACTGAAAAAAACCAGCACTACTACGAACGTCAACGCAAAATAAAACCACAAGAAATGAACAAAACAAAAAGAAAGGAGAAAAGTCTAAAGTTTTTTTTTATTATTTTGGCAAACGCGTTTTTTGTTGAGAAGAAAACAGACAGAAGTTTTGGAAAAAATTGATTTTGGGGAAATCAAGAATTGTGTAAACTTTTAAGGAAAAAAACTAAGAAAATTAATAAAAGTGCAATATAATTTAATAAAATGGTAAATAATAAAAAGTTTTGTCCACCTTACACACAAAGATGGTAAATTCAAAGCGCAGTGTGAAAATTTAATTAAATGTTAAGATTTTCCGTGAGCTAGAAAATAGATACAAATTTAAGTATGAAACGATGATGATGACAGGAAGGAAGTTTAATAGTAGTGATTTATTGATTTTTACAGCAAATATTTCATAAATGTAATACATACCAGAAAGATCTAACTTATGTTTCAAATATATAATTTTCTTTTTGGCAAAAAGAAATGTGAGCTTACAGAAAAACCTAAAATTAACAAGTGTTTAAATGAAAAAAAGACAAGGAAAAACCAGACGACGTAATAAAAGTGGCTTTATGTGGCAAGTAATGTTTTTTTTCATATACTTTTTCCCATCTCAATGATTTGCAAATCTTTTACAGACTTTTTTTTGTAAAAAATATATTTCCTCTGTTATTTTTAATTTTTTCTTTCTGTAAATGGGGTGGGGAATAATGTGTTCTTTATTTTGTCTATGGCAAGAGATGGAAGATGAAGGGAATTTTTTTGTTAATGGCAAAAAGTTGTAGTAATGGTTTTTATTGTGTTTTCCTTGCCGTTTTATTGAATTTTTTTTGTTTACATTTGTTAGGATTAATGTATGTATCCACTTTACTTTGCTGCAACTTGTTCCTCTCATTTCTTCATCCTCAATTCCAGCGATTTCACTTAGACTCCCCCAATCCACTAAAATCTACTTCTTCATTCTTTGTTCTGTTTGTTCATCTAATGATGCAGCGAAAGCTACTGCAGCATCATTATTATTTATTTTGTGCATTTATACTTACATACACACCCTGTAGTCCCAGTTGTTTCTGACGACATTGTCATCGATGTTGTCTGCAAGGCAGTTAATGATTTGTCGTCTATAAAACATATTTAGAAATAAGTTTGGCAAAAAGGTGGTTTTCGTTGTCGTGTATAAATAATTTGTTTTTACAAGATTATGAAAATTTGTGCTACAAATCCTTATTGACGACAAGAAAAGCAGCAACTACATTGTAGTTGTCGTGTGTACAGTTTTATTGTCGACAACAAAAGTGACAAATGCATCGACGCTGTCGTATGTACATTGTTATTGCCTACAACAAGAGTAACAACTGCCTCGAAGTTGTCGTCTTCCATTTATGTTCACTAAAGAGTTTAAATAGTCCACAAAACGTGTTTTGTGATTTAGATTCGATTATTACTTTTTAAATTTTATTATAATTCATTGACGAAAACTTTAGCAGCATGTTACCAATCTTGTGATGAATTACATTAGGATTCTTTGTTCGCAAATGTCATCAATCGCGTCTTGAAGACTTGGCTTACGGGGTATGTATGTGTAGATGCATGTATGTATCTAGAAAGAGGGTTTCAAAATGATTTGTTATTCAGTATTTGAGGAAACGTATTTAAGAAGGATAATAAATACTAAAGCCATGCGCAGCATATTTTGATGATGTGCTCTTGAAATATAGTTTATTTCAAATACTTCTGCAATAGTAATGTTTCGACGATCATATTTCTTTAATTAGAATAAACCTTCCGGTTGGATATATGCTATTTTTTTAACCGACTTCAAAAAAAGAAAAAAGGTTATCAATTCGTCATGTATTTTTTTTATTATTTTTATGTATGTTCCCTCAAAACTCCGCATTTATGAACCGATTTCGGACTTTTTTTTCTGTATTCAAAAGGACGTACATACTTCCAAATTGATCCCGTTCAAAAGTGGGCGAGTCACGCCCATACCAAGTAAATACACAATCGTTTTCAACTACTTCTACTCAAGCGATTCTTATGAAACTTTACACACACATTAAACTTCTGTTTAAATACTACATCAGGATCAAAAAAGTGGGCTGTGCCACGCCCATGCAAAGTAAATATTCTTTTTCAACAACTTCTACTAAACCGATTCTTATGAAACTTTGCATATAGCTTTAGTTATCGTTATAATACAACATAATTTTTAGAAAAGTGGGCAGTGCCACGCCTATGGAAAGTGAATTAGCATTTGAACTACTTCTACTTAGCCGATTCTTATGAAACTTCGCACACATAATTCTCGTAAAAGTACATGATGATAAAATAAGGGGGTGGTGCCACGCCTATTTCATCTCAACAACAAGTTACTCAACACACAGCAGTTAGTATACACATGCGGCACAAAAGCAACTTTTTAAAAATAAATTTAAAAAAGTGGCTAATGCAGCAAAAACAAGATTTTTTACTTTCATTAAAAAGATATTAACTTCTAACTGCAGTCATGAAAGTTCATAAAAATTTAAACTTTTATTCAAAACATCCCAGCGGGAAAAGTAGTCATTGATTACATATATAATGAAAGATACAATGTATTGTTTTAAAAAGCAAAACAATGCATTCCTTTGGAAGCCAGAAGGTAATTTGATAACACACAAAAATTACACATGCATTACCACATCTTACGGAAGAAGGAATGTATTGTTTCTGCTCGTAACAACTGTTCGTGTTTTCCTCGTTTTAGTTACATACATATTTGTATATTATTATATTAAGAATTAAAAAAAACTAATTACAGAATTCATTCGCCGGACACTTTAAAATAATTCTTTAGTTTCCTAGGAAATGTTCTGTGTTAACAATAATGAATTCTGTTATGAAATATTATACATTCTCTGCATCATTTTCTGGTTTACTATTCATTACCTTTTCCCTCTGGGATATGCCAGAAGCAGTGGTGAAAATACAAACAAGTTTTATCGGGTATATTTTGAGAAAACTTCATGTAAATCTTCTCTGTCGTTTTTCACCATTTCGACTTTTTGGCATATAAGCTGCCCGTTCCCTACTTCCCATTATTTGCCACAATGATTTTTATTAGGAAGAACATTGCCAGGAATATTTGTAATCAAAATCCTAAAATCATTTCGGGCCACCCTAGTGCCCCTAGATAAAATGTTTGTTCTCGTTTTTAGATTTTGGTGATTACTTACTCATCAAGACTTGCTTGTACCATTTCTAGAGTATGACCGAAACCAGTTTTTTGAGGCCGAACCCGAACCGAAACTAATATTCGGCATAAAGGCCGAATATTCGGCCGAATCCGAAACTTGCCGAAACTTCTTAGCATTAACTGATATTGACATGACCGAAACCAGTTTTTTGAGGCCGAACCCGAACCGAAACTAATATTCGGCATAAAGGCCGAATATTCGGCCGAATCCGAAACTTGCCGAAACTTCTTAGCATTAACTGATATTGACATATTAAAAACTTAGTAGAACTGAAAAGTCATTTATTTTATTAAGGACCCTCTTCACAATGTGATTGAAAGTTAACGTGGTCTTTAACGGCAAATTCGGCATACAAAACTCTCCGTAAAGTATGCGTTAACTTTTTACTGTACACTATGAAAAAGGGCGTGAGAGTATTTCTATATACATACAGTGTCAGTCAAAATAATAGTAAAAATTTAATATATTTCCTTCCATCAAGCAAATATAAAACTTAAACATTTACGAGCATATGACTAATAAAAACTTGGCATGAAATTAGCTTAAATGATGAATAGAACTGGAATATTGGGTTCGGTAAATATACATTGAGGATTGTTTTATCACTCTATTGATGACGTTACAAGAGCACCAATCAAAAAGTTGAATCGGAATAGCTAAAAAAAAATGTAAAGTGGAATATTAACCTATTCTTGACACTAAATTTATACGATTGCATTCATTTCTACTAAAGTGAAGTTTTTTTTTGTTTACGCTCACGTTTCATCGATGATATACACAATAAAGAATTTTTCTCGATATTTTGAAATTATTTAAAAAAACAAATATTCAATTTCAGTGCAAAATTGCAGAAGTAAATTCGATTGCGAAAAATCGATTTATTATAACATAAAATAGATTTTCGACTGGAACCGAAATCGGCTTACCATTCCCTAGTTTATGCTATTTATTTTATAAACAAACAGTTGAATACTTTAAGTTACTATGTAAATCTTTTAATTGCGCTTTATAAAACTAAGTAAAATTTTCATTCAATTTGAAAAGATTTGGGACGGGAAAAACAGATTCATGGCGGTGACATATTATAGATTTGGAAAATACTATTTCGATTAACTTCCTTATTTATAGAGAATAAAAAGTTTCGGTATTCTGCCAAAAAGTTGGCCTAAACCGAATATCAGCCGAAACCACAGTTTTGGCCGAAACCGAAACCGAATATTCGGTAGGACTCTAATCATTTCAGATCTCCAGCTATATTAAAAGGGCCTATTGACCTTTTAAAAATATTTTTTTTAATTCTAAGGCTGCGTTTTTGAGATGTGGATTAAGATTAAACTTAGTTTAACGTAGTCTGAAAATCTGATTTTTCCGGTGAAATGTAATTTTTTTTAATATATAATTAAGGACCAACATTTTAAGCAAAACTAAGCTGTTCCGTAAAAACTTTGAACACAAACTTGGTAATGGCGGCACAAATCTGTTTTCAGATTAACTAAACCTAGTTTAACGGAGATCTCAAAAGCCCAGCGTAAGAGACAAAGACTATTTTTATAGCACTAATAGCTTATAAGTTACATAATAATATTTTGCTTTAATATCTTTTTAAACAAAACAGTTATAGCAATTTACAAATTTTAATTTACGAAGAAAACTTTAATACATATTAGCAAAATACTGAGAAAGCCCATTTTGAATCGCTCTGTTCTCTGTGATATACATACATAGTTGAAATGAATCGTTTATTTCAGAAACCCATCAACTGACGGGTTAAACAAGCGCAGTTGATGGGTTTCTGAAATAAACGATTCAAATAGTGCTGCAATATTCTGGTCCTCGAGGTTCACTGGTATTTACTTTAAAATGAGCGACATAACTTTAAAATAGTTAACCATACACAAAATGATTTTTGGCCGCCTCCTCAAAATATGGTCCACATTGCGATGTTAGTTAACTCTACAGATTGTTAATTTGGCCCTTGGAAATTTATAGAACAAAACATAATCTGTCGTTATAACTTCATGCTCGGGTCTTAAGAGGTTATATAAATTTTTTTGATATCTCCCCTCGTTTTAATATATCGGACTGAGCTCCTATTCGTCACATGGTTATTGGCGGCGGCTGAGCAAAAAAAATGCCGGCGGCGGCTGAAATTCTGATGTAGCCGATATTTCCCTTCATAGTCCACGAGCTAGTGAAATTTTGACTAACGGTATGCGTGTAAGGCTGGAAACTTTTTTAATAACGATTTTTTATCATTTTGCAGTGTAACGCAGTCTGCCATGTATCTGTAAGTCGATTCATTGCACCAGATGCACTTCAAAATGCAAACAAAATTAAAAAAATAACTACGTTTAAGGTTGAATTTTTTATGGTTTAGGACATTCATTGAGAAGTTGCAAACAACAAACGCCAGACTGTTTCATCAGTCTTTTTTGCTTTTACTCTGTAAAGCTCAAATTTTATGGAACTTTGATAAAGTGGTTCAAACAACTTAATTTAGGTCCGCTGAACACAAATATGAAATTATTTTTTATTACGTAAAACAGTTTTCGAGATATCCGCGGAAACCAAAAAATTTTTGCAATGTTATTCAGTTATTGGAGAAATATCTCGAGAATGTCTCATCTGAACGCCACAATACATATTTCTTTCAAAACATATTTAAAAAAATGCATTTCCCGATGTCTTCGGTTCGATTAAGATGAGAAAAATTACTTTTTTTTAATACTTTTAAGCCTTTGAGTGAAAGAGAATTTCATGAAGAACAAATGAAGCTTAAAATTGTTAGAATCCGATGAAAACTTAATTTGGGTCCAGCTGAACACGAAAACGAATTTTTTCAGCAGTAAGCGCTTTAGCGATTTTTTGCATATCTTTAAGGCCCCTTTTATTATTCAAAACTCAACTAGGCTGAGTTGTCAATGTTACGACCCAACTCAACCATTTTTTTTGTATTATGATTCACAACTAATTTTAGTTGTCTTCGAAATAATGTTCGAAAAAAAGGTTCTTATAATGGGTGTTTTTTATTGAGGTATAGAACTTTAAGTTGGCATCACTTTTTTAACTGGCGGCCATTTTGTGAGCTGTCAAGTGATTAATATTTAGTTTGGTTTGCCATTTCATCATGAACAGGTTGACAAAAGAACAACGCTTGCAAATCGTGCAAATTTATTTCGAAAATAATGGTTCAGTTCGCGAAGTTTACCGCAAGCTCCGTCCATTTTATGGTCGACATAATCGTCCATCAGAGCAATTAATTCGGTTAACCATGGATCGTTTTCGCACTACGTTTACTCTATGTGATAATACGCATCCGCAGAGACGTCGAACAGTGCGCACCGAAGAAACAATTGCCGCTGTAGAGCAAAGTGTTGAAGAGGACCCGAATGAATCGATTCGCCACCGTGTACAGCAATTGGAGCTTTGTCCATCAACTTTATGGAAGATTTTCCGCAAAGATCTTGGCTTGCGACCTTACAACATCCAGCTTGTGCAAGAATTAAAGCCGCGAGACCATGCAATGCGTCGTGATTTTGGTGTATGGGCCGAAAATGAGATTGATCTCGATGCTGATTTTCATCGCAAAATTTTGTTCAGTGATGAGGCTCATGTTTGGTTGAATGGCTACGTCAACAAGCAAAATTGCCGCATTTGGAGTGAAGAGAATCCACATGAGACCCTTGAGACGCCATTACATCCACAAAAACTGACTGTTTGGTGTGCTCTATGGGCTGGTGGAGTCATTGGGCCATACTTCTTCCGAAATAATGCTGGAGAGTCAGTTACCGTTAATGGAGACCGGTATAGAGCCATGATAACCGACTATTTTGTTCCCGAATTGGATGGCATGAATGTGGATGAGTTGTGGTTCCAACAAGACGGCGCTACATGCCACACAGCGCACGTCACAATCGATTTATTGAAGGAAACATTCGATGAGCGCATAATTTCGCGGAATGGACCTGTCAATTGGCCATCAAGATCGTGTGATTTGACACCATTGGATTATTTTCTTTGGGGATATGTGAAGTCGCTCGTCTACGCCAACAAACCAGAAACGTTAGGGGACTTGGAAGCCAACATTCGTGGCGTTATTGCCAGCATACGGCCCCATATGCTCGAAAAAGTGGTTGAAAATTGGACCTGTAGAATTGGCTTTATTCGAGCCAGCCGCGGCGGCCACATGCCCGAAATCATATTTAAACATTAATGGCATAAAATTATCCTTCCAATAAAGCCAAATTGATGGACATTAAAACGATTTTCTTGTGTTTTATTTCAATTCGAAGTTCTATACCTCTAAAAAAAACACCCGTTATATACTCTCTGTTTTTTGCAACCATAGAAGCCATCACAAAATATTTTAAATATTTTTAGTTCTGGCCTTACTATATTTTCTTGAGATTTTATGCTTTATGGATTGGCAACAATATTGGTTGACAAATGGGATAGATTGGCGCCTAAAATATATATTTTAAAAGTAAGCAAAAGTAACACAATAGTCGAAACAAAAACCAAAACACAACTGATAAAAAACAGTTGTCTCACTTTGATGAAAGTTGCAATCCGTAATAAGAATTTGACAATTACGACTCAACTATTAATTTAGTTGTGAATCACAATAGGGGCTTAAATAAACTTGTTTTAAAATCGCTTAATTTTATGGAAAAATAACAAATTTGTTTACAAAGTGCTGATTTACACTGGGAAACATTGTTTCCCGAAAACATTATTTTTCAGTGCAAGAGAGCGAGATAGGAATACAAGTGGTATATATTTCTATTTCATCACTCTCATGCGAAAGAAAATGTTCTACGATAAATGTTTCCCAATGTAAATAGCGTGAAACAAACTAAACTTTTGTAGTTAAAGTCGACTCAATCGGTTAATTTTGTAAGTGCGGCTGACGAAAATAAGCCGACTCCAGCCGTTCCAGCCGGCTATCAGCCAATCGAATTGGACTTCTGCTATCAGTATAGCTATTTACGTTTTCAGTCAATTGACTTTGGTGCCCTCTATCAGGGGCAGATCCAGCTTACGCTTTTGAGAGCGGAACTTTTACATGAAATGTACCATTTTGTAAAATTTCTTTTAGTAACTCAATATAGAAATTGGGCATATTTTATTCGTTTTGCTATAGCAGGATTGGAAATTTTAGTACTATTGATCTTTTTCCCGAACGTCCTTAACATAAAATTTACTTAAACTATTGTATGAGCAAATTAGAAAATAACATCTCCTGAAAAATGTCTTCTATTGTTTATTTATTCATATAAAATATAAATCAATGAAACTTTCAAGCCTACTACCCAAAACCCCCATCATATAGTCTGTACTTTATTTCAGTTGTAATTTCCTTTTTGTATTAATTTTTTTAGAGGCCAAGTTTACGAGAAATATTATTGAATGACTGCACTCCTGAGTGGTACTACGAAAGTTGTAGACAGACTGCCTGAGTTGCAATGCCTGATATTATTGTAACATAATGTATCATGAATATGTATGTTTGCATGGTGAATTCATAGATTTATCTCTTAAAAGGATATTCCTTTTAGCTCACCAACATACTAACTGTTTTCATTATTTTCATTTGCTTTATTCTGTATTTCATTTGACTAAATCTTCAAATGACATTGGGGGAGGTTGACCTGAGTATCTCACTGTTTTATATACTTACATATGTTCAATCAATGATTTTTTGTTTTATTTTCTTGTTCCTTGTGTCGTTCATTGCTTAGAGTTTTATTTACTTTTAGTCATTTGTTTGCAAAGGAATGCAAGCAAACGAACTAACAGTCAATGATTCATTATTTGATTAAACTTTATAGTACATTGCAATTATTGGAACTAGAAGTTACTTGTTGTGTATTATAAATGACATAATACTTACATTAATATCAATTGAATTGTTAGAAACATGTTTAGGTTTAATTGTGCGATGGGTTGCAAACTGTTTTAAGTAACTATGTATATATTTATGAAGCAGAACCTAACGAATTAATATTGAATATAAATTGTGATAAATCATGCGCTAACTGACTCAGAGTGTGAGGTAACTCCTAACTAAACAGCGTTTCTTAAACTGTTGTTTACACCAGCTTGTAAACTGTCGGTATTGAACATTAACAGTATAACACTCCTTTAATACTTAATATACATCCAAGGCTGATTCTCATTTCAAATGATTTTTTTTCCTGTCCGTTGAAAGTATAGTAAAATAGTTCAGAAAATAAACGGATAAATGTTAAAATGAAATTTGCTTTAGCTTGATTTAAAATATTATAAATAAACGTACATAACTTTCTTTTGTGTAAGACGGTACATTATGTCTTACAAACAAGGAACGAAAATACTGTTTATACTCGTACTCTCCATACAAAATGACGTGTACGAATTGCATACTGCAACACACATCCACTCGGAGACCCATTTGCATATATTGTGATTTCATTATGTTTTTACCCGCTAGAAGATAACCCCATTTGTACCCAGAAGCAACACCATTACCTGTCATTAAGCTACTTAATTCACATGATGAAGACACCGATATCTTCCAGTTTGCTTATGCTTATCTGTGAGACACATTTGACGTCTAGAAGCAATTAAAACACTACTTAATGCGTGATCATTGTAAAGACTATCTTCAAGCAACTAACATCTGCATTGAAAATGTTCATCAAAACCTGGTGATTTCATCAATTTACTATCCTGCCAGGTATCCACTCCTGATTCTAAACGGAATAGAACTTAGGTTGTCTGACAGTGCGAAGTACCTGGGTATATATCTGGACTCGAAAATGTCATGGCACCGTAATGTCCAGGGAATAAATCCTAAGAACTCAAAATGGATCTTCAACATCGTAATAACGCCCATACTCACATATGGCGCGCTAGTATGGTCGACTGCATTAGATAAGATCACCTACTGTCGGATCATAGAAAGGATCCTGCGTACATCAGCTTTGATGATTACAGGCGCTCCACGCACCACTCCATCAAAAGCTCTCTTCACAATGATGCATTGGCTGCCAGCTGATCTCATGGTCAGACAACTGGTCATGAACTCTGCGATCAGGCTTGAGGCAGCAGGTGCAAGGAAAAAGGCACCCAAGGGACACGCCAACATTTTGGAACTCCTAAATGGTCTGCCGGAAAACATTGATTACTGCTCAGCCATTCCTCTGCCTGATAAAAGATTTGCCGTGATGCTCTCGGGCACGTCCTCCCCTCGTCAGGGGGATGTGCTGGAGATTTACACGGACGGATCTAAATCGGACTTTGGAGTGGGCGGCGGTGTCTTTATTCCCCGATATCAACAGAGAAAAAAGTTTAAGCTACAGGATAAATGTAGGCCGAAATATCAACCATAAAAAGAACAGCTAACTGGATGAGGTACTATAGGATATACAACGAGGATATCCAAATTTGTACGGACTGCAAAGCTGCGATCAAGTCTCTATCGGGTGTTTACACGACATCCAATTTGGTGCATGAATGCCGGATGTCTCTAAACGAGATAGCGTGACTTTCAAACCTAGAGATACTCTGGGTCCCAGGGCACAGCAATGCGCCCGGAAATATTGGACGAAGTAGCCAAATCCGAGGCTCGTATGCACACTCGAGACACGGATCAAATTGTTGGCGTACCGCTAAACTGCTGTAAATCTCATATTCAGCAGGAACTATTTGGGATCGCGCAGACCAGATGGTCAAACGAGTTCACGTGCTCGACTTCGAGGTTAATATGACCCCAATACGATTGTAGTAGATCTGCAATCCTGGAGGGGACCCCTCGTGGGCAAATACGCACACTTGTGGCGGTAATTACAGGACATTGTTTTATTGGTGCACATGCTAGGGCATTGAATCTATCGTATAATGATGTCTGTAGAAGTTTTCATAATGAGGAGGAGGAAGAAAATGTAGAGCACCTCCTCTGTATATGCCCCGCTCTCTCTGAGCAAAGGGTGGCTTCACTGGGCAGCCCGCTGCTTCAGTATCTAGCAGCCCTATCAAACTGCGACATTAGACAGATAAATTCTTTCATTCGATCGTCGGGTTGGTTCAACACTGATCTGAATAGGGAAACGTAGAAGGGGGTTCTACTTATCTTCACGTTCCCGCTTTCAGGTAACACAAAGGGACCTATAAAGACCCAAGTGGGCTGGTTATTTTAAATCTTTAAACTAGCAACCTGTATAACCTAACCTATCCTGCCATGTAGAGAGTCAATATTTTATATTTTTTAATTCACTAGGCCGCTGGTGACTACAACGCTAACCGTACGTTCTGGCGATCGCGACTAATCACTCTTAAAGGTCGCGTTTTGTTCGACACAATTTCTAAAATGTGTTTGAATGGAATTTCAAGTGGCCAGCCAACCTATTGGTCAACAGATCGGCAAAAAATTCCTGATATTATTGATTTCGAAGTAGTAAAAGGATTTCCCAGTGAAATAACGCAAGTTGAAGCTTCTTTAGATTGAGTGTTGTGTTTTTCTTCCGACGGGGGTTTTTTTTTGAATTTGGAACGATTTTCCGTTATCCCACGTCAAATTTGGTTTGTAAACAGACCGGTTTCGACTATGTGCCATCTTCAGTGTTCTATTGAATACTAAATTCAGTATTCAATAGAACACTGAAGATGGCACATAGCCGAAACCGGTCTGTTTACAAACCAAATTTGACGTGGGATGACGGAAAATCGTTCCAACTTCTTTAGATTTATCTTCAGACCTCTCACCCACTGTTATTACCCCATATACTCACTCTTAACTACTTCACCTATTTGCGATTTAATGCACCTAAGCATTAATTGGTTAAAATATAAAAAAAAAATATTTAAATGCCCATTGCCTATGCCCATAGAGGTCTCTACTAGACATTAAGCAAGCTGACCAAAATGCTACTTCTACCATTCGACAGGTGAGATTTAACAAAATTTATTTTGAAGATGTGGAACGGCTTCTGTCTGAAAAAAGAAGAGTTCGAAGCAGGTGCGGACCCAGTTTAAGCTTTTGGGAGGGGAAGTTTTAAATGAAACGTACAATTTGTAAAATTAGTTTTAGGAACTCCATAGAAATTAGTTATATTTTGTTCGTTTTGGAGGGCGAAATATCCATTTTTTCCCTCTCCTGGATCCGCACCTGGATCGAAGAGAATGGCAACGTTACAGACAAGGGTGGATCAAACCTTCAGCTCAAGGGGGTTACATAGTGGAAATTCAGTCGCATACTGGGTTCGATTGTGCTTAAAGTGGTGGTTATTCAAGGTAGGGTGTAATCAGAGTACGAAAACGCAGCGCAGCTCTTTTTGCGCTTTACGCAAAGAGTGGAGCGATTTTTTTTGCGCTTGCGCCGCGCCAATATTTCGCGCTGCGCATAAAAGGAGCAAGCGCAAAAAGGAGCATTTTCCTTTGCGCTTTTTGATTGCGCAATGCGCAAAAAGAGCCAAAACAGCATGAAATGCGCATTGCGCATTTACAGTAGTAAAACATTTTAAAAAATCAATGGGCGTTATTACATGCCATCGTAGTTTTTTTAAATCACCGTATGACACTTTCTGTTTAGGGGCTGCAGCGGAAATTAGGTCGGTAGTGCAGTTCATATATCCGTTTTCGATTTGGACCGGAAGTTGGGTCGGTAGTACAGTTCACACTTCCTGTTTAGGAACTGGACCGAAAATAGGGTTGGCTGTACAGTTCATATTTCCGGTTCCGGTGAGGACCGGAAGTTAAGTCGGTAGTGCAATTCATACCTCCGTTTTAGGGACTGGACCGCAAATGAGGTCGGTAGTGCAGTTCATATTTTCGGCTCCCGTATGGACCGGACGATGGGTCGGTAGTGCAGTTCATATTTTCGGTTCCGGTCTGGGTACCGGACGTTGGGTCGGTAGTGCAGTACACACTTCCGGTTTAGGAGATGGACCGGAAATTGGGTCGGTAGTGTGGTTCATATTTCCGGTTCTAGTCCGCAAGTTTAACCTGTCTAGGGGCATCATATTTGTATGGGGTCAAGAATAAAAAAGTAAAGAAGATCGATATAATGCTACAAATCCAATTGTCTTAAAATTACGTCACTACGAAAGATGTATGTATTTTGCAGCAGTGAATAAACTCAAACTAACCACTGTTGGCCGCGCAAAATGCGCAATGCGCAGCGCAAAGCGCTAGACAAGAAAAAAATGAGCATTGCGCAAAGAGCGGCGCTAATAAATCGAATGCGCTTGCGCTGCGCTAACCAATTGCTTCTTTTTTTCGCTCCGCTCCTTGCGCTTGTGCGCATTTTTAATACACTTTTAAGAAATGCACAATGCCTAATGAGCAAAAGGAGTGCGCAAATCCAAACTCTGGGTGTAATTGATGAGATAATTTATTTTTTAGATTTAATCTGCCCGAATTAGTTTAAAAATAACATTTTAAACGTTTTTAACGATATATTTAGAATTTATTAATCTAACAAAATTGCATATGTGTTCACTGTACAGGGAGATACCAACTCAAGTCGTCAAAAATTAATGAATTTGTGGGACTACCCATCTCAGACAATAATAAAATTTCGGACATCTGTCTCTTTTTATACCCAGCAAAAAATAAATGAACGCGTTCAAAATGAAATAGTGTTTCATGATTTCTTGAGCACTTGTTTTTTCGAATGCATTCTGAATACCATCGTAAATCGTAAATAAAGCTATAGTTTTTGAGCTAATTAAAAACGCATGCGATTTTACTAGGTAATATATTGCATAAAATATCCACCGAAAAAGGCATGCGAAAATGGAATTAAATCATTACACTGACACATTTTCAGTAAACAAGTTTTAGCTCCAGCATGTCTTAATAGTCAGAAGAGCATGGTTCGTATCCCAGGTGCGGCAATATTTTTTTTATTTTCATTTTTTATATATGAGTTTCACGAACCCATGCAAAAACGTAACCGAATCATAGAACTTGCATTGGTTCTAAGCGCTCATTTCAATGATGAGTAGTTTTGTTATATGTGAATCCATGCAGGTCAATGACACGCTTGTGTTGAAATCATGCGTTCTGCATATAAATTGAACCAGTTCATTTTCAGTAGAACCCATGCACTAACTATTTCTTTTGCATGTCTTTTTTTGCTGGGTAGTAAGGGCACAACATTTTGTGTCTAACTGATCCTATTGTGGAGAAATACGTCATTAATTTTAAATTAAAAAAAAAGTATTTTTTAACAATAGTTATTTCTCGTGTTGAAAGAGTTCAACGCATTTTTATTAAATTTGCTTCACGAGCGCTACCTTACTTATTTTCCGTTCCGTATGAGTCCAAATGTCTGTTCATAGGCTTACGTACTCTAGAATCGCGTAGAATAGTTCAATCGGCACTATTTGTATATGATATTATTAATGGTTTTATTGATTGCCCAGATTTGCTTAATATGGTACCGTTTTATATACCTCCTAGGAATCTAAGGTTGTCTAAGTTATTTGATGTACCCTTTCATAGGACTAATTATGCACGTAATGGTACTTTAACACGTGCCTTTGTTCAGCTCAACGAGATAATTTTCAATTTACAAAAAGTTTCTCATTCTTTTATCGAATTCGGCACTGAGAAATCTGAGTTTAAACTCTTACTTTTTAGTGTAATAAAATAACTGTCTTATGTGTTGTTTCCACAGTGCAAACAAGTATTGCTTGTCGGAAATTTGTTTGAAAAGCACTTAGTTTTTAGAGCGGTTTCCATACAAATTTTTACTAAGGTCGCTTGTTTGCATTGTGGAAACAGCACATTAATATAGTAAAATAGCTGTGATTTATAAACTGTAAAGATAATTTTGTATATATTTACGTTTTACACATACTTCATTGTTAAATTAGATATTTATACAATATAACTATAGGTATTTTTGTTATCTTAGTCTGTAAGGATTTTTTTTATCCAAAGACTGAAATAAATAAATAAATAAATAAATAAATAAATAAATAAATAACTCAAAATAAACATTTTCAATAGCGACAAAAAACCAGGGACATAACAGCTATAACCTATATCGGAAAAAATTGTTAAATAATAATTATTATAAGCTTTTTAAAAAAGTGCTCCCTGAATAACAATTAAAAATGAGAACACATTTTTTAGTCTTCTTATAACAGTTATAAACGATTTTTACTTTTTATGTCGTTAAATAACAATTATGAAAGATTTTTACTTTTTAGGTCTTCTTGAGACTTTTATAAAAGCTTTATATTTTTTAGGTCTTTACAGAGCTGTGAAAGATTGCAATCAATTTAATTGCAATCACATGATTGCTAGTTTTTGATTGCAATCAAAATCGTAAATTTGATTTCATGATTTCAATTTTAAATCATGAGATTTTTTCCATGTTTTTGGCATTCCGTACAACTTTAAGGATGTTAAATTAATGTTAGAGCCTTTTTGCAAATTAGGATTTTTTTTTCGAAAATTTTCTCTCTTTTTGCGATAAAAGTAATGTTTGGCGACTTTTGGCTTCTTGTTCACCCATAATAGTGAGATCCGGAGATATAATGTTACTCCTTTATATAAGTATATCTGTATATGATAGATAAGAAGACCGAAAAAAATAAAAATCTTATATAAAAGTCTCGAGAAGACATAAAAATAAAAATCTTTCATAACTGTTATTTAAAGACCTAAAAAATAAAAATCAATAACAAAATGCTCAAGAAGACTTAAAAAATAAAAATTGTTTATATTGTTATTTAAAGACCTATAAAATAAAAATCATTTATTAAGGGTCTTGTTGAGCCCTAAAAAATAAAAAAGCTTTCACAACTGTTATTTAAAGACCTAGAAAATAAAAGTCTTTTATAACTGTTATAATAAGACCTAAGAAGTAAAAATATTTTTTAATAGTTATGGAAGGATTAATATTTTTTGGGTTGTTCATAATTGTTATTACAGGAGTGATATTATTTGTAGCTTGTTTTTCTGTGACCAATTGGATATTTAAAAAATAACAGTTATTTCGGGTCTCTGCTAAAAACTATTTATATTATTATTTAAAGCAAATTTCGATAAAATAAATATGCCATTTTGAGAAAATATGGAAATTATTAAAATATACTAGTTTTCTTTCTTTTCTAATCGGCTGCAGATAAAATATGAAATTTTGATTTTAAAACTTAAAACTACAACACATTCGGTAAATTTGGCGAAACAATGACATTTTGGATATGTCACAACTTTTGAAATAAACATTTTTAATTTTTTTCTTTTGGCATAAACTCGTCTTAGGATGAAAGAAAACATCTGACCAAATTTCATCAAAATCGAAAGGGGTCGTGTCTAACCGTTGGTCGATTTGACATGGAATTACCCATATGTGACTAAACATCATAGAAAAACTTCAGACTAGTTGCCCATCTGTCCTTTTTTCATATATCTAACTATCGATTTTAACATTAGGTTGTCATAGGAGCCCAACTAGATCATTTGTATACAGTTATATCCCAGTTGTTGTAAACTAGTGCTCTTACTAGTTTGTTTATTTAGATTTTGTAACTCTTAAAAAAAACTGACTCAACCGGGGTACGAACACACTTTCATCATATTTCAAGGCAAGTATTCTACCCACTGAGCCTCTTTCTACTTATTTTTTTAAGAGTTAAAAATATGTTTTATATACAAGTCGTATATGTACCTGAAATTTTTTTCCTTTTTTGACTAGTATCGTTGTTGTCTCGATACAACTAGTAATGTGATTGTTCTTTTTTTACTAGTATCATTGCTAGTCTTGCTACAACTACGAATATGACTCTCCTTTTTTGACCAGTAACATTACAACTAGTAATATGACTGTCCCAAAGCGTATCTAGTTGGAAATTTAGCTGCTAGGAGGCTGTGTGTCTCACACACAGTGTACATGTGTTGATGGTAAAAAAAACAGCCTATACTCACGAGTATAGGAAATTGAGAGAATGGCCACCACTGTTATAGATAAACTTGGGAAACAGAGAACAAGCCGTCACAAAAGTCGGCTGCGGCCTTTTTATTCCATTTTAAATATGTACATTAGGATGGCTATATAATCTATGAAGAATTCTAAGCTTTAGATTTTCATAAAAGCGCGAAAGGATTATTGTGACACTTAGCCTTTAACTGATATGGTGAAAATAATACTGTATTAAATGACTGTGAACCTTAATTAGTTTAAGACAAAAAAAAAACTAACGCTTACATTTAATCATGAAGTTATTAGATTTCATGAAAATTAACAAATGGTTGGCTTGAATAATATATATTGTTAAAAAATCTGACTACAATCATAGTTTATTTAAAAATTCAACAACAGAATGGTTCTATAATAATAAAATATCGTTCTTATCTATACTATTTCGTTTGCAATAAAGCTATGGTTATAAAACAGATATGGCTCTCTGCTTCCAAAAAAGTTTTTGTTCTATCCCTTTGTTGAATGTTTTTTGTTAGTTTTGTGTTTTACTTGACAGCGTTTGGTTTATTTGAGAGCGGTTGGTGTGAAAAAATAAAAATTAAAATAACAAAAAAGTATATATTCCGGCAATTTATGTTCGGCCATGTTCATATTTATGTTTTTGTGCGTATATTTTTTGCACCGGACATAACTTTAAATGAGTATACATACATTCGGGGGCTTAAAAAAATTGCTTTTGCTTTTTTTCAAGTGCTATTATCTGAAAACTTTCTAGCTCTCCCATAAGATCAGATCCATATTTTGATTATACGCGAAGCTCAACGACTTTCAGTTTTTCCATATAAATTACATATTTTTTCGTATTTTCCAATAAAACTAATACTGAATAAATTTATTTACAATTTTGGTGGTCATATTCTTGTATGAAATTAAATTTTCCACAAAAAGCCTCTTACATAGTTTTCTCGTAAACTTAACAGGTTATGAAGTACAGTGAAAGCTCTACTCGCGGACAGCTCCAATATGCGGACATCTCCCGTATGCGGACAATTTTACTACACTTGAAACCATTATAATGAAAAACAAACAAATTACAATCCAACAAACGGACGCTCCCATGACCGGTCGCGGACATGAAATTACCATTAATTTTGACAAACAAGCTCCCGTAAGCAGACAGTTTAGCGAAAAGTTAATTTTCTTTGACTACACAAATTAAATAACAATGTTTAGAAAACTTAAGACGGGGGAATTTCCAAGAAAAATATACATTAGGAGCTCTATGGCAATCTGGTACCATAAATATAAACCAAAAGAAAAGTTTCTTAAAATCCAATGGCGCAATAGTACCAAAAGTGTTTGGAATGATTTGGTATTGCTCGCAATTAAAATATTTCTATAAGGGACAAATTCACAGTCTATTGTTAACTACGCCCGGCGATGGTTTAACTAAGGATTTTGCATATAAACATCACTGGTTAACCCACTTTAGTTAACTAAACACGGTGGTACAGTAACATCGGCACACAAGATAACTATATTGGTCTGTACATTTGGCCAGACCCACCTAACCGTTTGGATCGTACGCCCTACAAATTTCGAGTAAATTGCGCAAAAGCTATTTTTGTTAGGTTTTCGCAATTTACTCGAAATTGTGAGAATGTACGAGCCAAACGAAACTTATATTCGGATTCGGCGTATCGAAAGACATATCCCAAGGTGGGTTTGGTTAAATGTTCAGATGATCCCTTTTGTTTTTTTGTGTGTCGGTATTATTAAAGCAAACCAAAAGAGATTGGCTTAAAAAATTTTGTAAGCGACATGGCGTCAGTTTTGAAAGTGTTTCAGGAGAAGGGTTGATTGTTAAAAAGTCACACTCGACTCGCCAATGAACTTTCATCGTTAATGTACAACTATGCTAGTGAATTCGTGTTCTCGTGAATTCGAAAATATTGACAAAAACACCTCCCTGTATTTTAGAAATCCAACCAAAAGGATTTCGTTATAATAAAAAGTGAAATTTTTTAATACATAGTTAAATTGTTTTGGTTTATTCTTATTAACGGACATCTCCACCTAACGGACAAAAACTCCCCGACGGTGAGATTCCGCTTCTGGGAGCTTTCACTGTATTTGCTTTCAGTATTGTAATTGCTAGTATTCCACGTTTGATAACTTTTTACCCGTTAAGCTTACGAAAAAACACGTGAGTGGTTTTTTGTGGAAAATTTAATTTCCTACAAGAATATGCCCATCAAAATTGTTTTAGTTTTATTTGAAAATTATGAAAACATTTTTTTAACGTGTACATACATAATTTATATGGAAAAACTGAAAGTCATTGAACATCGCTTAAAATGAAAATATGGAGCTGATCTTGTGGGAGAGCTTTTTTTTATACCTGCTAGAAACTTTTGAGATGATGGCAAAAAACTTTGTTTTTTGATGCACCCTACATACATATACTCTTTTCTAAATCCCAATATGTTTATAAATAAAAATCCGATTAAGTAAAGTATATATTAAAATGAAATACATATTGTTACGAATTGAAAAATTCAGGGGCCGAATCGTCGCTTTCGATATCGAGCTAATTTGATCGAGTTTTGTTATTTTGAGATTATGACATTCGATATCGAACAATGTGTTTATATTGTTCGATAGCGAATGCCATAATCTCAAACGAAGAAAACTCGATCAAATCAGCTCGATATCGAAAGCGACGATTCGGCCTCAGATTCAAATATAACCACCACCACTAAATACAACACTGCCTATGTAATGTCCAAATAAAAGCATTGGCAACACTTTTGAAATAGCCGTTAGAATAATTCAAATAGCGGAAATATTACTTTCTGGAAATAGTGCCGAAAACATCCAAGATTATTCGAGAATGTTAAAATACATTGTAGATAGCGATAACATTAATCTTAAACAATCTTACATAGCTGTAAGAAATGTAAACTTCATAACAACGTAATTTGTTTAAGTAGCAATCTTGAAAATATTAGTATATGTGTGTATGCAAAGATAAACATGCACAAGAAAAATCTTATGCATACTACATACCCACATACATTACACCATAGTCAGACCAAAAATGATCATGCCGTACACTTAAAGATGAAAATAGACCTGCGTTACAGTACAGCTAAAGATAAAGAGAGACGGCTGTATTCCGGAAGGTTGGAGAAGTTAAGCGGCATGGCAACTTATCAAGCTGTTTGATCAAACAGAGATTTTTTTTGACTGTTTAGTGCAAAAAAACCTCACACGTATAGTTTGATGAAAAACAAAACACTTTTGATTTTCACTACCGCCGATGACGAAATTTGAATCTTGTTTGATGTGTGGCTTTGTAATTACTTCAAATCTCATTTTTGTTTAGTTTTCGCAGCGACCACATCATTTCTATGGAGACGCACTATTTAAAAAAACGGATGAACAAAATTGAATTTATTGAAGTTTATCGTGGTTTGCCTGCTTTATGGCAAGTTAAATCGAAGCAATATAGCAATAGAAATTAAAAAAAAAATGCTTAGTACGAGATATTGCTTGAAACCTATACAGAAAAAACCCCAAATGCTAAAAAAAGGATGTCGCACAAAATTTTAACTCTCCTCGAACTGCATATGGAAAGGAGTTAAAAGGAATTAAAAAAGGGAGTAAAAAACTAATTTTCAACAAACAAAGTTTTTTAATAAATAATGAAATATTACCGGCCAAAAAATTACATGTTCTTTCTTTTTCACAACAACTTTCAAATGAAGATTGAGGATATGGATTTGATAAGTTGCTGTGCTAAGCAAAACAAAATATTAGCAATACATACATGAATTTGATCAAACAGTTTGATAAATTGCCACGGCCCTTTACCAAAAGGAGGGCTGCCGGACGAAGGTGATTGAGTGTGTTTTTAAACTTAGATGAGTAAATATCGCCAAGAATAGTTAGTCTGTACATCGCGTTTAGTTGTACGTGTTTTTAAAGTAATAAATAAAGTGTTACCCAGAATTTATTTGTAAAAGAAATATCAGTGTTTTATTTTTATTACAATTCAAGGAATCCTGTGAAAATAATAAAAACCGTTTTTATGTTAAGGATTAAAAGCTTAACAATCAGTTATGTCACAGAGTTCAATTCCGTTCGGAAATGGAATTCAACATACCTCATTTTTGTAGCAGCTGGTGTCTAAAAAAGAAAACAAAAATACGCAAATTTGTCAGGTGTGTCCAGACTGTTGGTGGCGCTACTATGTTGGGGTATGCTCCAGCTAGGGCTTGACATATTATGCTGTGTTGAATTCCGTTTCCGAACGGAATTGAACTCTGTGACATGGGCGAATATTATAATTGAGGGGGTTAAAAGCAAAGGGGTACAACTCCAAACCTGGGGAAATTGAGTTATATGAAAAAATCAACACATAATACATAATAATATCTATCAATATAAAAAAATCAGACCTGTGGGATGACCTCAAAAAATGCTATGTATTAGAAACCAAAAATATTAGGCATGAAATGCATAGGAACAAAAAACTTTGAAGTTAAATTGTTTTTTGCACTTGTATCCCTTTGCTTTTTTATTTATTTATTTTTATTTATTTATTTCTTCATTTATTTAATCGAGCCCATGGGGCCATATATGATTAAAATATATTATAAAAAGTGATGAACTTATATTATAATTAAAATAGAAAAATCTAAAATGTAAATTAATTAAATTGATTATATATTTACATATATACATATAATCCTTTGAGAAAAAGAATACATTTTTGCGTAACTTAAAGAAAAGATGGTATCTTGCTAACATACTGTTAGCAGATTAGTTTAGTTATAAACTTTGTATAATTTGTGTTTGAAGGTAGAACTAGAATGTTCAAAATTCCTTATGCTAATGGGAAGATCGTTGTAAAGTCTGCATACTCTTGTCGGAAATGATCTTTCGAATATGGTGTTGTTTATTTTTGGAATAACTAAATGAGGATTACGCATTGATCTTGAGAAATTAAATAAATAAGATAGATATGAATTTGATTTAATAATATTATAGAAACTGCACAGAGTTCTTATTTTAACGAAGTCAAGAAAGGTACATTTAAGGCCCTCAATTAAATTGAAAACTATAGTTTACAGTTCATTGCTCTTTTCACACGGCGTTATATCATCTAGCTTTTAATAAAACTTCTACTAGAATTATTTCTTATTTTCTTCTGCAGCAAAAATTTCGAATGCTACTTTTTATATGAAGTACGAAGAGATTAATCCCACTACAACAGTGAAATTCAATTAACAAAACAAACGTTAAAGATAAAAGGTGATCAAATTAAATAAAGAAAATATGTCTTCAGTGGCAAAAAGGAATATAAGTGGAAACAAATTTAAATCAATTAATTCTATAATATAAATATAAACTCTACTCTGTTTCAACGGTATTTTCAAGATAATATTTGAAGTCAATAACACCAACTTTTATATACGTACATACATAGATACATACATACATGCATACTTAAGTAGATAGATAAACAGAAGAGTAATATATACATAACTAAAATTGAATTGAAAAAGAAAACAACTGAAAACTATTTAAATCAATCACTTTAAGAAAATTCACAGTAAATAAGGATTAGTAAGCAACAAAATGAACAGAAGCAGTAGCTCGGATATTCCAACAACGGCTGCATTAGAAATGAAAAATAGTCAAAGCAATACAACAGCCACTGCAACAAATATAACAGCTATACAACGCAACAACAGTTATGGTTCAACCATGCCACCACCACAACCGTCAGCCCTGCAACACCCAACAACATTGGGTGAATTATATCATACCGGCTCAATCGGCACAGCCTGCTTAAATGGCAATACTAGTGGCAGTAACAAAATGCCAGCAACAGTTGATGGCATCGGATGTGGCAGCGGTTTGGGTATGAATGCAAGTGGTACTGTTTGTAGTGTCAACAACATTGCAGCGACAGCAACAACAACGGCAACACCGAATAGTAATACCAACAATATTAGTATGCATGATTTTGAAAACAGGCAATCAATAAATAATGGAGCAGCATCATTGAGTGGCCTTATGGTAGGCAGCTGTGGTGTTATAGGCAGTGGGGGTGGAATAATGATGGGCTCAAAGCCGCAAGAACGTTATGTATGGGAAATGCGTGCGCGCAGCCCTAACGTAACACCAGCCAGTACGGTGCTTAATTCACCAGATCTTAATACAGACATGCAGTACAGCATACATCCTCATCAGAGACAGATGCAGCAAATACGTGTTGGCCGCAGTCCCGGTAGTCAATTTGAGCAACATAATATACTGCCACAGGTGGGTGTTATTTAAATGTTGTATTAAAAGAAATCTGTTGTTGTTTATACAATAAAAAAATAAAAAAAATTACTAACCCATTTTGCATGAAATTTTGTTTGATTTTAGGGCCTTACATCACCAGGTTCTCCTACGGATGTTGGCAAAGCAGATGGCCAGTGCTTGAGGGACGGTGAAATTGTAGTTTTTGATGACATAGATACAAACTGGATGAATAAATCAAACAATTCATATTCTTCGAATCATTCCAATAATCATACCAGAGATTCATATCACGGCAATGAAGATGTACTCAAAGTAACAAAAATGATTGGCCAACTGCCAATTGCTGAATATGAGGGTTCTCCTAGACGATTTGGAAATCAACCACAACCAATGAAAACAAACACAACGACCTCAGGCAATAGCATGGTGCCCAAAAGGCCACCCGGTTTTCCACAACGTGTCTCACCAATGACATCCTTAACTTCACAGCAGCAACAGCAACAACATCAAGAAGCCGCTCATGCACGTCATCAGCAAATGCAACAACAACATCAATTTTATGCTCAAGCCACCAGTAGCGGTAGTTATACTAATTCCTCCATTTATAGCAACGATGCCAATAACAAATCAGTTGGTAATCTTATTGACATCGATGCTGATGATGAGGATTTAATATCATCAATGGCCCAGCATGAGTTGCAACAAACGCCATCATCATCGTCTACAATTCATAATAATGACTTTTCAAAGTGCAACAATGTTAAGACTCCAACATTTGATTATTTATATGAGTTTTCGGAAACTCGTAAAGTTTTAGAGGAATTTTTTAAAGCCAATCCTGAAGACGAAAAGCGTTTTACGGATTTCACTGAAAGTGGAGATGACATGGGTAGTTGTGTATGTATACGTTTTTTATTTTTATTTAAATTTATTTATCTACAATAAAAGTAATTTCAGGATTATGTGCTTCATCACGAAGATGAAAATAAACATATCGAACAGGCCTATATTGGTCAACGTTTAGCTAGAATACCCAAAGAAGACTTATATTTGGTGCATCGTTCTCCTACTAAGAAACAGGTGAGAAACTATAAACTGTAACTGTGTTTATGTATTATTTCGGAGGTTTAAATCAGTAGCCTACGCGGTTGATGTAGCATTGGCAATATCTGGTAAATTTTTAAGATACTCTATCTCAGCGTCGTCAATCGGCGTTAGGTTTCATAAGTGGATGTAGCGTCGCAACTAGCCTTAATGCTAATCCTCAAAAGACGGACCTTCTTTTCTTTACGAGAAAATACAAGACACCGTTTCACGTTACCGATTCTCAACGGAGTCATCCTTAGGTTATCAGAAAGCGTGAAGTATCTCGATATTATACTGGACTCCAACCTTTCATGGTGCCCCAACGTTCAAGCTATGGCAGCCAAGGCTGCTACTGCTCTACACGCCTGCAAAAGGGCTATCGGCAAAAGATGGGGCGTAAATCCCACAAACGTCAACTGGCTTTTTGAAATGGTGATAAAGCCCATACTAATGTATGCGGCTGTCGTCTGGTGGGCTTCCTTAAACAATTGAAAATGTTCTTCGAACATCTGCTTTGCTGATTACGGGTGCACCTCTTACTACTCCATCCAAAGCACTGTTCACCATACTGCCGACCTCATGATCAAACAACTGGCCATGAACTCGGCGGTTAGACTAAATGCCTCAGGTGCATGGAAGCGGAGTAAGGTAGACCATGCGACGATATTAGGGCAAATCTTAGATCTTCCCGACCACACTAACTATTGCTCGCCTGCTCTCCTAGCCGACAAGAGGTTCGGGGTGGATTTCTCGGGCATATCCTCTGAGACAAATTACATACACCAACATGAGGATGTGGTTGAGACTTACACCGATAGGTCCAAGTCGGGCATTGGAGTAGGTGGGGGCATATTCATCCCACACGCACAACGAAGGATACGCTTTAGGCTACCCAATTAAAATAGCATCACACAGGCTGAAATATCGGCAATCAAAAGGGCAGTCAACTGGTTGAGGTACTATAGGGTATTCGACCAGGATATTCGAATATGTGCCGACAGTAAGGCTGCACTACATGCTCCATCTAGTGTCTACACAACATCGGAATTGGTTAGGGAATGCCGGACATCCGTTAACGAGATGGCGAGACATTCCAACCTAGGTCTCTTCTGGGTACCGGGCCACGCTGATGTGCTGTGCTATAGACATTTAATATTTTGTGCTATGGACATTTAACATGTGCTCGTCATTGAAATTCCACTTGTGACCTCAGAACTATTGACTGACTATGGACTAGGTATTTCTTATGGGACCGCATGGAGATATTGGCACCAGAGATTCACTAGTGCATTTTAATGAATTTAGTCAACACATAAGTATGAAGCTTTACTTTAAATAATAAGTGTGTTCGTTTACCCCAAAACTTGCAAAAAATGTGTACAAATTTGTACTGGATTTTACTGAAATGCATTCGTTTACACATAAATTTGAAAAAGAGAGCATCAATTGAGAGATTAAAGTGACAGTTGTTTGACTGAGAGTCTGCAAATTTTGACTGAACAAATTTGTGCCAGTAAAATTCAGTAGAAGAAAAAAACATATGATTCAATAAAATAAACAAAGAAAAGTAAGCAATCAAAATGTATACAATTTTAAAAAAATCTTTTAAAAGAAGAAAAGTTGAATTAAAAGTTCAACAAAAACTGAAAATAATTATTGTACATACATTCTAAACAAGTTTCTTCTCAACTTGTATGTTCCAGATGAGCATACAACGCCAAGTTTTCTTTTCTTGGCACCAATGGCAACAATTTTCCTCTAATTGGTTTATTTACATTAATGCTTTAGAGATGTAAAGCTAATATATATTTGAATACTTATTAATAAATACATTTCGCTACGAATTTATAATTATAGAAATGCATTGTACCAAGTACCAAAAATATATATGTGCTAGATAGTCGAAAAACACTAATTTTACAACCCTATCAATTTTAGTGATCAGCTGTTTTGCTAAATTTTGCAAAATTTTGCAAATTTTTGCAATTTTCCGTTCGCGTACTTCTTTGTGCAAGAGCCATTCTTGTGAGTAAAATTCTCAAATTATCCAGAATTTACTCAATTACTGGATTTTACTGGAAAAGTAAACAAACGGACCTAATATTTTTTATGTATTTTCAACACAACAAAATGAGACAATGAAAAATCGTTTTGTAGCTGTCAAAAACGTCTCTTCCCATTAAGGCAAAATAAAAAGTGTTGAAGATTCGTTGACAATGTCACCAAAAAGTCAAGAAACTTTTCGGAAAAAGTGGTGACTTGGACCCCTAGCTTCCTTCAGGGATATTAAATTTCAAATTTAATCTCTTTGTTATATTAGGTAGAACCATATGTTTATTCCTAAATTAAAAGAAAACAAGAACGAATTGTCAACTTTAAGTGCAATAGGAATAGATTTCAAAAATCCACTTGAACATATAATAAAAGTGCTCTACTACAAAAAGATAAAATATGACACAATGTATTTATTCGAGAATTCAATTAAAGTTTTTTTGCACGATAAAATATGACTTAAGCACTTTTTCTCCTTATTGCAATAAAGAACTCGTAGAGAATATCGCAGTTTTTTGTTTAGCTATTTGCTCCTTTTTTGGCCTTCTACGTAATTATCCCTCCCCCCCCCCCCCACTGTGCCTTAAAAATGAAAAAGTGACAAAATTGAACATGGTCTTAACGAGGAATTCTTCCATACAAATATTCATTAAAAATCAGCGCATAATATAGTTTTAACATACGATTACATCCTAGCGTGATTTGTAATGCCAAATTGTATGACGAAATTTGTTAAGATCATATTCAATTTTGTCTCTTATGCTAACTTCATGCCAATTTTTCATTATACATTTTTTTTAAAGAAACAATCCGCGAAGCGATTTAGCTTGTCTGCAGAATCGAACCCGCGAACTCTCGACTGATAGACAAGCATCACTACCAATCAACCACAGTGGCACCCACCGCCGTAACTAACGGGTGTTTTTTTAGAGGTATAGAACTTCGAATTGAAATAAAACACAAGAAAATCGTTTTAATGTCCATCAATTTGGATTTATTGGAAGGATAATTTTATGCCATTAATGTTTAAATATGATTTCGGGCATGTGGCCGCCGCGGCTGGCTCGAATAAAGCCAATTCTACAGGTCCAATTTTCAACCACTTTTTCGAGCATATGGGGCCGTATGTTGGCAATAACGCCACGAATGTTGGCTTCCAAGTCCCCTAACGTTTCTGGTTTGTTGGCGTAGACGAGCGACTTCACATATCCCCAAAGAAAATAATTCAATGGTGTCAAATCACACGATCTTGGTGGCCAATTGACAGGTCCATTCCGCGAAATTATGCGCTCATCGAATGTTTCCTTCAATAAATCGATTGTGACGTGCGCTGTGTGGCATGTAGCGCCGTCTTGTTGGAACCACAACTCATCCACATTCATGCCATCCAATTCGGGAACAAAATAGTCGGTTATCATGGCTCTATACCGGTCTCCATTAACGGTAACTGACTCTCCAGCATTATTTCGGGTCCTCTTCAACACTTTGCTCTACAGCGGCAATTGTTTCTTCGGTGCGCACTGTTCGACGTCTCTGCGGATGCGTATTATCACATAGAGTAAACGTAGTGCGAAAACGATCCATGGTTAACCGAATTAATTGCTCTGATGGACGATTATGTCGACCATAAAATGGACGGAGCTTGCGGTAAACTTCGCGAACTGAACCATTATTTTCGAAATAAATTTGCACGATTTGCAAGGGTTGTTCTTTTGTCAACCTGTTCATGATGAAATGGCAAACCAAACTAAATATTAATCACTTGACAGCTGACAAAATGGCCGCCAGTTAAAAAAGTGATGCCAACTTAAAGTTCTATACCTCAATAGAAAACACCCATTATCTATCTAAAAGTAAAACACCACAATAAACAAAATTTTGCAAAATAAATCATTCACCCCTATCGCGAATGTTATCGAAATAAGTTGTTTGAGAGCAAACCTATATTCCCATTCCCAACAAACCAGTATCGCGAATATTTTGGGAGTAAAAGTGTCTACTGTGAATTATTTGCGAGCAATAGTTTCTATTGTGATTTATTTATCAGTGCTTCATAAATAATTTATGTACATACTTGTAAAAGGAAAATATACACATTTTAAAGAAATTAATAAAGTTTAACTGCGCTTTGTGGTGCTGGAAGAGAAGAAGCAATCCGTAGATTGCGAAGATACATACGCGATTAATCGTTAGAGGAAAATTTGCCTGCTAGCAGCAAGACGTTCGTGGTACCACCCGTAGTGAAAATGGCTGGCACTTTGGCTAGCGCACATCTCCTCCAACAGGCAATTAAAAACAGTCCTAGCTTAAATACAAATTACAACTTATATGTTTCCTTCTCGTTCCCATCGACACTTGTTGTGAACTTATTTTGTAAAATTATTCGCGGGAGTAAACATTGGCGATGCCACATTTTTTAAGTTTGTGAATTCGCTCCCAAAAACTTTGTTATGGGAAACATTCACGATAGCAAATCAGAAAATTTGGGAGTTTTTTCATGGGAATATGTATTTGCGATAGGGGTGATTAAAGTATTAGGAAGTCATACCGATACGCCTTCGTAACAATTGTTTGGGCGGAACTATAATAAATTTTAATGTATTTTTGTACTGAACTGAAAATTGATTTCACGTAAGGCTTTCTCACACAAGCAGATTTAATCGTATAAAGTATAGTTTTTGTACTTAACATTCCAAATATAAGAATCTATTAAACATTTCAAATATAAGAATGCATTTTTCCATATTCATAAAATGTGGAAAATACGCTAAAATTTCGAGCTATCTTCTACATATTTCAATATATTTTCAGCGCATTTCGATATAACGAAAATGGAAAGTTACTGATCGAATTGGTGGATTTTGAGAATTTTCGAAAATAACATTTTCGAAAACATATTTTTTTCTGTTATATGCACATGAGTAATTCCATTTAGCCGGGTGCGACTATTTTACACACATTATTCGTTATATATGTTCTGACACTCGCACGATCGTCAAATCGCATGTGAGATGCAAAACACCAAACTTGATTTTTCATATCTGAAACTCATGCGTTTTGCCGTATTAAATAGACCAGATGTTTATTTAAATCGCCTGTGCAGAAGAAAACAATGGACGACCAAAACAAACAAAAAATTTAATTCCATATTTTAAATACAAAGATTAAGAATATGTTACTAGTTTTGATGTAAATAAAAAGAAAACCTATTTAATTTAATTTATTGATAATATTATTGTTTCTCTAAAGTTGAGTTTAGTCCAAATTCATCAGTTCACTTCAGTATACTCATACGATTTGAACTCGCCAAAAGCCTGCGATTACAGAACACCTCTCTTTCGAGTTCAAGTCACAATTGCAAATATTATGCGAGTTGCGAGTGTCAGAACTTTCCTGAAGAATATAAAATTTGTTACTTAAAAAAAGGCTGCGAATCGGAAGGACGTTAAGCTTAAAGTCGTTAAATAACCGGTAGACAATGAAAGAATGCGACGGCTGTGACCTTACGAATTTTAGTTTTAGAGGAATTATGACTTTCGGGATAAATTCTGTAAAACTTAGTATAACGTACACAATAATTTCGCCGTAGCTAATTGATCGAATTGATTGTATTATGTACATATTTACTGTTTGACAAAAAAATTTTTTTCCTAAAAATTCTATTTTTAAAATAAGACGGGTGTGACCTAGTACGAAATTTTGAAAAATTCGAATAAATAAAACTATTGATTTCATTATTATATATATAATATAAGAAAATAATAATTATTTGACATCCATGCTATTATAGACAGCAGAATACTCTAGGAGAGTATTTTTTTAAATTCAATAAAAAGCAAATAAAGTATATTCTTTTCAGAGATAGCGGGTTTTATTAATAACTAGATGTGCCTGCCCCCTTCGCGCTTAAAGTTCGCTTTATGACTATGAGGTGTCTGTAGAATATAATATAAAGTTCTCTAGATAAGGCTTAAAATTCCCGTTATAGAAAATAAACAATGCTACCAACGTTAAAAAAATCGTTCTAATTTCCAGCAACAGTTGTAAAATTGTGTATTTTTGCTTTTTTCAATTTTAACTTCGAAACGATATATTTTATCGCGGTAAGAAGTACCCTAAGTTTGAACCAGGACTCTAAAGTACCTCAATGCCAAATATCATACAAATCCGTTCTGTGGTTTTTACGTAATGCGCGTTCGAACAGACAGACGACAAAAATTTCAAAAATTGGGTTTTGTGCTCTACATTGATTAGTGTTTACGCCACCATAAAAATTAAAAAAAAAAAATAGATGTGACCGCCCGCTTCGCGCGCTTAAAGTTCGCTTTATACTATAAGGTGTCTATAAAATATAATAATATAGCGTTCTTTACATATTGCTTAAAGCTATCGTTATGCAAAATAAACAGTGCTACCAACGCTAAAAAATAAAACAAAAAAATCTTTCTAATTGCCAACAACATGTATATTAGTAAAACAGGGTACATTTTCGTTTTTTTTTTTTCTATTTTAACTTAGAAATGAGCTATTTTATCGCGGTAAAAAGTACCCTATGTTTGAATCAGGACTCTAAGGTACCTCCATAGCAAATTACATAAAAATCTATTCAGTGATTTTTGCGTAAAGCGTGTTCGGACAGACAGACAGACAGACAGACAAAAATTCCAAAATTTGGTGTTTTGTTCTCTACATCGAATACTGTTTACGCCACCATAAAAATTAAAAAAAAAATCCATGTACAGACACGCCCCTTTTACAGTTTTATTATATGTATAGATAGATGAAAAGGGAACAAAATAAAATTTTAAAAAAATATCAAACGTAAAAAGAGGGAGAGCAGAGTGTTTAGTACTAAAGTATTAAAAGTGTCTCAAATTGATAAAATAAAAAATATTGAATATTGTTTTTTTTTTCTATAATTGCCATTCTCTTATTGACAACAATTGAGTAGTTTTTATTAAAAATAAGAACATTATTTTTTCCTTCCGTAGGGCCATTTTACGTGGAATTGCTCACATATGTATAACTATTCCCAATAGCCTTGCCAGACGGGCTTGAATGAGCTTGATTGTCAAGATATCTTAGGGACTGTCAAGTTAAAAGGTCAAATATAATTTGTCAAGCTGAAATGATATTTTTGATTTAATAATTCTTATATGTAGCTAAAAAGTAATAACTACAAAAATTTTGTGAACAAATATCTCAGTGTGCAAGTACCAAAACTGTTTACAACTTAAAACAATGTTCCTTAAATTAATATTTTGTGTGCAGTCTTGTTTTTCATAACCGTTTGGAGTCTTTTGGGAGTAGATGCGACTAATTATTGATAGTAACAATCTGGTATTTTTCCCCATTCTTCGAATATGACATTTTTCGTCTTAGAGTTTAGGGAAACCTTGTGCTCTTGGTCTTTTTATTGAGATAATACCATCAATTGTTCATAGTGTTTCCATGACATAGGGCATATTATGTAGCAGCCACGATCTTACTTTGAGTTCCTTGTGTTTTGGATCATTGTCCGTTATGCAGATTGTTGATGAGCTTGCTTTCTTACTAAAGCCACTTTCAGCCATAGAAACAAGTTTTGGAGCACTTAAAAAGGAGTTAGCTCTTAGTTTTCTTACAAGAAAACGTTCTTCTGCCTCAGAAAATATTTTGTTGTTGGCCTGTTTTGGTTTGTTTTACACGTTTTAATTGGCCTGATTGTGTAAGGAACTGGCGCAAACGCCTATGTCCTTTTTGTAATAGATTAACCCTAGAATGTATAACCGGGTACCCGGGTGTCCACTAGCTACTTTAAACGTTTGTATCTGCAAAACCAATACTAATAAAGTATTGAAACTTCGGATCTAGGAAATTCAAGTCCATTTGTGTAGTTTTACTGACAATTTATGAAATTCGGTTCAGTGGCTATATAGCTATAAGCTTTTAAAGATGACACCTACGCAAACACATAACCGGGATACCCGTGTACCCAATAGTTTCTATATGAAAAAATGAGCGAATAAGAGGCTGTTCAAAGATTTGATCAAGAATATTTTACTAGGGATTTTTAAATATACATTAACGCTATTTAAAATTATCCAAAGTAATTTAATTAGTTTGGCTTAAGTTAATTTTTAATTTAATCTCTCGATCAAATTATTTTTTATTTAAGAAAGTTTGTGAAGTTCCGAACATATAGAAAAAGTTAATTAATAGGTGCGACTCGCCACAAGATGGCGACAGTCTGTTAATTGAGCTTACTAGAATTAGTAGGATTTTCGCTACAGTGTTGTCGCCACTGTCAGTGGCGGTGTAGGTAAAGGACTCTGACGAGTAGACTTGATGGTCACGAAACAGCTGTCAATTCCAAATTTTCTTTGAATGTTCAATATTCACATGCTTTAGAATTTATTTCTTAAATAAAAAATAATTTGATCGAAAGATTAAATTAAAAATGAACTTAAGCCAAACTAATTAAATAACTTTGGATAAAAACCGTACAGTTCGACTAAAAATTCATAACTCAATTATTAAATATTTTTTTCTGTGAGGCTGAAAATTATTAAAAGTTATAATGGGGTACACGATTACCCTGGTTATATGTTTGTGTGGTATTTTTTGGTTATATGTCCTACAGTTGAAGCACCACTCAACCCGTGTTCTTTAATCTACTACAAAAAACGACTTATGCGTTTACGCCAATGCCTTACACAATCAGGCCCAATGTGTCAAGTTCTCATTTGAAAATCAAGCTGATTTTGGTCAAATGTCAAGCTAGTGTACGATTTCGATCTGGCAACCGTAATTTTTAAGAATAAAATATAACGAAAAATTACATTTATTGAACTTATAAACACGATTTATTAATATCATTAAATAATAAAAAAACCCAAAAGTAAATGGATGATAACTTCAAAACGGTTGGAACGTGCACAAACTTTCAAAAATCATTTGAGAATTTACAAATGATTTTTGAAAACTACAATAGAATAAGATACTCGTAGTAGGCTTAAAAACTTATACAAAACACAACAAAAATGATATATTCGATATGAATCTATTTTATTGCTTGTAGTGTTTTGTATAAGCTTCTCAGCCTACGCTTATTCTATCCAAATTTTTAAAAATCATTTGTAAATACTCAAATGATTTTTGAAAGTTTGTGCATAAGATAAGAGGTTTGAAACTTTTCAAATCTTTGAAGTCTACTGATGATTTGGTAGAGCACCAATGAAATGCAGGCATAGAGGCATGCTTAACTCGGAACATATAAAACAAGTTTTTTTTAGCTCTATTTCAAACATCATTTAGGTTTATATTAATTCAAAATCTGGTCAAACTGGTCTGGATTATCTATCTGTTTTATTTTTTAATCTTAAATATTCGAATAATATAACAATTCAAATCTCTGCCAGTCAACTGTGCGTATAGAATATATTCACCAAAAACTATGACCTCCTTAGAAAAGTTGTTCAAAAGTAACATTTTTATAAGTTCATTATCAAATAGAAGATTTTTATATACATAAAATGCAAAAGAGCCTAATATCATTTTTGAAAAAATTCAAAAGAGATAAAAAAAACTTAATAAAATGTAAACTGTTCTGATTAAAAAAAAACTGTTGTTTCAGGATAGTATCATTAATTAAGACTTTATTAATGATACTACCCAGACAAAATCGTTTTTATAATAAATGAAGTCTATTTGCTGATAGTTAAGCATTGTCTCTATGCATTTCATTGGCGCTTTACCAAATCATCAGTAGACTTCAACCACAACTTTGAAAAGTCACAAACCCTTTATCTTATGCACAGACTTTCAAAAACAATTTGAGAATTTACAAATGATAATATTTTCGAAAATCACAAAAGAATATTATTTGCTAGGTTTTGCATAAGTTTCTAAACTTATTCTTTTGCGATTTTCGAAAATATCATTTGTAAATTCTCAAATGGTTTTTGAAAGTCTGCGCTGCGCATAAGATGAAGGGTTTGTGATTTTTCAAAGTTGTGGTTGAAGTCTACTGATGATTTGGTAAAGCGCCAATAAAATGCATATAGACAATGCTTCATTTAAAATAAAATTATGACAATATGTCAAATAATAAATTTCTTAAACGTTTTTATAATAGTTTGCATTAAGTTTATTATTTCTCCTGAAACAACTTTAAAAACGCTGTCAAGCCCTTTTGCATTTTATGAGACGATATGCACATTAGGGGGTTCTCTGTTCTATGAAGAAGAAAAGCACTCAAATTCTTGTAATTTAAAAACTACATACATAATATGTATGTATGTATGTAGTTTTTATTACTTAGTACATTTGACCAATTTTCAAATCGATTTAAAAAAATTTACAGATGATTAAAATTTATCGATAAATAGCAGCCCTAATGAATGCACATGCAATAAAATGAAAAAAATGAAAAATAGCTTGCAATTTTTTCCATTTGCCGCATTTCAAACATATTCCATAAAACCCCAAATGAAACAACAGCAAATAGAAAATGTGCTATTTATGTATTTATTATAGACCACAAAAACCAATAAATGTGTATTTGTTGGTTCAACAAATAAAGATTTGTTCATCATATTTATATTTTTGTCGTTGCATATTGACAGAAACAAATAATACAGCAACAACAACAACAGCCACAACAACTCAATCATCAGCAGCAGCAGCAGCAGCAACAGCAACAACAGCCACAGCAGCAATGTGATGATAATAATATTGTGTATAATGACAACAACGACATTGAGCTGTATATCGATTCAAACAGTCGTAGCAGTGGTGATTTAGCTGACACAGAATTGGAGGCGAACTTACGGCATCATTCGCGTAATTTTACATTGTCTCCGGAGACAACTGATTACGATTCTAATTGTGGCGATTTGGACAGTCTTTCGAATGATATAAATTGTACGACAGATTATGGCAAATTATACACTAGTATGCCAGTGCTAGAAGATGGCTTATCAAGTGGTCATGCCTCAGATACGGAAAATAATTGTCAAAATAAATACGAAACAAATGGTGATGATAATGGCAGTTGTGAGGGTGGATTAAATGAAAAGCATCAACATTTGCACCAGCATGAAATGTTAGAGCAAAATAAATACAATAATTGTTTAACACAAGAGTGTATGGATAACAATTATAGTGCAGCCAACAATTTAATAAAAAATTTAGTTAATATTGACGAAAGTGTTAGAAGTGATATGAGTGTAGTAGATGTGGGTATACTAGATGTGGATGAACTGAATTCATGTAAGCTACATGACCAGCAACAGCAGCAGCACCACCAGCAGATTGTGCATCATACACAAAATCAATGTAATGAACTAATGAATATCGATAGTGGTTGTTGTAATTTAGCTTCCTTAAATACATCCAACGAATTAAGCAACGACTCTTCAAATTTTGAGCCAATATATGCAACTGTGAATAAACTTCAACAGCAATCACCACCACCGCCACCAGCACCTCAACCACAAATAATACAGCAACAACAACAACAGCCACAACAACTCAATCATCATCAGCAGCAGCAGCAGCAGCAGCAACAACAGCAACAATCACGTGTTAAACACACAGGCCGAGCCGAATCAGTTGAAATACAAGAAGCAATGAAAGAAATACGTTCAGCTCTACAAAGAGCCAAAACTCAACCAGAAAAATTAAAATTTTGTGATGAAGTTTTGCCCCCTGGCCCAGATTCACCCATATGGGTGCCACGTAAAAATAACGCCGATCGAAATAATATTAATTCTTCAAATAAATCGCACTGTGATGAAGAGGAACAAGATACCGATTTGGAGACTGATCGTTTGTTGGGACAAAAGAGAACCGATGATCAGGATTTCTTTGATGATACGGTATATTATAGTATATCATATAACAATTTTGTTAATATCTTACTTAGCTAACGTACTTGTTTAACAACAGTGTATTAACTCAAAATTGTTGAAAGTAATTATCTATAAGAGATTTTTAAAGTTGATGAATATAAAAATTACACAATTTTTAAACAAGTGCGATACATAAAAGAAACCCTTTTTTATTTTGTCTGGACAACAAATAATTTTAGAATGAATCTCTTCCAGTCGGTTTGGCCCCCCAAAACTTCATGCATTAATTCTGGCGTTAATTCTTTGGAACATTCTCCAGCCTCTTCAGATATCACTAATAATTTACACATCAAACCACAACCATTTTCATCGGCTACAATACGCCAGGGTATTGGCACATCTTTAACACCCACTTCACCTGAAAATTGTCAGATTGTGGGCGTTTCCGATGTAACGATTACATCTCCTGAGAAACTGAAATATACTAAAAGTCCTACGGGCTCTATAAAGTCGCTTAAAGATTCGGCAAATAGTGATAAAAAAGCGAAATCTCGCAATAAAGAGGGTAAGTGGTAGTTGCAATATATATATTTTTCGTATGTAACTAAATTTTAATAAATAGATTTAATGTGGAAGTCTATTTCTCTTTCTTTCTTTCTCTATCTTAATGTCTTCTTTTTGCACGCATTCACTATAAAATTTAAATTAAACATAAATGTGTATTCTGTCATATGAATGTAAAACAAAAAAAATCTTGAAATAATGTAAGTTTAAACAACAACAAAAAATAATTTAAATATTCTTTGTCTGTTTTTACTATTTTATTATCTCTAATTGTTTATGGCTGTTAACTAAGTGCATAATGCGCTCGTTCAGTAATAGAATATTAACTAAAAATTCAAGATACATTTTAATAACAAAAAATACACCCCCTCATGACGAATTTTAGACAAAAGTGAATATATAAACATTTTTAGTTAATAGCCTCTTGTTAAACGAGCGCGATGTACTAAAATATATGAAAATTAGAGTGGTCTTTTATAAGTGTGGAAGTCCGCACCTAAATAATACGTTTCCATCTTAAGTGATGAAACAGAACAAGACTGTAACGACGACCGAAACTCAGCCAGAGAGCAACAAAGCCCATAGTAACAGCGACGACCTAAACGAAAAATTTCTCGTTACTTTTATTAAAATTTTTCCTTTTCGTTTTATTTTTCTGCACTCATTTTTCTGCAACATTTGATTGTTTTGTTTAAAAAAATAATGAAAATTTATGAAAATATGGTAACTTTTTTGTGAGAGTGAGACTTTTAAAACAAAAGCAAATGAAAAACGGGTAAAGTCTACGTATATAAAATTGCAATTTGTATGGAAAAACACGTTGCGCCGGAGTTCTGTTTCATCATTAAATTATTTTAAGTAAATTCTTGAAAATCCTTGAAAACTAAAGAAAAATTTATTTAAGCATGCATTATACTTTTATTTATTTCTTGTGCTCGTGAATATGCAAATACTGAAAAAAATTCATGCAACATAGGCACGAAAATACTCGTACATATTACGAAATATTTCGTAATTTCGCACAACGATAATCGTTTGTAAAATATATGGAATGTACGAAAATATGTAATAAAAAAATTAAAAGTTGGGCTCAAACTGACTACTTATTTTTCAAAAGCTAAAAATGTCATTGAAAATTTTTTTTAATTAGTTTTTTTTTTATTTGAAATAATATTTGAAAATATATATTTTGAAAATATATTATATTTTTTAATAAAGAAAATGTTTACGAAATTTTTTCATTACTTTCGTAAAATTATTGAATTAACTTTTTTTCGTAATATTTACGAAAAAATTAACTACGAAAGTTTTTTTTACATGGATAATTTTCGTGTACATTAGGGTTACCCTTAATATCAAAAAGTTCAATTTCTCCCACGATTCCTTAGCGCCAAATGATCGTAAGCGACAAAAACTAAATGTTTCAGGAGAAGGGATTTTTATTGTGTTTAAACATGATTTACATATATTCATGAACTGTCGCTTACGATCAAATTTTACAGCCTATATTTCAAAATTTATCAACAATTTTGACATTTTGACGATTTTAAACTACAAAATGTCGCTTACGATCATTTCGCGCAAAGGGGTCGGCCAGTCTCATAATATTGATAAATCAATCGCTTGAGGTTAAGACGTGTGACCAGGCCCGCCCGCTCAAATTTAGGAAAAACCATAAAATTTAGTTTTATTGCCTGATAACGTCACAAATATTATGGGTCGATTAACGATGGCAACCGAGCTTCAGTTCAGTTGCCATCTGCTAAGAGTCATATTACGGATGGCAACTGGCAACTAAGAGCTGTCAATTTCAATTGCTTTTCAGTGCTTTTCTGGCAACCACAAATATGTATTCAGTTGCCGGCTCGCAACACTACTGAAGTTCGATTGCCATCAACAATCGACCCATTAATGTAAAAAAAAAATTTTTTTTTGGAAGAAAAAAATTAGAAGATTTTATACCCTAACAACTTTTTTCTTAATCTCTAGATAGAAAAATAAATATAAAATTTACAAACATCAATTGTTTATTTCAATGCTTCCTCCCACCTCATGACAAAAAGACACAAATTGACATGGGCTTGGACTGGATCAGTTAAAAATAGTTATTTATGTAATTTGGGTTGATGAATCCGAATCTGCAGTCGGTTTATTTTTGCTTTCATATCGAAAAGGAAAATACTAATAGAAAGAACTTAGAGAAAATCTTCAAAGTTCAATAAATTATAAATAGAAAGCATAAACAGTTTCTATATGCCATTTACATGTTATACTATGCTTTTAGAACTTAATTATAATTAATATTTGTGTGCTAATCACGTTCGCATATAAGTTTTGTATAATGAATGTGGCGGTAGTATTTTGATATTTTTAGAAAATGTCTGTAGTTGACAAAAAGCAAATGCTAAGAATTTAAAATAATATAAACTTTCTTATATTAAAAGGTTTTTTGGATCCGGCAGTATTAATCGAAGGTGTTTTATTTCGTGCCCGATATTTGGGCTCAACACAGTTGGTATGCGAGGGCCAGCCAACAAAATCCACACGAATGATGCAGGCTGAAGAGGCGGTATCACGTATAAAGGTGAGTACAGTTTTCAATTTACTGGCCAAGATGTATCATTTCCCTCTTTAAAATTAAAAGCTAGAACGAATTAATTGAAATATTCTATTAAATTTTAAAACATTTCCTGTTTATTAAATGCTGCTTTAATAATTATGTTGAATGTAAAATACGCTTAAATTAGGCTTTGGTAAGTTAATAATAAAACCCTCATTTAACTCATAAAGCAATATTTTTAGCTATAATGAATGTAATGTAGGCTTGAAATAAAAATCATGTCTCTTTTTTTTAGGCTCCTGAAGGAGAAAATCAACCTTCTACCGAAGTCGATCTGTTCATATCAACCGAAAAAATTATGGTCTTGAATACCGACCTCAAAGAGATCATGATGGATCATGCTTTACGTACCATTTCCTATATTGCCGATATCGGTGATTTAGTTGTATTAATGGCACGTAGAAGATTTGTCCATTCCGATCCTTGTTCGGCGGCAGATAATGAATCATCTGGCAATGCCAAAGATAAAGACTCCAAAGAGAATGGTTCTGCATCTGCTCCAAACAAACAGAATCGTACACCAAAAATGATATGTCACGTTTTCGAAAGCGATGAAGCTCAATTTATAGCTCAATCTATAGGTCAAGCCTTTCAGGTGGCCTATATGGAATTCCTTAAAGCCAATGGTATTGAAAATGAAAATTTAGCTAAAGAAATGGATTACCAAGAGGTGCTCAATAGTCAAGAGATTTTCGGTGATGAATTGGAAATTTTTGCTAAGAAAGAATTACAAAAAGAAGTGGTGGTGCCTAAAGCCAAAGGTGAAATTTTGGGTGTAGTTATAGTTGAATCTGGTTGGGGTTCTATGTTGCCAACGGTTGTTATAGCAAATTTAATGTCAGGTGGTGCGGCCGCACGTTGTGGTCAACTGAATATAGGAGATCAATTGATTGCCATAAATGGTCTTAGTTTGGTCGGTCTTCCTTTGTCAACGTGTCAGAATTACATACGAAATGCTAAAAATCAAACTGCGGTCAAGTTTACTGTTGTACCATGTCCTCCCGTAGTAGAGGTGAAAATATTGCGTCCTAAGGCACTATTCCAATTGGGCTTTAGTGTTCAAAATGGAGTGGTAAGTTTAAAGAGATAAAAAAGAAATATTGTTTGCAGTAAATTGATTTTTTTGTTCTAGATCTGTAGTTTATTACGCGGCGGTATTGCGGAACGTGGTGGTGTTCGAGTAGGCCATCGTATAATTGAAATTAACAACCAAAGTGTTGTGGCTGTACCACATGATACCATTGTCAAGCTACTATCATCCTCGGTGGGAGAGGTGAGTAAAATGAGCATTATTAGTGTCTCGTGAAATAAATAAATCTATGGTCTTTTGACAAAAAATTAATCAAAATTATCGAAAAATCTGGTATGCTTTTGTATAAAAGGAAAACAGCAAAAACAAGTATAAGTAATTTTCATGGTATATATTACGTAATTTTTCATTGAGTCCAATGTTACAATACGTATATTTTTACTTCTTAAGAAGTTATAAATATTAGCAATATCCGTATGGAGCATTTGCTGCAACAGAGTCATAATTCAAAAAAACTTGTTTAGCAGAAAACGAGTTTAAAGTTTTGAATTTACTTACAACATAATGGTAAAAAAAATTTTATTCTTCTCTCAATAGTTGAAGATATTTTTATGAAATTTTTACACAATATGAAAAACGTTATGATGATTAATTCTGCTTTATTAACTCAAAAATAATATTTTTTGAATTATGACTCTATTGCAGCAAAGGCTCGATATGTTTAAATTAAAAGCGTGGTCGTGGTATTGTACTGCACATAATTTGCATGAGTTAGACTTCTCATTTACTTAATATTAAAATAATATATAAATACCTGTTATGTGGTAGACTTTTCATTTACTTAATATTAAAATTAATTTAAATATCGGAAGTCTATATTCCATAAATGCCAACTCAAAAAAGCAAACTTCTCAGGAGATAGAAAAAAACTAGCTATTTCGCTAATTTTTGTAAAAATAAAAAATGTATCTTCCATAAGATGGTTTAAATATTCTTACTAATTTATATCTATGGAAAAAATTTTTTTGATATCATATTTTAGTATATCAAAAAATAAATACTTTTCAGAATTAGCATACTTTGCTGAAGTAAAAGTTCTATTGAGTGTTGTGTTTTTCTTCCGACGGGGTTTTTTGAATCTGGAACGATTTTCCGTCATCCCACGTCAAATTTGGTTTGTAAACAGACCGGTTTCGGCTATGTGCCATCTTCAGTGTTCTATTGAATACTAAATCGTTTTCTGTTGTCCGTTGTTTCTTTTATAATTCGTTTGTATAGCTAACTTCCTTCCTTGATCCCTTTGTATTCTGCTCACTCTTTCTCTCTATCGCTCTCTCCTTCTCGCCTTTATATGATATTGTGTGGCTCTACCTGCTACCTGTTTCTCTTACTTTCGTCTTATTATTATGTGTGTGTTTAATATTTTGTTTATAATCTGCGGTATTAGTTATCAGTTGTTTTATCCCTACGTAGGTAATAATCCGTAATCCTTTTGTCTTGTTCATTTTCTACTACGTTGCCTGGACTATTGTTTTCTTTTGTGTAAAAATATTTTAACGGTTCAAATATTACGTCTGAAGCAGTGTTTATTTGTTCATTTATTATTCTTCCGTCAAATATTTTTTGTTTGTATATTTCCATGTTCTCTAATACGTTCAGTCGCCGTCCTTTATGTTGTGTATGTAATAGATTAACTGTTTTTCTAATATGTCCTGGTGTACATTTGTTATCGAATATGTGGTTTGCGAAATTTGATTCTGTTGTTATTCCTGGTTCTCTCAGTTTCTTGTTGTAGTCTCTCATGTGCTCGCGAAATCTTGTTTTTATCTTTCATTAATCTTGTTTTTATCTTTCATTATCATATTCATTAACACTTATGAACCCGTCCGATCCATCTATGATCGCTTTACCGAAGATACACAAGCCAAACACGCCAATGAGACCCATAATTAATTACAAATCGGCTCCGAGCTATAGATTATCGAAATACTTAAAAACAATACTGAAGGATACCTTGGAACTAGAGAACAAACACACAATAGCCAACACCACGGAACTAGTCAACAAGATAGGGAGCACACAGATAACAGAAAATACTAAACTAGTCTCATTTGATATAAAAGTCTTATATCCATCAATCCCAACAACAGAGACAATAAACATTCTACATAAAACGCTACTCAATAAAACAGAAGACGTGGAATTTGCAATGCAACTTCAAATTCAACAATAGCATATATAGGCAAATCAACGGACTAGGTATGGGAAATCCAACATCAGCAATACTCATGGAAGTATTTATGCAAAATTTAGAAGAGAAATACGTAGAGGACTTAAAAACCAATTTCGGGGTAAAATTCTACGCAAGATACGTAGACGATATTATATGCGTACTAGAAGGAAATATGGAGGACCAAATTCTGGATCTACTGAACAAACAACACAAGAACAAAAAATTTACAATGGAAGTGGAGGAGAACGAAAGGATAAATTACCTAGACCTAACGATTAGGGCAAACAAGAGCTTTAATAGAGTTGAATACGAAATATACAGAAAACCAACTGCTACAGATACAATAATACACAATTCATCAACCCATCCTCAACAACATAAGAACGCAGCAATTAGGCAATTAATAACGAGACTTGAACGAATACCCCTAACACGTGAGGCTTATATGAAAGAGATAGGAATAATATATAACATAGCGGAAAACAATGGATATAAAAAAGACCTAGTTGACAAGATTAGAAAGGATATCCAAGCAAGTAAGAAATGAAACAGAGAACAGGAACAAGAAAGGAAAACCTGGACTACTTTTACGTATATGGGAAAATCAACATACAAACTGGCAAAATTTTTTAGAAAACACAACATTAACACAGCATTCCAAACAAGAAACAACTTGGGTAGAATACTGCAAAACAGAACAAACGAAACAGACTTCCTGGATAAACAAGGGGTGTACAAATTAACTTGCACATGCCAACACAGTTATATCGGACAAACTGGAAGAAAGATAAAAACAAGATTTCGCGAGCACATTAGAGACTACAACAAGAAACTTAGAGAACCAGGAATAACAACAGAATCAAATTTCTAAAACCACATATTCGATAACAAATGCACACCAGGACATATTAGAAAAACAGTTAATCTATTACATACACAACATAAAGGACGGCGACTGAACGTATTAGAGAACATGGAAATATACAAACAAAAAATATTTGACGGAAGAATAATAGATGAACAAATAAACACTGCTTCAGACGTAATATTTGAACCGTTAAAATATTTTTACACAAAAGATAACAATAGTCCAGGCAACGTAGTAGAAAATGAACAAGACAAAAGGATTACCCAGAAACGTACAATTACGGATTATTACCTACGTAGGTATAAAACAACTGATAACTAATAGCCCAGATTATAAACAAAATATTAAACACACACATAATAATAAGACGAAAGTAAGAGAAACAGGTAGCAGGTAGAGACACACAATATCATATAAAGGCGAGAGGGAGAGAGCGAGAGAGAGAAAGAGTGAGCAGAATACAAAGGGATCAAGGAAGGAAGTTAGGTATACAAACGAATTATAAAAGAAACAACGGACAACAGAAAAACGATTTAGTATTCAATAGAACACTGAAGATGGCACATAGCCGAAACCGGTCTGTTTACAAACCAACTTTGACGTGGGATGACGGAAAATCGTTCCAAATTCAAAAAATAAAAGTTATATTATTTAAAAAAGTGTAATTTCGAGTCGTCCATCGGTTATATGTGTACGCATATCATTGAAATAATGCAAAAGAATATTTGTCGTTTTTATGATCAATGTGCTTTCTTTAGTTATTACAAATTGCGCACACAACGCGGGCTTTTGCGGTTCAAGTTCGACCCTTTTAGAAAAGTTAGTAATATACCTGATGAATAAATTGATCTAATTTTACAACCGGTTTTCCGATTTGTACAAATCGTAACTCAAATGAAAGACTAGTTCCTCTGATTTAAGAAACTTGCTAAAAGCATAAAGTTTCCATTCAAAAAGTTTGCGTAAATTTGGCCAAGTCTAAAACAAGATTTATAGTGCAAGCTTAAAAATAGTCATTTCTTAAAAACTCGACGCTCGATATCTTAACTTTTATTATTTGTATTCATCATGTTCCATGTAATAAGACGATGTAAATTTTAAATAATTTGGTCAAATAAAAACATTTTGTTAAATTACTATATCTATTAATATTGAGTTAAAAACTTTAAAACACTCCGAAGAAAATAGATGATAACTTCAAAACGGCCAGAAAATTTTTTTCTTCAAACATAGGTTAGAAGATTTTGGATCAAGTCACCTTTCAAACAAAATTTACTAAATTAAAATCGATCTAGCCGTGTGGGAGGTACGGTGTCAATGACACACATATTCAAGAGGATACATCTAGAAAAGATGTGATATCTTCTAAACGGCTGGGCCGATTTTCTTCAAACATAGCCAAGAACACTCTCGATCAAATCACCTTTCAAACACAAAAAAAATAAATGAAAATCGGTCCAGCCGTTTTGACTGTACGATGTACACAGATATACAGACACACTACAAACTTTTTTGGTCGGTGGTTAAAAAATATATACTTTGAGATATCATTGTTTCCAAAGTCTCGACATTTTTTCATTCCCGGGAATCGGGAAAAATGTTTTTGCTTCCCGACATATATTAAATAAAGCTGTTTTTAAAATTATTGTTATATATTTTAATGGAAACGAAGTAAAATAAATTAAATATCAAAAATATCAGTAATGCTGCGGTCACACTTGGCAAATATTTGACCATTACTTTTAATCAGGGTAAGTGTGAGTTAACTTCGATTTTATATTACAAAATAAAACTAATTATGCTGCAAAAATCTATTTTTATATAATTTTTAATAAATGCGAGCCAATATTTAAAAACCGTAGCTTAACTCAAAATTGACAGTTTGTTTGTTGGTCACGTTTTTTTCGTCAAATATTTGCCAAGTCTGACCGTTGCTTAACTCAAAATTGACTGAACAGCATAATACAACTACTCTGCGGGAAATTGTTTTCAACGTAATTTTATAACTGGTGAGAATGGGATTCGTACAATACGTATGTGTCCGAGTCGTGAACGTTGAAAAGAGAACACACCACTCTACTAAGACAAAAATGTTAACAAAATACTCTCACAGTACAAACAGATTTTTTCCACATCAAAAATATTTGTTTAAAGTATAGTAATTTGACTATAATTAAAGAAACCATAACAGGACAATTACCTTAAGTTTGGATCTAGAACGTATCGCTGAGTATCTTAATTATTTCAATTGACCGCTCCCCCATGCATAACTCTGTCATTTGTGAACCGATTTTCAAAATTCTTTTTTTGTTTGAAAGGGTTTGGCTGCTGTTTGGTCCCAAAATTATTTTTTCGAAAATCGGAGGGGAAAATTTTGCTCTCCCCAATGCTTAACTCTGTCATTTGTCAATCGATTAAAAAATTTTTTTTTTGTTTGAAAGGATTTGCCTGCAGTTTGGTCCCATAATTTTTTTTTGAATATCTATCTCATGCATAACTCTGTCATTTGTCGACCGATTTTCAAAATTCTGTCTTTGTTTGAAAGGGTTTGCCTGTAGCTTAGTCCCATTTTTGTTTAAATCTGAAGAGAAATTTGTTCCTTTCTTTATTTGTTTGAAGTAAAAATCGGGCGGACTAAGTGGTAGCCCGATATATTAATTATCGCAATTTCTTGACCGATTTTCAAAATACTTTATTTGAAAGGACATGAAAGGTTTGGTACTATGAAAAATTGCTGCCACTCCATTTTTAGACAAACACACCATTTGAACTAACGCAAAATTGCATCCGGTTTGTAATCTGTTCAATAAGATCTTTGGATTGATGTCGGCGTTTTTTTTGGCAGAATTATTATTGTTAATGTTTTATGTGATATCTTGGTTATACTTTTCATTGTTCCACAATGCCCAATAATATGAAGAAAGTTTTAAATTATAGGTTAAACTTTAGCAAATACACTCAACTAAACGAACACACATACTGCTTAAGCCTTTTACGGCTTTTCTGCAGAAACACCCAGGGTCTTGCCACTACACTACGGGAGTACCCCGTATCTAAATAAAGAAAAATTGCTAAATTCCAAACATAGACAAATATTACAGTATGAAGTTCCGTTATTATACAAAGAATGAATGAACAAAAGAAAAAAATTTACTGTCCGGATTATTGATTAAAAAAAGTGATACTATCCGAAAAATCGGATGTCCGGATTATCGCGATAGTACTGTATTATCAAAATTACTTTAATATTGTGGATTTCAAGGGGGGCTAGAGCGAATCTCCCAGAAGCGCCCAGCTACGCCAATGATGACGAATAAAAACTAAACAATGTTCGACACATTTTGGTGGTTGGCCTAAAAGAATCTAAAAAATGCAACCATGTTTCTCTTGCGTACTTGATACAACTAAGCACAATAATGAAAAATATCGACTTCACATACATATTTTGGTTACAATTTTGTCTTTGTCTTTACAGATTTTAATGAAAACAATGCCCACTTCTATGTTTCGTTTGCTGACGGGCCAAGAAACGCCTATTTATATCTAAATCTATAATATTATTTTAAGCACTAAGATCTCCTTCACTAATAACAACTCTTAAATAATCACACTATCTGTAGGGTTGCTCTGTAATTCGATTCGAAAAGAAAACTGTTCATTTTGGTATCTTGTCTACATTACAATTCGAATCAATTCGAAATATAGAGTAACCCCACGGTTTTATTTAATTATTTTCTAAATTCATAATTTACAAATTTCACAACTCTTTAAAATTATTAAAACAATAACTTTTCAATTAAAATAAAATCTAAATAATTGATTACATCCTAAGCGGCAGCAGATAAAAAATATTATATAATTACAACTAAAAAGCTTTTTCGATTTAAGCTTCAAGGAACAAATAAGTAAAATAATTTTTGGCTCAAAATCTAAAGCTTATAAAACAAAACGAAACCTTTAAGCGAAATTTAATCATTTTTTCTTCTACTTAAATTATTTCATTTAAAATGAATAAATGTAACAATCTTAAATAAGTAAGTTTTGTAGAAAATACCTTGAAACACTCTTTTTTTATAGCGAAAAAAAAGAAAGACTGACATAAAATTTTGTGTTTATATTTAAAGTAAAATAAACAAGCAAAACTTTTAATTAATTTTGTTGAAAAAAGTTAAAAATACTCACTTATTGTTTAACATAGCTGCTGCTAAATTGCATTTAGATAAAAATTTATATGAAATTATGTATAGAAATTTACAAAGCAAAAAAAAGCATTCAATTGTTACCATTTTTCTTATTATATAAAGAATTTGTAATTAATCTCTAATTATTAAAACAACTCCTAAAGAAATTGTTCTAGTATTTAAATATTAATTATAGCATGTTATTAGTTTAACACTTTTAGTGCCATTTTATTCTATTAAAAAAATTTATATAATATATTATATTTTTTTCTTTACTTTTAAGTTGTTATTTTAATATTTAAGTTTTATGTATATTTTTTGTTTATCCTTTTTTGCAATATTTTTGAAAAATATTAAATATGAATTTATTAGCATTACATTTTTACACATATATATAAAATATTTCTTTCTAATTGAGTATTTGTTAAATTAGTTAATTTTTTAAATTTGTATAAAAGCTATAATGTAATATTTAAAACATTTTGATTGGGATACATTTACTTGAAATATTTCATGGAAATAATCACCCCTATCGCGAATACCTATTCCCATGAAAAAACTCCCATATTTTCTGATTTGCTATCGTGAATATTTCCAATAACAAAGTTTTTGGGAGCGAATTCACAAACTTTAAAAATGTGGCATCGCCATTGTTTACTCCCGCGAATAATTTTACAAAATAAGTTCACAACAAGTGTCGATGGGAACGAAAAGGGAACATGTAAGTTGTAATTTGTATTTAAGCTAGGACAGCATTAAATTATTTTTTTATTTTATTAAAAGAGCACAAGTGTTAATAAATAGCAAATTAATTGTCTGTTGGATGTGCCAGCCATTTTCACTACGGGCGGTACCGCGAACATCTTGCTGCTAGCAGGCAAATTTTCCTCTAACGATTAATAGCGTATGTATCTCCGCAATCCCCCAAACTCAGTTAAACTTTATTAATTTCTTCAAAATGTGTATATTTTCCTTTTACAAGTACATATGTACATAAATTATTTATAAAGCACTGATAAATAAATCACAAAAGAAACTATTGCTCCCAAATAATTCACAATAGACACTTTTACTCCCAAAATATTCGCGATACTGTTTTGTTGAGAATGGGAATATATGTTTGCTCCCAAACAACTTATTCCCATAACATTTGCGATAGGGGTGAATGTGCCCAGTTTAAATTTTGCAATTTTAAAAGTATGCTTTTTTGTTAGTCACTTTTGTTTGAAATGTGTGCTCATTTTATTTTTGGCAACTTATTTGTAAAGTAAGCTTTCAAATATTTTGCAAAGAATTTAATTGAATCAGCAATTTCGAAAAGGGCACATATCTAAAAATTTTAACTTTTCAGGAAATGAAAAAAACTAGTTATTTTCTAATGAAGCATAATATTTAAAAACCTTATATATGGATTATCTTTCGTAGTTGCAGAAATATTTTGATATTAACGTTATTATATATTTTTTTTTATATATATTTTAAACTAATGAGATGTGCCCTTTTCGATATTTACGGTATTGAGTACACATAACTTAAGTAGCTAATGTAACTATTAAAAGCAATAAGAACAAAAAATAGTAAATAAGAAAGCCGCAGTGCTGCGTTTTTACGTACTCTATGCTTAAATAATAAGTTGGAAAAGCGCACATCTCTTAATGCCAGGAATGTTCTCTTTTAAAGCACAGTGGTGCAGGGAAGCATTTAGAACTCATTGATGTAACAAAAATGTATATGTCAAAATATGCGAGATGTGCCCTTTTCGAAATTGCATATTCAATTTCTTTGTTAGGAGAAAAACTTTGTTTCAATTGTTTGATGTTTTCTTATAAAAAAAAATAGTTTGCTTTAAAAAACCAAACACACGATTAACATTCATTTAAATCATTTAAGTATTTGCTACAATGAAAGAAATATTTATTGAAAATTTATATTTATGTTATAAAGCTGTCGATATACATACTATCTAAGACAAACAGAGCTGTGAAAGATTGCAATTAATTTAATTGCAATGACATGATTTCATGTTAATGATTGCTAGTTTTTCATTGCAATCAAAATCGTAAATTAGATTCATGATTTCAATTTGAAATCATACAATAATTTCAATAGAAATGATTGCAATCAATTTTTTTGAAACTAATTTCTATATTAATTGATTCCAATCAAATCCAGAGATTGCAATCAAAATTAAATCAGAATCACAATCATCGTTCTCTTCAAATGATACTCATTCTTCTAGAAATAAAGCTTACTCTGATAATTTAAAAAAACTGCATGAAATGGCTAACAAACCTACGTTTTGGTACATTCTTTATACTATTTTGTTAGACTTACACTATAGTAGTGATTTCAGGGAAATTGATTGAAATCACATGATTTCAACAAAATTTAATTGCAATCAAAGTGATTGCAATTAAATTGATTGCAAGAGGGAGGAGGGCCCCCTTAAGGTGAATTTTTTTAGTTTTTTACTCATAAAAAAATAACAAAAATTCTTTAAAAACGTTTCATAAAATTTAATGTACTTTTTATAAATTTTTTTATTATTAATTTTTTTAATTTTTATTGTTTATTTTTTATTTCATAAAATTTAATAGTATGGGCAGTGGGCATGCCAGTTGTCCAATTTCTCTCAAACTTTTAGAAAAGTTGCACGTTGGTCCAGTTATGCCTTGTACGAAAATTCTAGCTCAATTACTTACCGAGATATTAATTTTGTCCAGCTATATTGGCTAAATCTTACACTGTGCTGTGGTCGCATAAGTCGGAATCGCATACCTTCATCATTGCAAGAGTTGCTTTTTCGAAGGACTGTGCGCTCACCAGTCTATTAAGTTTTTTTTATCTCGTTAGGTTTTAGTTTGTTGTTCCCCTTGAACCACGGGTCACCTCGCCTCACATGTAGGCAGATTGCCGCGTAATTTCGACCCTACGTAGTGCATACGTCTTCATACTCAATGGCCCATTCGCTCCAGAGTTTTTTCTCTATATTTCATATTACATCTTTGATTGCAAATTTCGTCTCCATGACTTCTCCCTGATCCAGAGCTTCTTTTGCCGCCCTGTCTGCCATTTCGTTGCCAAATATGTCCGAATGTCCCGTTAAGTAATATATTGCTATCTCGGTGAAATCAGCTTTCCGAGTCCGTTCCTATGTTCTTCTAACCAGGTAATTAGTGCCTTTTGTTTTCATCAGTACCAGACATCCAGATTGGCTGTCAATCAGTAAGACAATTCTTCTGAATCCCCTACTCTTGGCATATATATATAATTGCCCTTTCTGTGGCCAGTAGTTCTGCTGACATTGAAGACAGCTTCGCCCGGAGCCGTGTGTTCAATTTCATCATGAAAAAGACACTCCCCGTCGTGTCAGTTCCTACTGATCCGTCAGTGTATATTATTTCATATCCACGTAAAATTTGTATCTTTTCCGGCAGTATTGCATTTATTATCTCCGCGTTAGCTTCGGCCTTACTTGTGCATACATCTTTAAAGAAATTGACTTCAACATGAAGGTTCGAGTGAAGCCAGTCGTCTCCGTCAACCCTTGCTATGGTCATCATTGCTTGTTTATACATCTGGTAAATCGTGGCATAATTTGTTCTAGGGTTATAATCTGGCTCCAGTATTGTGTCTACGATGGGCAAGCCAAAGGCGAAGCAGTTGGTTAATTCCCGTGCCGTAGCCATGTCTAGACGGTATCTTGCAGGTAGTTTTGATGCCATGTGGTATAATACATGTATCGGTGTTGATCTTAACAGACACAGTGAACTCCTGAGGTTGCTGTTGATGTTAGACGATATTGTTTTCAGTGCTGTTTTTCCGATGTTGGCAAAGGAGGATGCTGCGGATTCTATCTTCGTTCTTGTGAAAGTTCTGTAGATCTGTTGACTTCTTATGGTTTGTACGCCGTAGGTGCATCCATCCGGATATTATTTTTCTAAAGCCACAGGTGCGTTTTCTCTTGTTTAGAATCATTTGTACATGGCTGGCTGGGATAAATCTGTGCCGTCACATGTGATCTTAATAGTTGTTTGTGTTCTGGAATTTTATAACGTTGGATTTTTCTGAGTTGATTTTCATATCAATTTGATTGTTTCTGCATACAAATTGATTAAGCTTATGTTGTAGTAGTATATTTGTGTATGTGTTCGTATCGAGTTTAATCGTTCTGTGTTCCAGCATGTTATGTATCCATTCTATTATGTGGGAGTTTACACTTATTTTGTACATCCTGTCTCTTAGTTTGTTGATGTTCACCAGATCGTAGGCCCTCTCTAGATTCACACAGGCGCAAATGACTTCATACCCGCTATCTCTATGGTAGTACATTGTATTTGTAAGGTCGTTTATGCATTGTGAAGTGGAATGTCTTTTTCTGAAGGCGTAGCATCTTCTAAGTATAAGGTTCCTTGACTTAATAAAAATGGTCAGTTCTTCTTTTATTAGTACTTCCGTCAGCTTCAAAAGTCTAGAAAGTAGACAGATGGGTCTATAATTTGCAATGTTGCTCAGATCCTTTCCCCTCTTAGGGATGCGGTGTATTTTAATCAGCCTCCACTCGCTTGGTATGGTATCATCGTTCCACAGGCCTATCAATATTATAAATACTACGTGTTTTTAATTTTCAGCCAGTTGCTTCAGAATCCTGTAAGATATTCCGTCTTCGCCCTTGGCGGATCTGGGATTGCGTGTACCGAGCAGATCCAAGAAGTCGTGGATCTTGCATTCTGGTTTGTGCTCAATGATATAAGGTGGTATAAATGGATGATCGATTGTGGTTGGGGCACCGAATGCCACCATTAATTCTAAGTACTGTGCTTTTCGAGTCTCGTCTCAGGAGTTTCTAGTTTCTTTTATGGAGCAATGTTTCTTAATATTAGCCAGTGTAGCCCACATTTCAGATACCGATTCCGGCATTGAGATGGAATCAATGGCTCTGCTGAAGTTGTTTGGTTTCTTCTCTTTATTTTTATTTTTAATATTTTCTCAACTTCCGACCATATCATTAAGTTCCCAGAGTTTCTGGTGTGATTGTGGCTGCCTTCCTAAACGTCTGTATGCAACGTCAAAGCAGTGTTTAAATCAAGCAATTATACTTTACAACACTGCAACTCAAATGCATTGTCAATAAAAAGCATTTCCAATTTAAATGGTGCGCTAGTTGCGTTTATTTGCAGTTCAGCTGCAAAACAGATGACTTTAGGAATGCAATATTTTGTCAAAGTTTGCACGATTGCGTTTAGGAATACGTGACATTCTTGAGCTGCAAAGAGTTTAGGAAGGCAGCCAGTATTTCAGCCAGGCCGCGTTTTTTAGTCGAGAGTGTCTACTGGTCTCCACTGACCACCAATTCTTCGATGTCCGTGAAAACCTTGCGTTAGCTCTCACCGTGTTTCTTATTAAGTCATTCATGTCATTATAATAATCGGTAATGCTCTGCCCTGCTCTTGCGACGCCCCAGCCAAGGGTCAACTTGACGTGGTCTATTCTGTATGTCGTTGCCTCTGTGCGTTCAACTGTGTTCTCTATGATTATCCGTAGATGATTGCTACCTGTGACTTTGCCCCTGACTACCCTCCAGTCGAAATTAATGTGGCTGTCGTTGTGTAGTGTCAGCTCTAAGGCCGATGATGTGTTGTTTGTAGTGTAAGTATCATCTACGTTGTTCAAACAGTAAAAATTCTTCTTCTGAATGCAGTCCTCCAGCAAAAGGCCCATCGTATTGGACACCTGCGGACCCAGAGCGGCGATTTGGCATTGAAGTCGCCACAGATGATAGTTGGTAGTGTAATCCCATTACAGAAATCTAAAACTCGCCAAAAATTGGTTGTAAAACGTATTATTATCAAAGTCTGTTGCCGTGTAAACACACACTACCACCATGTTGACCTCGAGATTTAATGTTTGAACTATTGCTATCTCTAGTAAGCTGTTTATGTCGATAATCTTGAATCTTATGTCCTTGCGTAGGTAGAAACCCACTCCGCTATAACAGTCACCTCTGTAATTACCATAATAATTGAAATTAAAGAGACTGTTGCACGCGTTGTTGTACAAACTCGTCTCATAAATGCAAGCAATATCAATTTGGTTTTGTTCGAAAAAATCTCGAGCAATTCTTTGTTGCCAAATTTTTTAAGCTTTGTATATTATATTGTAGCAGATTCATTGTGCCGACTTGTTTTTTTTTGTAGACTGATTCTATTTGGATTCTTGGACCACTCTGAAATAGTTCCAGAGTATCCAAACTGTTCAGCTCTTTCGTAATATCATCTCTTATCTTGTCGAGTTCTTTCATCATTGTAAGGTTATGGTTTCCATGACTATAAATGTTTCTTATTAATTCATTAAGTTTTATTTTTGTTAAGTGCAAGGCTCTCGGCCTCGTTGGAATTTATCATGTAGAGTGATTCATCCTCCAGTTTTTTGGCTTTCTCTATCTCGTTGTTTATTCTTTCCGCCTCCGATGTTCTGTAAGGGTTAATTGCCTGTCTGCTATTCTGCGAGTTGTTAGTAGCGTTTTCTGGCATTGCGTGCTTCTCTTTCTCTGTTGTTGTTGCGCACCGTATGTGCATACGATTGTGTGTTGTGTAGGTACCCAGCTGATTCTGAAGTGTTATTTATTGTAGGTATATTGTTGGTTTTTGAACGGATGGCGGGGAAGGCCATGTATTCGTTGTCACTTAATAATTCAATCTGTTCGAAAATATCGAACTGTATGTGATCTTGGCTACTTTAAATGATAGATTTTCTATGATCATCGTCCTTTTAATAGCATAGTCTTTTTCTCGAGCCGGGCAATTCTTTGATGTAGGTGAGTGTTGTTGCTTACAGTTTGTGCAGGAAATTTCTCTGCATGCTTCATTCTTTTCATGTTTGTCAAAACACTTTCTGCATCGTACATATACATGCTTGCCATGCTCCGCAAAATTATTGAAGCGGTAGCATTTATAGCACTGTCCAAAAGAAATAAAGTGTCTTACTGGGATCTTTGTGTATTCTAGGAGTATCTCACTTCAGATCTCCAGGCCTTTAAAAGTTATCTTAACCATTACTGTGGCTACTATTCCCCTTTCACCATCGCGTCTTTCAATTCTGATGCACTTCAGTATCGGTACCTTTGAACGGGTCGAACTGGCAAATTCCTCCATGGTTATCTCTCTAGGTATATCAAATATTTTTGCCGAATACTTCGCATCCATAATTCTCCCGTCCATCTGAAATTCATTTGCTGGCAAGTAGTTATCGAAAGTTCCGTTGGTTAGGATCCAAAACGATTACGATGTCTTCCGGCTGCAATGGAGAAACCTGTTCCCTCCATTTTGGCCGAGTTAATAGTTGGGGTAAATATTCTACCACCCACCTCTTCCAAATTGGATCCTTAAAATTTTGCGAGATTCTCCACTGCTACGCAGGCGTACATGTTCTTCACCAGCTCCGCGGTTTTGAGTTGAACTGAGCTCACCAACAAGAAAGTGATTTGGTGTTAGCGGCTCTTTAGTCTCCTGGTTAATTGACAACTCAGTTAAAGGCCGGTTATTAATTATACACTCAGCCTCAATAATCGCACTCCTAAAGGTTTCGGGTGTGGGGACTCTTCTATAAGAACCTTGTTAGTGATCGCTTTACGCAACGCGCCAATCTTTCCCAGCACACACCTGCATGAGGATTTGCCGGTCAATTGAAAACTAATTCTACATTATCCTTTGCAAGTTTTCTTTGGATTTCTTTAAAATCTAAAAATCTGTTATCGGCTGTCATCTCCTTTTGGGCGCCCACGAAATTAGTGCCGTAGTCGCTTCGAATTCTTATTGGTACACCTCTCCGGTTGACAAAATTTTGTAAGCAAATTAAAAATGCATCTGTTGAAAAATCTTGGGCTATTTCCAGATGAAGAGCCCTCGTACTTAAACATGTGTACAAGGCGACCCATCTTTTCTCCTTCCTTCGACCAATTGTAACAAAGAACGGTCCACAGTAGTCTAAACCAACATAACTAAACGGTCGTACATAAGGCTTTAAACGATTATAGGGTAACTGTCCCATCATAGGAGGTGAAGGTTTAGCGGAATCCTGTATGCAAATTGAACAGCATTTTTTTATTCTCAATACTGATCGTATATTTGGAATCCAAAACTTCTGCCTTACTTCGTTTATTACCAGACAATCGTTCGGATGATATCCCTTCTGATGGTAGTAGCTCATACTTTTTGCAGTTATTGGAATCCATAACAAAACTGTTTTAGAGTCAGACCAAAATATACCACGATTTATTTTATAATTATGACTTCCTTCTATACATGTTTTTAAGCGGCATCACAAAACGGCGGCTTGAAGCTCAAGACGTGGGATTGCCATTCCCTTAGGTGGTGCAGAACGCGGTTTGGCAATGACAAATGCCGTTTCGATTTCGTTCTGGTATTTTACTCGCAAATTGGCAACAGCAGCGTATGCATGGGAACTTTCATCAATAAAAATATGTAGCTGTATGTCATCAGCATTTGGTAATAGCCTCGAGTAACAACGAGGGATCGAAAATTGTTTGCCTCTATCGAACTCCTTCCACCAGGCATTCCACTGTGTCAAAATTTTTTTGGGCAATTGTTCATCCCACTGTAAGCATAACTTCCAAGTTTTTTGAAAAAGTAATTTTGAAAAAATAGTACAATTAACCAAAAATCCAAATGAATCAAAAATTGCCATGACCATACTCAAGACTTCACGAACCTCATTGCAAATACTATGGAATCTGCATCTGGGGCCCAAAAATGGTTATGTGGATCTATACAATGATTGTTAAGCCAATCATTACATACGGCGCGATTGTATGGTAGCAGAAGATACGACAGGTTGTGGCGACAACCAAACTCTGCAAGGTTCAGAGATTGACTTGTCTTTTTACTATAGGCGCTATGAGGTCATGTCCAAACTTGGCCATTGAGGCCTTGATTGGATTAACAGCCATACAAATCTTCATAAGATCCTCTGCGGCAATGACTGCTTATAGGATGGGTCTCGGAAACTCGGCCCGTCGTGTCGGCAACGGGCACTCATCGATCCTCAGTACTATGACCTGCAGGGGGCTGCTAGGAATGTCTAGTGACAGGATGAACTGTGAACATAGGTTCGACAGAAGATTCAATGTCACAATTTCGCTTAGGGGAACGTGGGAAGAAAACGGACCCACTGTGGATTCCAGAAGTTTATGCTGGTATACGGATGGATCCAAAACGGAGGATGGAGTTGGTGCAGGAGTCTGTGGACCCAACGTGAAAATCTCTGTGCCCATAGGCAAATGGCCTACGGTATTTCAGGCGGAAATACTTGGAATCACTAAGTGTGCTTAAATAGTTATCTTTTCTGATAGTCACGCAGCGCTTAAGTCCCTCCTTTCTTAGGAGCTCTGTTCTAAGCTTCTTTTAGAGTGCTTTGACTCACTACAGGAGCTGTCGTTACGGAACAAGATTTACATTTATTGGATACCTGGCCAGAGTGGTCGTCCGGGTAACGAGGAAGCGGATGAATTGGCCAGGAGGGCCTCTGGTGCTCCTCTCATGGGCCCAGATCCCTTTTGTGGCGTAAACTGGTCGACTGTCAGGTCCCTAATCAAAGGAAATTATATCGACCGCAAAGGAAGTGTGGCTGGCTTCTTCTGGCTTAAGGCAAGCCAAGGCATTGATGCAGTGATTTTCATATAGTGGCATCCTGAATTTCAACAGTCTATTCAGCTCCATAATAATGGATTCAGGTCGTACATTGTTAAAGGCACCTCTATATCCAGAAAGACCAGGAATATATATTCTTTTTGTTTGTCAAGGATTTTCCAATGAACCATACGAGCGAGTGAAGTGCCGTCTCAACTGGTTTGCCCTTCGTATAGGCATGTTGGGAGGTTGATAGAAGGTTCGGAGAAATTGTTGATCTAAGGTGTAGATCAATTATCCATTCCAGAGTTTTTAGTAGAAAAGATAGGCTCACGGGTCTCAAATCTTTCGGGTTCACGTGTGTAGTCTTACCCCCTTTGGGGATAAAGACCACGGAGCATTTGGTCCATGCTATCGGAATATATGACCAATTCAGGCAAGCCTAGTATATCCGAATGAGCCATGGAGTGATAACGTCTGCATTACGCTGTAAGTCAGCTGGAATAATGCCGTCGGGACCCGGTGATTTGAACGGATCAAAGCTATTGATGGCCCACACTATATTTTCCCTATTTAGGGTAATTGTGGCCGTGCTAGAGTCTAATGATTGTATGGTTGAAAGTTCTCCCGTGTGGGGAGTGCAAGCGGGAAAATGTGTGTCCATCAGTACCTCTAGGGTCTCCTGACTACTGGTAGTCCACCCGCCACCTGATTTCTTAATGAAACTGGGGACAGTTAGTTGGAAGAGTGGCCAAGATTTTGCGAAGGCGGCTAGTCTCAGAGGCTCCCTCAACATTGCTGCAGAAGGACCTCCATGACGTTCGTTTCGCATCCCTAACGAGGTTTTTGAACTTGTTTACCGAGGCTTTATAGGCTGACCAATTACCCAGTCTTTTTGCCTCATTGAATATTGTGCGACTCTCCTTACGAGCGTTCGCTATTTCAAGACTCCACCATAGTGTTTTTTTCTTCCCACGCAGTACACTAGGTCTGCATGATTCGGCAGTCCTTAAGTTGAAAGCATTTGTTAGATTGTCAACCGCGATGTCAATGTCGTGCCTTTCGTTGATGATTGGCGATTGTGTAATAATATCAGAGAGAATAAGCTTTTGCTCTTCCCAATTTTTTTTCTTCTTATTTGTTATGATCGTAGCCCGATCAGTCAGAATCCCTACAGTGAATTCAATATAGCGATGATTAGAGAAAGAACAGTCATTTAATACCTTCCATTCCCTTATCATATCCGTATGCGTAGAATTAACTAGCGTGATATGTAGAACCTCCTTCCTATTTGATATAACGAAAGTGGGTTCTGACCCGACATTTGAAATGTCTAAGTTGTTACAAAGAACAAAATCATAATAAAGACTCACCCCTTGCATTGATGTCAGAGCTTCCCCATACGACATGCGTTTGCGTCTGCTCCCAGAAAGACTGCCGAGTTGCGTTGGTTTGCCAGTTGAATAGCGTCGCGAACCTTTTCGGGCGGGGATTCGCATACGTGCACCATGTAGCTTGATATTATTGTGCCCATAGCCGATCTGCTAGGCTACTGTTTTGTTGTTTTCGTCACTGAAATCAGATAAGAAGATATTTAGGTTGCTTCTGGCTACTATGCACGCTCTGATCCTACCTGTATCATTCGCATGCAATAGCCTGAAGGCTTTTGCAACTAGTCCGCAAACCCTGCCTTTATGAAGCCAGGGCTCTGGAACTAATGCGAGCTCCTCCCCTCTTTGTATACAAAATTTCAAGAAATTGAAGTCATGCCATTTTTCCTACCCCTTTGGTTCCTCTACACCTCTTGCGCAGGGTTTACAGTTTTATTATACCCACTTTTCGATTGTCATTTGGGAATTCGCAAGAAACTATCAGCCCAATCACAAACTAAAATTCCGTGAGCGTTTTCTCACTTTCCCTTTTCTCCTATTATGAATAAAAATTCCGTCGGAAAAAATTCGATGGGGGAAAAAAGTAGCTATTCTTAATGCATTTGAACTTCGTTTTGTCCCCCGGAATTTTTCACTTGCAAACAGAAGGGAGTTTGCATAAAAATCTATATAATATTTAAATAAAACAAAATTTCTATCAATAAAAAAATGTTTTATTGTTCTTGTAGGTCGAATACCACAAATAAAGCACAAACACAACATTTTTTTAACTTTAATCGATCCGTTGCTTTTGGTTTCCATAAATGCAGCAAAGAGTAGCTTGCACGATTTTTTTCTTCTACAGCACCAATATCCTTCACAAATGCTTGTACAGCTATGTTATTACTTTTTTATTCACTTTTTTAATTAATTTTACTTTAAATTTAATTAAAACATAAATTTTATTTATTTTTGGACACAAAAACACTGAATAAATAAATGTCAACAGGCAAAACAGCCGCCATTGTTATTCAATGATGCCACTGTATCATATTTTTGTTGCCGAAAAGTTTATGAGTTTATGGAGGAATTTTTTTCTCGAGAAAAGTGTTTTCCGGGGGAAAGAAATTCCTAGGGAATATTCATAATTGCAAGAAAACTTCCTATTAAAAATTATTTGCTTGTTTCCCATTTTGTAAAAAATAGATATTTGGTAAATATATATATTTTTGATCAATTAAATATATCATAATAAATGTCCCAAACGTGATAACCACAGAGGTAACGTTATAACTAGAAAGTTTGCACTATTTTTCTAATGTTTTTCTTATATAGAGGTTATTCTTACATAGAAAGGGACCTTATCTTCCCAGCAAGAATTTTCAGAACAGTCAGTGATAGCTGTTTGTGTAAATTTTTTCGATTTGAGATTATATAGGGGTTAGTTATTCTTACATAGAAAGAGACCTTATCTTCCCAGCAAGAATTTTCAGTAGAGTCAGTGATAGCTGTTTGTGTAAATTTTTTCAATTTGAGATTATGGTTGATATCACTGCTCAGACATGTTCCCCAAGGGGAATTATCCCTATATTCATATCTGAAATGACCTAAAAAAGATTTTTTCAAACCTCTGCCTTCTTCTTCCACTATATTGCTATACTTTAAAGCCCATTTACACAAAACTATATTTTTACATTCATAATATTTTAAAATTCTTGTCTCGGCAATTTTTTTTTTAATTTCGGGGTAAAAACCACAGCATTCTTTTTGTGTCAAATGTCCTCGTTTTTTGTGGCTGACGTCCTCTCTCTCCAAATTGAAATGGCAACCCTATACTTAAATAGGCTGTTCAGCTCAAAGCTTTTAATTATGAAGGAATTAGCTTTAAACTCTTTGATAAATCGCAAGAAAACTTACTCAATACATAAACATAAATTTTCAATTAAAATCACTGCAAACATTCTAAGGCCCATTATTACAACTTGGCAATAGTTAAAGGCAGGATTTTGCTGGACGGATAAACAGTTTATCATTATTGCAAATTTAGTTTAACGTACCAGGTATGATAAACTTGGTTTTAACTTATGGCTGACTTTCAGTTAAAGAAAAGTTGTAATAAAGATAAACTGTATATACGACCGACAAAATCCTGCATGTAACTATTGCCAAGTTGTAATAATGGCCTTAAATAGCTTAGTTACCATTATATTCATTTAATAAATAAGAAATTATATGTTTACATTATTTTTTTTTACTATATTGGTTTAGTTGAAAGTTTCTAAATCAGGTTTGAGAATTCGCCAATTCAAATTATTATTTCAATTTTTACTTACATCCTTTTGTAATAGGATCGCAAATTTCAAAGATACAGATTTATTACCCATTTTTGCTATCGCAAATACTGTGCGCCGATAAACATATATTTTTTTGTGCCCTCTCCTTAGAATCTTATAAATTTTGTATTTGTTGTATATTATAATTTGAAACACTGAATTCAAATTTGAACTGCATTTGCTTAAATTTGTTTTAGTTTTCGAGATATACGCCATTTTCTGGAAAATGCACTGTTTTCCAATCGCTTGCAGTTTGAAAAACGCATTTCATTATCTTTTTAAAGTGCAGTTTAACTGCCAGTTTTTGTAAATAAAATGAAAATTTTCGTTAGGGACTTTGAATTCAAAACAAAAACAAATTTGAATTTTTTTATTGTTGTTTCAATATAAATTCCCTAACGAAATTGTTTATTTTATTTACAAAAACAGGCAGTAAATAAAATAGACCAGATCGTTTCAGTATACACTAGCAGTTTGAAAACGCCAACTTTCTTGAGTTTTTGTTTGTAAGAACATCTGTTTGGCGTTTTCAAATCGAAAACGCGAACTTTAAACGATATGCGTTATCTATGGGGCATTCCACGCCAAATCGGCTGGTTTGAATTTCTTTCATTTCCCCAATTTTGTGATATTGTTATAGTATCACTCAAAAGAGCCTTCCTGGTAAATTTTGAGATTTGTTTGATTATTTGTTAAAAAGATATTAACTTGAAAAAATGAATTATTTTATTTTTTGCTTAAACATTCCCAAATCTGAGAACTAATTTCAAGTTTGAAATTTTTGTTTTAAGATGTTTTGCAGAAAAAAAAAAATCCAACATTTTTTGATTTTGTATTTGAAATTTTAAATTGTGTTTTTGAAAATGACTGTATCCTTCGATTTTTTTTTAAATTTTTATTTTTTATTTTTAAGTCCGGTCCGGTAGTGGGCCTTCCATAACTACTATTTTTTAAATTTTGGAAAATTTGAAAAAAAAAATTTTTTTTCTGTAAAGTATAAGAACTGCCTATTCGCCGATGTCGAAGGAATTCTTTCTTTATTAAAATTACATTTAAAATAAAAACAACTTCTAAAATTTTGTTTTAAATGTAATTGTACGAAAGAAAGAACTCCTTCGACATTGGCGAACAGGCAGGAAATCTCGTAAGTCTTGTGCTTATGCTACACGATATGGTCAGCATTTTTATGTAAAACACTAAAAGCAAAAATTTTGTGGTACATTTTAACTATCAACCCTTCGCTGTATGTGTCATTTTGCCACTTTCTCAAAAAAGGGAAAAAGCTCCCCCTTTAGCGGCGATAGTTCATTGGAATATTAATCAATTCGGAATAAAAAAAAAATTATTTTTTGATAATTTAATATCTTTGAACCAGGGATAAAAAAAATCTTAAAATTTACCAGGAAGCCTCAAGACAATAACTTGATAAGACGTATTTTTTTGGTGTGGGCTAGCATCAAACAAATGTATTTGACTTAAAAGACAAAAACGCTTTGTCTTTTGTTGGTGTGGTTTCAACCTTAGTATGCAAGTACTTTAATGTCTTGGTTCAACTTTAGGATACTTTTTACCGCGATAAAATATATATCTCATTTCCAAATTAAAATAGTAAAAAGCGAACATACTAGCGTCCGACTGAATATTCGGTTTCGGCAAAATTGTGCTTTCGGCTGACATTTGGCTTAGGCCAACTTTTTATTCTCTATAAATAAGAAAGTTAATCGAAATAGTATTTTCCAAATTTAAAATATGTCACCGCCATAAATCTGTTTTCCCCGTCCTATATCTTTTCAAATTCAATGAAAATTTTACTTACCCAGCAAAAACTTTGCTTACTGGTAGGCAAAAAAGTAAATGCGTATTTAAGTCGCAATTACTTACAATTTGACTCGATAACTACTTATTTTTGTTTAAGAAGTCCAAAAAATAGGGGGTACCCCTTGCAAATGTATTTACATTGTCACAGCAATTAACTAGTTATTATTTGGCTTACTTGAAGCTAAAAAATAACTAGTCAAATATACAAATTAAAATAGAAAACAGTTTAATAAATGACTTTTCAGTTCTGTTAAGTTTTTAAAATGTCAATATCAGTTAATGTTAAAAAAAGTTTCGGCAAGTTTCGGATTCGGCCGAATATTCGGCCTTTTTGCCGGTTCGGGTTCGACCTCAAAACACTGGTTTCGGTCGGACTCTAGAAAATACACAATTTTAATATTGTAAATGATACCGGAAATTAGAAAGATGTCTTTTGTTTTTAACATTGGCAGCACAGTTTATTTTATATAATGGGAACTTTAAACAATATTTAAAGAACTTTACATCATTATATTCTTCGGACACCTTATACCAATAAAATGAAAGTTAAGCACGCAAAGCGGCAGGCACCTCTAGTATCCAATATTAAGAGAGTTGCGCGGCAACAGATACAAATTCAGCAGTCCAAAATGCTTAAGAAACAAAGTTCAGTGGCTGTAGTAAAAAACCATGAATTCTATAATTTGAATTAACGAACACAAGTCTGATTTTAATAATTTTCAATTGAAACGATTATATCGAGGGCTTATATTCAAATAGTGCTATCTACTAACACAAAATTTTTAGGAGAGCAAAAACTCGTTTCGTTGTCCCATTATTAAAGTTTTTACAATCATTTATTCTTCTATATTGACAGCTTATATTATAAGAGTTTGTATTATTAGAAGATTGATTGTACAAGAACGAAACGAAATTTTTCGCCCTCCAAAAAAAGGTGTGTATGATTATAAGCCTTCGATATATAAAAAATTCATAAATTAGTTAGCATAAAAAATAAATAATCTCCCTTATTCCGTAACTGTTTGTCGACGTCACGTCAAGACAATACCAAAAAATTTGCACATTTCTACACGTCATCGACAACAATTTACTATTACTGATAGCCACTTACTATACTCTAAGGCATAGAAAATGGAAAGAGGCTGTTAGTAGTCAATTTTTGTCAACAGCGAGTATACCAGTGTTAATTTTTTGGTATTATCTTGACGTGACGTCGACAAATAGTTACGGAATAAGGGGGAGTAATAAAAGCATTTAATTGTTAATTAAATTAAAAACTCTCACATTAAATTATAAGTAAAATCAGTCTAAGAAAAAACTTCAGGCCAGGCCACACTGACGTTTTTAAAACGCACATTTGTAATTTTTCGTATTAAATTTGAACGTTTTAAAATTTAAAACTTTCAAATTTAGTTCAAAAAAGCAGAAACGTTCATTTTAAAAACGACAGTGTAGCCTGGACCTTCTTGTTTATATGCTACAACAAACACTTTGAACAAATAAAATTATTTTCTATATGCAATCAACAAACCCAACAACCAACCAACCAAACAGAAAGTCAATCATTTGCAATTCAAACACACCTAATTTTTATATAAGAGTACATACATACAAACATACTTACGTAAAATATGTAAAAAGACAAGTAAAAATCTCCAAGAATATATTTAATAAAATAGACAGATACAAAAAATAAACTAAAACAATAATAATTATTTTATTAAAAACATAAAATAATTTAAAAAATAATTATTAAAAAATGAGCTTATTTTTCATATTAAAAAAATATATAATAAAAATGCTTTAAGTAAAATAAAATAATTTTTGATACGCTCATATGCCATATAAAAACTAACCCAACATTCTCTACCAAACAAATATTAAAAGAAAAAGATTATTTATTATAATGGAATAAGTATTTTATAGCTTTGATTGCGTTATGCGTTAAACTTAAAAAAAAGTTTGCGAAAAATTAGTTAAAAAACATTAGAAAAAAAATATTATTTCCATTAAATATAATTTCATAATTTTTTCCTTAAGTTTTCTAAACAAAACTTTATATTGTAAAAATATCATTAAAGCAAAAGAAAAATGTTTAATTAACAACAAACAAAATATGTAAATTTATTAAAACTAATTAAAAAATACAATAAAATTTATTTATATGAAATAAATATTTAATAAAGGAAATATCACAAACTTTATTCAATAAAAAACAAACAAACTAATAAAGCGACACAAAATAAATACAACTTAAAGCGCAGCTTTTATGGCGAAATGATTAAATGAAAGCCAAAAAATACAATAAAAATATTCGGCAAATTAATAAAAAAAAAAACGTTGTTTTATTTCATTCAAACAGAAATGGGCGTGGTAAAAATTTTATGTAGTTGTTCCTTGTATTATGTTCTTTCTATCAATCCACTAAACTCTATGTGGAAAATATATCCAATAAATCGTGCCGCCAGGCGAGGCGGGCCAAAGGCTGACCTTCACTTAGCCAATATCGCAACCTATCGTATAGTGAAACATTCATTAAAATATATCAAACCGTTACTGAGTTATAGCATTTGGAAGAAAACATTTTAGAAAAATCCACCTGCTGCAAAATTCTGTTGGCCTGGTATTTCACAAAAAATAAGCAAAAACATTTTTTTTACTTTTCAAAAAATTCGAAATATTCATAACATTTTCGCAATTATAAGGGATAAGGCCAGTAATAGCTATTTATTGCCAATAAGCAGTGCCACTAGGCGGGCCAAAGGTTGACCATCATGTAGCCAATGTCGCAACCTATCATATAGTGAAACATTCATTCAAATATCTCAAACGGTTACTGAGTTATAGCAATAGAAAGAAAACACTACAAAAATCCACCTGCTACAAAGTTCTGTTGGCCTGGTATTTCACAAAAAATAAACAAAAATATTTGTTATACTTTTCAAAAAATTCGAAATATTCATAACATTTTCGCAATTATAAGGGATAATGCCAGTAATAGCTATTTATTGCCAATAAGGAGTGCCACTAGGCGGGCCAAAGGTTGAACATTATGTAGCCAATGTCGCAACCTATCGTATAGTGAAACATTCATTCAAATATCTCAAACGGTTACTGAGTTATAGCAATAGAAAGAAAACACTACAAAAATCCACCTGCTACAAAGTTCTGTTGGCCTGGTATTTCACAAAAAATAAACAAAAATATTTGTTATACTTTTCAAAAAATTCGAAATATTCATAACATTTTCGCAATTATAAGGGATAAGGCCAGTAATAGCTATTTATTGACAATAAGGAGTGCCACTAGGCGGGCCAAAGGTTGACCATCATGTAGCCAATGTCGCAACCTATCGTATAGTGAAACATTCCTTCAAATATCTCAAACGGTTACTGAGTTATATCAATAGAAAGAAAACACTAAAAAAATCCACCTGCTACAAAGTTCTGTTGGCCTGGTATTTCACAAAAAATAAACAAAAATATTTGTTATACTTTTCAAAAAATTCGAAATATTCATAACATTTTCGCAATTATAAGGGATAAGGCCAGTAATAGCTATTTATTGCCAATAAGGAGTGCGACTAGGCGGGCCAAAGGTTGACCATCGTGTAGCCAATGTCGCAACCTATCGTATAGTGAAACATTCATTCAAATATCTCAAACGGTTACTGAGTTATAGCAATAGAAAGAAAACACTACAAAAATCCACCTGCTGCCAAGTTCTGTTGGCCTGGTATTTCACAAAAAATAAACAAAAATATTTTTTATACTTTTCAAATAATTCGAAATATTCATAACATTTTCGCAATTATAAGGGATAAGGCCAGTAATAGCTATTTATTGACAATAAGGAGTGCCACTAGGCGGGCCAAAGGTTGACCATCATGTAGCCAATGTCGCAACCTATCGTATAGTGAAACATTCCTTCAAATATCTCAAACGGTTACTGAGTTATATCAATAGAAAGAAAACACTACAAAAATCCACCTGCTACAAAGTTCTGTTGGCCTGGTATTTCACAAAAAATAAACAAAAATATTTGTTATACTTTTCAAAAAATTCGAAATATTCATAACATTTTCGCAATTATAAGGGATAAGGCCAGTAATAGCTATTTATTGACAATAAGGAGTGCCACTAGGCGGGCCAAAGGTTGACCATCATGTAGCCAATGTCGCAACCTATCGTATAGTGAAACATTCATTCAAATATCTCAAACGGTTACTGAGTTATAGCAATAGAAAGAAAACACTACAAAAATCCACCTGCTACAAAGTTCTGTTGGCCTGGTATTTCACAAAAAATAAACAAAAATATTTGTTATACTTTTCAAAAAATTCGAAATATTCATAACATTTTCGCAATTATAAGGGATAAGGCCAGTAATAGCTATTTATTGACAATAAGGAGTGCCACTAGGCGGGCCAAAGGTTGACCATCATGTAGCCAATGTCGCAACCTATCGTATAGTGAAACATTCATTCACATATATCAAACGGTTACTGAGTTATAGCTATAGAAAGAAAACACTACAAAAATCCACCTGCTACAAAGTTCTGTTGGCCTGGTATTTCACAAAAAATAAACAAAAATATTTGTTATACTTTTCAAAAAATTCGAAATATTCATAACATTTTCGCAATTATAAGGCCAGTAATAGCTATTTATTGCCAATAAGGAGTGCCACTAGGCGGGCCAAAGGTTGACCATCATGTAACCAATGTCGCAACCTATCGTGTAGTGAAACATTCATTCAAATATCTCAAACGGTTACTGAGTTATAGCAATAGAAAGAAAACACTAAAAAAATCCACCTGCTACAAAGTTCTGTTGGCCTGGTATTTCACAAAAAATAAACAAAAATATTTGTTATACTTTTCAAATAATTCGAAATATTCATAACATTTTCGCAATTATAAGGGATAAGGCCAGTAATAGCTATTTATTGCCAATAAGGAGTGCCACTAGGCGGGCCAAAGGTTGACTATCATGTAGCCAATGTCGCAACCTATCGTATAGTGAAACATTCATTCAAATATCTCAAACGGTTACTGAGTTATAGCAATAGAAAGAAAACACTACAAAAATCCACCTGCTACAAAGTTCTGTTGGCCTGGTATTTCACAAAAAATAAACAAAAATATTTGTTATACTTTTCAAAAAATTCGAAATATTCATAACATTTTCGCAATTATAAGGGATAAGGCCAGTAATAGCTATTTATTGCTAATAAGGAGTGCCACTAGGCGGGCCAAAGGTTGACCATCATGTAGCCAATGTCGCAACCTATCGTATAGTGAAACATTCATTCAAATATCTCAAACGGTTACTGAGTTATAGCAATAGAAAGAAAACACTAAAAAAAATCCACCTGCTACAAAGTTCTGTTGGCCTGGTATTTCACAAAAAATAAAAAAAAATATTTGTTATACTTTTCAAAAAATTCGAAATATTCATAACATTTTCGCAATTATAAGGGGTAAGGCCAGTAATAGCTATTTATTGACAATAAGGAGTGCCACTAGGCGGGCCAAAGGTTGACCATCATGTAGCCAATGTCGCAACCTATCGTATAGTGAAACATTCATTCAAATATCTCAAACGGTTACTGAGTTATAGCAATAGAAAGAAAACACTACAAAAATCCACCTGCTACAAAGTTCTGTTGGCCTGGTATTTCACAAAAAATAAACAAAAATATTTGTTATACTTTTCAAAAAATTCGAAATATTCATAACATTTTCGCAATTATAAGGGATAAGGCCAGTAATAGCTATTTATTGCTAATAAGGAGTGCCACTAGGCGGGCCAAAGGTTGACCATCATGTAGCCAATGTCGCAACCTATCGTATAGTGAAACATTCATTCAAATATCTCAAACGGTTACTGAGTTATAGCAATAGAAAGAAAACACTAAAAAAATCCACCTGCTACAAAGTTCTGTTGGCCTGGTATTTCACAAAAAATAAACAAAAATATTTGTTATACTTTTCAAAAAATTCGAAATATTCATAACATTTTCGCAATTATAAGGGATAAGGCCAGTAATAGCTATTTATTGCCAATAAGGAGTGCCACTAGGCGGGCCAAAGGTTGACCATCATGTAACCAATGTCGCAACCTATCGTGTAGTGAAACATTCATTCAAATATCTCAAACGGTTACTGAGTTATAGCAATAGAAAGAAAACACTAAAAAAATCCACCTGCTACAAAGTTCTGTTGGCCTGGTATTTCACAAAAAATAAACAAAAATATTTGCTATACTTTTCAAAAAATTCGAAATATTCATAACATTTTCGCAATTATAAGGGATAAGGCCAGTAATAGCTATTTATTGCTAATAAGGAGTGCCACTAGGCGGGCCAAAGGTTGACCATCATGTAGCCAATGTCGCAACCTATCGTATAGTGAAACATTCATTCAAATATCTCAAACGGTTACTGAGTTATAGCAATAGAAAGAAAACACTAAAAAAATCCACCTGCTACAAAGTTCTGTTGGCCTGGTATTTCACAAAAAATAAACAAAAATATTTGTTATACTTTTCAAAAAATTCGAAATATTCATAACATTTTCGCAATTATAAGGGATAAGGCCAGTAATAGCTATTTATTGCTAATAAGGAGTGCCACTAGGCGGGCCAAAGGTTGACCATCATGTAGCCAATGTCGCAACCTATCGTATAGTGAAACATTCATTCAAATATCTCACACGGTTACTGAGTTATAGCAATAGAAAGAAAACACTAAAAAAATCCACCTGCTACAAAGTTCTGTTGGCCTGGTATTTCACAAAAAATAAACAAAAATATTTGCTATACTTTTCAAAAAATTCGAAATATTCATAACATTTTCGCAATTATAAGGGATAAGGCCAGTAATAGCTATTTATTGCTAATAAGGAGTGCCACTAGGCGGGCCAAAGGTTGACCATCATGTAGCCAATGTCGCAACCTATCGTATAGTGAAACATTCATTCAAATATCTCAAACGGTTACTGAGTTATAGCAATAGAAAGAAAACACTAAAAAAATCCACCTGCTACAAAGTTCTGTTGGCCTGGTATTTCACAAAAAATAAACAAAAATATTTGTTATACTTTTCAAAAAATTCGAAATATTCATAACATTTTCGCAATTATAAGGGATAAGGCCAGTAATAGCTATTTATTGCTAATAAGGAGTGCCACTAGGCGGGCCAAAGGTTGACCATCATGTAGCCAATGTCGCAACCTATCGTATAGTGAAACATTCATTCAAATATCTCAAACGGCTACTGAGTTATAGCAATAGAAAGAAAACACTAAAAAAATCCACCTGCTACAAAGTTCTGTTGGCCTGGTATTTCACAAAAAATAAACAAAAATATTTGTTATACTTTTCAAAAAATTCGAAATATTCATAACATTTTCGCAATTATAAGGGATAAGGCCAGTAATAGCTATTTATTGCCAATAAGGAGTGCCACTAACCAATGTCGCAACCTATCGTGTAGTGAAACATTCATTCAAATATCTCAAACGGTTACTGAGTTATAGCAATAGAAAGAAAACACTAAAAAAATCCACCTCCTACAAAGTTCTGTTGGCCTGGTATTTCACAAAAAATAAACAAAAATATTTGCTATACTTTTCAAAAAATTCGAAATATTCATAACATTTTCGCAATTATAAGGGATAAGGCCAGTAATAGCTATTTATTGCCAATAAGCAGTGCCACTAGGCGGGCCAAAGGTTGACCATCATGTAGCCAATGTCGCAACCTATCGTATAGTGAAACATTCATTCAAATATCTCAAACGGTTACTGAGTTATAGCAATAGAAAGAAAACACTACAAAAATCCACCTGCTACAAAGTTCTGTTGGCCTGGTATTTCACAAAAAATAAACAAAAATATTTGTTATACTTTTCAAAAAATTCGAAATATTCATAACATTTTCGCAATTATAAGGGATAAGGCCAGTAATAGCTATTTATTGCTAATAAGGAGTGCCACTAGGCGGGCCAAAGGTTGACCATCATGTAGCCAATGTCGCAACCTATCGTATAGTGAAACATTCATTCAAATATCTCAAACGGTTACTGATTTATAGCAATAGAAAGAAAACACTAAAAAAATCCACCTGCTACAAAGTTCTGTTGGCCTGGTATTTCACAAAAAATAAACAAAAATATTTGTTATACTTTTCAAATAATTCGAAATATTCATAACATTTTCGCAATTATAAGGGATAATGCCAGTAATAGCTATTTATTGCCAATAAGGAGTGCCACTAGGCGGGCCAAAGGTTGACCATCATGTAGCCAATGTCGCAACCTATCGTGTAGTGAAACATTCATTCAAATATCTCAAACGGTTACTGAATTATAGCAATAGAAAGAAAACACTACAAAAATCCACCTGCTACAAAGTTCTGTTGGCCTGGTATTTCACAAAAAATAAACAAAAATATTTGTTATACTTTTCAAAAAATTCGAAATATTCATAACATTTTCGCAATTATAAGGGATAAGGCCAGTAATAGCTATTTATTGACAATAAGGAGTGCCACTAGGCGGGCCAAAGGTTGACCATCATGTAGCCAATGTCGCAACCTATCGTATAGTGAAACATTCATTCAAATATCTCAAACGGTTACTGAGTTATAGCAATAGAAAGAAAACACTACAAAAATCCACCTGCTACAAAGTTCTGTTGGCCTGGTATTTCACAAAAAATAAACAAAAATATTTGTTATACTTTTCAAAAAATTCGAAATATTCATAACATTTTCGCAATTATAAGGGATAAGGCCAGTAATAGCTATTTATTGCCAATAAGGAGTGCCACTAGGCGGGCCAAAGGTTGACCATCATGTAGCCAATGTCGCAACCTATCGTATAGTGAAACATTCATTCAAATATCTCAAACGGTTACTGAGTTATAGCAATAGAAAGAAAACACTAAAAAAATCCACCTGCTACAAAGTTCTGTTGGCCTGGTATTTCACAAAAAATAAACAAAAATATTTGTTATACTTTTCAAAAAATTCGAAATATTCATAACATTTTCGCAATAATAAGGGATAAGGCCAGTAATAGCTATTTATTGACAATAAGGAGTGCCACTAGGCGGGTTGAAGGTTGACCATCACGTAGCCAATTTCGCAACCTATCGTATAGTGAAACATTCATTCAAATATCTCAAACGGTTACTGAATTATAGCAATAGAAAGAAAACACTACAAAAATCCACCTGCTGCCAAGTTCTGTTTGCCTGGTATTTCACAAAAAATAAACAAAAATATTTGTTATACTTTTCAAATAATTCGAAATATTCATAACATTTTCGCAATTATAAGGGATAATGCCAGTAATAGCTATTTATTGCCAATAAGGAGTGCCACTAGGCGGGCCAAAGGTTGACCATCATGTAGCCAATGTCGCAACCTATCGTATAGTGAAACATTCATTCAAATATCTCAAACGGTTACTGAGTTATAGCAATAGAAAGAAAACACTACAAAAATCCACCTGCTACAAAGTTCTGTTGGTCTGGTATTTCACAAAAAATAAACAAAAATATTTGTTATACTTTTCAAAAAATTCGAAATATTCATAACATTTTCGCAATTATAAGGGATAAGGCCAGTAATAGCTATTTATTGACAATAAGGAGTGCCACTAGGCGGGCCGAAGGTTGACCATCATGTAGCCAATTTCGCAACCTATCGTATAGTGAAACATTCATTCAAATATCTCAAACGGTTACTGAATTATAGCAATAGAAAGAAAACACTACAAAAATCCACCTGCTGCCAAGTTCTGTTGGCCTGGTATTTCACAAAAAATAAACAAAAATATTTGTTATACTTTTCAAATAATTCGAAATATTCATAACATTTTCGCAATTATAAGGGATAATGCCAGTAATAGCTATTTGTTGCCAATAAGGAGTGCCACTAGGCGGGCCAAAGGTTGACCATTATGTAGCCAATGTCGCAACCTATCGTATAGTGAAACATTCATTCAAATATCTCAAACGGTTACTGAGTTATAGCAATAGAAAGAAAACACTACAAAAATCCACCTGCTACAAAGTTCTGTTGGCCTGGTATTTCACAAAAAATAAACAAAAATATTTGTTATACTTTTCAAAAAATTCGAAATATTCATAACATTTTCGCAATTATAAGGGATAATGCCAGTAATAGCTATTTATTGCCAATAAGGAGTGCCACTAGGCGGGCCAAAGGTTGACCATCATGTAGCCAATGTCGCAACCTATCGTATAGTGAAACATTCATTCAAATATCTCAAACGGTTACTGAGTTATAGCAATAGAAAGAAAACACTAAAAAAATCCACCTGCTACAAAGTTCTGTTGGCCTGGTATTTCACAAAAAATAAACAAAAATATTTGTTATACTTTTCAAAAAATTCGAAATATTCATAACATTTTCGCAATTATAAGGGATAAGGCCAGTAATAGCTATTTATTGCCAATAAGGAGTGCCACTAGGCGGGCCAAAGGTTGACCATCATGTAGCCAATGTCGCAACCTATCGTATAGTGAAACATTCATTCAAATATCTCAAACGGTTACTGAGTTCTAGCAATAGAAAGAAAACACTACAAAAATCCACCTGCTGCCAAGTTCTGTTGGCCTGGTATTTCACAAAAAATAAACAAAAATATTTGTTATACTTTTCAAATAATTCGAAATATTCATAACATTTTCGCAATTATAAGGGATAAGGCCAGTAATAGCTATTTATTGCCAATAAGCAGTGCCACTAGGCGGGCCAAAGGTTGACCATCATGTAGCCAATGTCGCAACCTATCGTATAGTGAAACATTCATTCAAATATCTCAAACGGTTACTGGGTTATAGCAATAGAAAGAAAACACTAAAAAAATCCACCTGCTACAAAGTTCTGTTGGCCTGGTATTTCACAAAAAATAAACAAAAATATTTGTTATACTTTTCAAATAATTCGAAATATTCATTTTCGCAATTATAAGGGATAAGGCCAGTAATAGCTATTTATTGCCAATAAGGAGTGCCACTAGGCGGGCCAAAGGTTGACCATCATGTAGCCAATGTCGCAACCTATCGTATAGTGAAACATTCATTCAAATATCTCAAACGGTTACTGAGTTATAGCAATAGAAAGAAAACACTAAAAAAATCCACCTGCTACAAAGTTCTGTTGGCCTGGTATTTCACAAAAAATAAACAAAAATATTTGCTATACTTTTCAAAAAATTCGAAATATTCATAACATTTTCGCAATTATAAGGGATAAGGCCAGTAATAGCTATTTATTGCCAATAAGCAGTGCCACTAGGCGGGCCAAAGGTTGACCATCATGTAGCCAATGTCGCAACCTATCGTATAGTGAAACATTCATTCAAATATCTCAAACGGTTACTGAGTTATAGCAATAGAAAGAAAACACAAAAAAAATCCACCTGCTACAAAGTTCTGTTGGCCTGGTATTTCACAAAAAATAAACAAAAATATTTGTTATACTTTTCAAAAAATTCGAAATATTCATAACATTTTCGCAATTATAAGGGATAAGGGAGTAATAGCTATTTATAGCCAATAAGCAGTGCCACTAGGCGGGCCAAAGGTTGACCATCATGTAGCCAATGTCGCAACCTATCGTATAGTGAAACATTCATTCAAATATCTCAAACGGTTACTGAGTTATAGCAATAGAAAGAAAACACTACAAAAATCCACCTGCTACAAAGTTCTGTTGGCCTGGTATTTCACAAAAAATAAACAAAAATATTTGTTATACTTTTCGAAAAATTCGAAATATTCATAACATTTTCGCAATTATAAGGGATAAGGCCAGTAATAGCTATTTATAGCCAATAAGCAGTGCCACTAGGCGGGCCAAAGGTTGACCATCATGTAGCCAATGTCGCAACCTATCGTATAGTGAAACATTCATTCAAATATCTCAAACGGTTTCTGAGTTATAGCAATAGAAAGAAAACACTACAAAAATCCACCTGCTACAAAGTTCTGTTGGCCTGGTATTTCACAAAAAATAAACAAAAATATTTGTTATACTTTTCAAAAAATTCGAAATATTCATAACATTTTCGCAATTATAAGGGATAAGGCCAGTAATAGCTATTTATTGCCAATAAGGAGTGCCACTAGGCGGGCCAAAGGTTGACCATCATGTAGCCAATGTCGCAACCTATCGTATAGTGAAACATTCATTCAAATATCTCAAACGATTACTGAGTTATAGCAATAGAAAGAAAACACTACAAAAATCCACCTGCTACAAAGTTCTGTTGGCCTGGTATTTCACAAAAAATAAACAAAAATATTTGTTATACTTTTCAAATAATTCGAAATATTCATAACATTTTCGCAATTATAAGGGATAAGGCCAGTAATAGCTATTTATTGCCAATAAGGAGTGCCACTAGGCGGGCCAAAGGTTGACCATCATGTAGCCAATGTCGCAACCTATCGTATAGTGAAACATTCATTCAAATATCTCAAACGGTTACTGAGTTATAGCAATAGAAAGAAAACACTACAAAAATCCACCTGCTACAAAGTTCTGTTGGCCTGGTATTTCACAAAAAATAAACAAAAATATTTGTTATACTTTTCAAAAAATTCGAAATATTCATAACATTTTCGCAATTACAAGGGATAAGGCCAGTAATAGCTATTTATTGCCAATAAGGAGTGCCACTAGGCGGGCCAAAGGTTGACCATCATGTAGCCAATGTCGCAACCTATCGTATAGTGAAACATTCATTCAAATATCTCAAACGGTTACTGAGTTCTAGCAATAGAAAGAAAACACTACAAAAATCCACCTGCTGCCAAGTTCTGTTGGCCTGGTATTTCACAAAAAATAAACAAAAATATTTGTTATACTTTTCAAATAATTCGAAATATTCATAACATTTTCGCAATTATAAGGGATAAGGCCAGTAATAGCTATTTATTGCCAATAAGCAGTGCCACTAGGCGGGCCAAAGGTTGACCATCATGTAGCCAATGTCGCAACCTATCGTATAGTGAAACATTCATTCAAATATCTCAAACGGTTACTGAGTTCTAGCAATAGAAAGAAAACACTACAAAAATCCACCTGCTGCCAAGTTCTGTTGGCCTGGTATTTCACAAAAAATAAACAAAAATATTTGTTATACTTTTCAAATAATTCGAAATATTCATAACATTTTCGCAATTATAAGGGATAAGGCCAGTAATAGCTATTTATTGCCAATAAGGAGTGCCACTAGGCGGGCCAAAGGTTGACCATCATGTAGCCAATGTCGCAACCTATCGTATAGTGAAACATTCATTCAAATATCTCAAACGGTTACTGAGTTATAGCAATAGAAAGAAAACACTACAAAAATCCACCTGCTACAAAGTTCTGTTGGCCTGGTATTTCACAAAAAATAAACAAAAATATTTGTTATACTTTTCAAAAAATTCGAAATATTCATAACATTTTCGCAATTATAAGGGATAAGGCCAGTAATAGCTATTTATTGACAATAAGGAGTGCCACTAGGCGGGCCAAAGGTTGACCATCATGTAGCCAATGTCGCAACCTATCGTATAGTGAAACATTCATTCAAATATCTCAAACGGTTACTGAGTTATAGCAATAGAAAGAAAACACTACAAAAATCCACCTGCTACAAAGTTCTGTTGGCCTGGTATTTCACAAAAAATAAACAAAAATATTTGTTATACTTTTCAAAAAATTCGAAATATTCATAACATTTTCGCAATTATAAGGGATAAGGCCAGTAATAGCTATTTATTGCTAATAAGGAGTGCCACTAGGCGGGCCAAAGGTTGACCATCATGTAGCCAATGTCGCAACCTATCGTATAGTGAAACATTCATTCAAATATCTCAAACGGTTACTGAGTTATAGCAATAGAAATAAAACACTAAAAAAATCCACCTGCTACAAAGTTCTGTTGGCCTGGTATTTCACAAAAAATAAACAAAAATATTTGTTATACTTTTCAAAAAATTCGAAATATTCATAACATTTTCGCAATTATAAGGGATAAGGCCAGTAATAGCTATTTATTGACAATAAGGAGTGGCACTAGGCAGGCCAAAGATTGACCATCATGTAGCCAATGTCGCAACCTATCGTATAGTGAAACATTCATTCAAATATCTCAAACGGTTTCTGAGTTATAGCAATAGAAAGAAAACACTACAAAAATCCACCTGCTACAAAGTTCTGTTGGCCTGGTATTTCACAAAAAATAAACAAAAATATTTGTTATACTTTTCAAAAAATTCGAAATATTCATAACATTTTCGCAATTATAAGGGATAAGGCCAGTAATAGCTATTTATTGCCAATAAGGAGTGCCACTAGGCGGGCCAAAGGTTGACCATCATGTAGCCAATGTCGCAACCTATCGTATAGTGAAACATTCATTCAAATATCTCAAACGATTACTGAGTTATAGCAATAGAAAGAAAACACTACAAAAATCCACCTGCTACAAAGTTCTGTTGGCCTGGTATTTCACAAAAAATAAACAAAAATATTTGTTATACTTTTCAAATAATTCGAAATATTCATAACATTTTCGCAATTATAAGGGATAAGGCCAGTAATAGCTATTTATTGCCAATAAGGAGTGCCACTAGGCGGGCCAAAGGTTGACCATCATGTAGCCAATGTCGCAACCTATCGTATAGTGAAACATTCATTCAAATATCTCAAACGGTTACTGAGTTATAGCAATAGAAAGAAAACACTACAAAAATCCACCTGCTACAAAGTTCTGTTGGCCTGGTATTTCACAAAAAATAAACAAAAATATTTGTTATACTTTTCAAAAAATTCGAAATATTCATAACATTTTCGCAATTACAAGGGATAAGGCCAGTAATAGCTATTTATTGCCAATAAGGAGTGCCACTAGGCGGGCCAAAGGTTGACCATCATGTAGCCAATGTCGCAACCTATCGTATAGTGAAACATTCATTCAAATATCTCAAACGGTTACTGAGTTCTAGCAATAGAAAGAAAACACTACAAAAATCCACCTGCTGCCAAGTTCTGTTGGCCTGGTATTTCACAAAAAATAAACAAAAATATTTGTTATACTTTTCAAATAATTCGAAATATTCATAACATTTTCGCAATTATAAGGGATAAGGCCAGTAATAGCTATTTATTGCCAATAAGCAGTGCCACTAGGCGGGCCAAAGGTTGACCATCATGTAGCCAATGTCGCAACCTATCGTATAGTGAAACATTCATTCAAATATCTCAAACGGTTACTGAGTTCTAGCAATAGAAAGAAAACACTACAAAAATCCACCTGCTGCCAAGTTCTGTTGGCCTGGTATTTCACAAAAAATAAACAAAAATATTTGTTATACTTTTCAAATAATTCGAAATATTCATAACATTTTCGCAATTATAAGGGATAAGGCCAGTAATAGCTATTTATTGCCAATAAGGAGTGCCACTAGGCGGGCCAAAGGTTGACCATCATGTAGCCAATGTCGCAACCTATCGTATAGTGAAACATTCATTCAAATATCTCAAACGGTTACTGAGTTATAGCAATAGAAAGAAAACACTACAAAAATCCACCTGCTACAAAGTTCTGTTGGCCTGGTATTTCACAAAAAATAAACAAAAATATTTGTTATACTTTTCAAAAAATTCGAAATATTCATAACATTTTCGCAATTATAAGGGATAAGGCCAGTAATAGCTATTTATTGACAATAAGGAGTGCCACTAGGCGGGCCAAAGGTTGACCATCATGTAGCCAATGTCGCAACCTATCGTATAGTGAAACATTCATTCAAATATCTCAAACGGTTACTGAGTTATAGCAATAGAAAGAAAACACTACAAAAATCCACCTGCTACAAAGTTCTGTTGGCCTGGTATTTCACAAAAAATAAACAAAAATATTTGTTATACTTTTCAAAAAATTCGAAATATTCATAACATTTTCGCAATTATAAGGGATAAGGCCAGTAATAGCTATTTATTGACAATAAGGAGTGCCACTAGGCGGGCCAAAGGTTGACCATCATGTAGCCAATGTCGCAACCTATCGTATAGTGAAACATTCATTCAAATATCTCAAACGGTTACTGAGTTATAGCAATAGAAAGAAAACACTACAAAAATCCACCTGCTACAAAGTTCTGTTGGCCTGGTATTTCACAAAAAATAAACAAAAATATTTGTTATACTTTTCAAAAAATTCGAAATATTCATAACATTTTCGCAATTATAAGGGATAAGGCCAGTAATAGCTATTTATTGACAATAAGGAGTGGCACTAGGCAGGCCAAAGATTGACCATCATGTAGCCAATGTCGCAACCTATCGTATAGTGAAACATTCATTCAAATATCTCAAACGGTTTCTGAGTTATAGCAATAGAAAGAAAACACTACAAAAATCCACCTGCTACAAAGTTCTGTTGGCCTGGTATTTCACAAAAAATAAACAAAAATATTTGTTATACTTTTCAAATAATTCGAAATATTCATAACATTTTCGCAATTATAAGGGATAAGGCCAGTAATAGCTATTTATTGACAATAAGGAGTGCCACTAGGCGGGCCAAAGGTTGACCATCATGTAGCCAATGTCGCAACCTATCGTATAGTGAAACATTCATTCAAATATCTCAAACGGTTACTGAGTTATAGCAATAGAAAGAAAACACTACAAAAATCCACCTGCTACAAAGTTCTGTTGGCCTGGTATTTCACAAAAAATAAACAAAAATATTTGTTATACTTTTCAAAAAATTCGAAATATTCATAACATTTTCGCAATTATAAGGGATAAGGCCAGTAATAGCTATTTATTGCTAATAAGGAGTGCCACTAGGCGGGCCAAAGGTTGACCATCATGTAGCCAATGTCGCAACCTATCGTATAGTGAAACATTCATTCAAATATCTCAAACGGTTACTGAGTTATAGCAATAGAAATAAAACACTAAAAAAATCCACCTGCTACAAAGTTCTGTTGGCCTGGTATTTCACAAAAAATAAACAAAAATATTTGTTATACTTTTCAAAAAATTCGAAATATTCATAACATTTTCGCAATTATAAGGGATAAGGCCAGTAATAGCTATTTATTGACAATAAGGAGTGGCACTAGGCAGGCCAAAGATTGACCATCATGTAGCCAATGTCGCAACCTATCGTATAGTGAAACATTCATTCAAATATCTCAAACGGTTTCTGAGTTATAGCAATAGAAAGAAAACACTACAAAAATCCACCTGCTACAAAGTTCTGTTGGCCTGGTATTTCACAAAAAATAAACAAAAATATTTGTTATACTTTTCAAAAAATTCGAAATATTCATAACATTTTCGCAATTATAAGGGATAAGGCCAGTAATAGCTATTTATTGCCAATAAGGAGTGCCACTAGGCGGGCCAAAGGTTGACCATCATGTAGCCAATGTCGCAACCTATCGTATAGTGAAACATTCATTCAAATATCTCAAACGATTACTGAGTTATAGCAATAGAAAGAAAACACTACAAAAATCCACCTGCTACAAAGTTCTGTTGGCCTGGTATTTCACAAAAAATAAACAAAAATATTTGTTATACTTTTCAAATAATTCGAAATATTCATAACATTTTCGCAATTATAAGGGATAAGGCCAGTAATAGCTATTTATTGCCAATAAGGAGTGCCACTAGGCGGGCCAAAGGTTGACCATCATGTAGCCAATGTCGCAACCTATCGTATAGTGAAACATTCATTCAAATATCTCAAACGGTTACTGAGTTATAGCAATAGAAAGAAAACACTACAAAAATCCACCTGCTACAAAGTTCTGTTGGCCTGGTATTTCACAAAAAATAAACAAAAATATTTGTTATACTTTTCAAAAAATTCGAAATATTCATAACATTTTCGCAATTACAAGGGATAAGGCCAGTAATAGCTATTTATTGCCAATAAGGAGTGCCACTAGGCGGGCCAAAGGTTGACCATCATGTAGCCAATGTCGCAACCTATCGTATAGTGAAACATTCATTCAAATATCTCAAACGGTTACTGAGTTCTAGCAATAGAAAGAAAACACTACAAAAATCCACCTGCTGCCAAGTTCTGTTGGCCTGGTATTTCACAAAAAATAAACAAAAATATTTGTTATACTTTTCAAATAATTCGAAATATTCATAACATTTTCGCAATTATAAGGGATAAGGCCAGTAATAGCTATTTATTGCCAATAAGCAGTGCCACTAGGCGGGCCAAAGGTTGACCATCATGTAGCCAATGTCGCAACCTATCGTATAGTGAAACATTCATTCAAATATCTCAAACGGTTACTGAGTTATAGCAATAGAAATAAAACACTAAAAAAATCCACCTGCTACAAAGTTCTGTTGGCCTGGTATTTCACAAAAAATAAACAAAAATATTTGTTATACTTTTCAAAAAATTCGAAATATTCATAACATTTTCGCAATTATAAGGGATAAGGCCAGTAATAGCTATTTATTGCCAATAAGGAGTGCCACTAGGCGGGCCAAAGGTTGACCATCATGTAGCCAATGTCGCAACCTATCGTATAGTGAAACATTCATTCAAATATCTCAAACGATTACTGAGTTATAGCAATAGAAAGAAAACACTACAAAAATCCACCTGCTACAAAGTTCTGTTGGCCTGGTATTTCACAAAAAATAAACAAAAATATTTGTTATACTTTTCAAATAATTCGAAATATTCATAACATTTTCGCAATTATAAGGGATAAGGCCAGTAATAGCTATTTATTGCCAATAAGGAGTGCCACTAGGCGGGCCAAAGGTTGACCATCATGTAGCCAATGTCGCAACCTATCGTATAGTGAAACATTCATTCAAATATCTCAAACGGTTACTGAGTTATAGCAATAGAAAGAAAACACTACAAAAATCCACCTGCTACAAAGTTCTGTTGGCCTGGTATTTCACAAAAAATAAACAAAAATATTTGTTATACTTTTCAAATAATTCGAAATATTCATAACATTTTCGCAATTATAAGGGATAAGGCCAGTAATAGCTATTTATTGACAATAAGGAGTGCCACTAGGCGGGCCAAAGGTTGACCATCATGTAGCCAATGTCGCAACCTATCGTATAGTGAAACATTCATTCAAATATCTCAAACGGTTACTGAGTTATAGCAATAGAAAGAAAACACTACAAAAATCCACCTGCTACAAAGTTCTGTTGGCCTGGTATTTCACAAAAAATAAACAAAAATATTTGTTATACTTTTCAAAAAATTCGAAATATTCATAACATTTTCGCAATTATAAGGGATAAGGCCAGTAATAGCTATTTATTGCTAATAAGGAGTGCCACTAGGCGGGCCAAAGGTTGACCATCATGTAGCCAATGTCGCAACCTATCGTATAGTGAAACATTCATTCAAATATCTCAAACGGTTACTGAGTTATAGCAATAGAAATAAAACACTAAAAAAATCCACCTGCTACAAAGTTCTGTTGGCCTGGTATTTCACAAAAAATAAACAAAAATATTTGTTATACTTTTCAAAAAATTCGAAATATTCATAACATTTTCGCAATTATAAGGGATAAGGCCAGTAATAGCTATTTATTGACAATAAGGAGTGGCACTAGGCAGGCCAAAGATTGACCATCATGTAGCCAATGTCGCAACCTATCGTATAGTGAAACATTCATTCAAATATCTCAAACGGTTTCTGAGTTATAGCAATAGAAAGAAAACACTACAAAAATCCACCTGCTACAAAGTTCTGTTGGCCTGGTATTTCACAAAAAATAAACAAAAATATTTGTTATACTTTTCAAAAAATTCGAAATATTCATAACATTTTCGCAATTATAAGGGATAAGGCCAGTAATAGCTATTTATTGCCAATAAGGAGTGCCACTAGGCGGGCCAAAGGTTGACCATCATGTAGCCAATGTCGCAACCTATCGTATAGTGAAACATTCATTCAAATATCTCAAACGATTACTGAGTTATAGCAATAGAAAGAAAACACTACAAAAATCCACCTGCTACAAAGTTCTGTTGGCCTGGTATTTCACAAAAAATAAACAAAAATATTTGTTATACTTTTCAAATAATTCGAAATATTCATAACATTTTCGCAATTATAAGGGATAAGGCCAGTAATAGCTATTTATTGCCAATAAGGAGTGCCACTAGGCGGGCCAAAGGTTGACCATCATGTAGCCAATGTCGCAACCTATCGTATAGTGAAACATTCATTCAAATATCTCAAACGGTTACTGAGTTATAGCAATAGAAAGAAAACACTACAAAAATCCACCTGCTACAAAGTTCTGTTGGCCTGGTATTTCACAAAAAATAAACAAAAATATTTGTTATACTTTTCAAAAAATTCGAAATATTCATAACATTTTCGCAATTACAAGGGATAAGGCCAGTAATAGCTATTTATTGCCAATAAGGAGTGCCACTAGGCGGGCCAAAGGTTGACCATCATGTAGCCAATGTCGCAACCTATCGTATAGTGAAACATTCATTCAAATATCTCAAACGGTTACTGAGTTCTAGCAATAGAAAGAAAACACTACAAAAATCCACCTGCTGCCAAGTTCTGTTGGCCTGGTATTTCACAAAAAATAAACAAAAATATTTGTTATACTTTTCAAATAATTCGAAATATTCATAACATTTTCGCAATTATAAGGGATAAGGCCAGTAATAGCTATTTATTGCCAATAAGCAGTGCCACTAGGCGGGCCAAAGGTTGACCATCATGTAGCCAATGTCGCAACCTATCGTATAGTGAAACATTCATTCAAATATCTCAAACGGTTACTGAGTTCTAGCAATAGAAAGAAAACACTACAAAAATCCACCTGCTGCCAAGTTCTGTTGGCCTGGTATTTCACAAAAAATAAACAAAAATATTTGTTATACTTTTCAAATAATTCGAAATATTCATAACATTTTCGCAATTATAAGGGATAAGGCCAGTAATAGCTATTTATTGCCAATAAGGAGTGCCACTAGGCGGGCCAAAGGTTGACCATCATGTAGCCAATGTCGCAACCTATCGTATAGTGAAACATTCATTCAAATATCTCAAACGGTTACTGAGTTATAGCAATAGAAAGAAAACACTACAAAAATCCACCTGCTACAAAGTTCTGTTGGCCTGGTATTTCACAAAAAATAAACAAAAATATTTGTTATACTTTTCAAAAAATTCGAAATATTCATAACATTTTCGCAATTATAAGGGATAAGGCCAGTAATAGCTATTTATTGACAATAAGGAGTGCCACTAGGCGGGCCAAAGGTTGACCATCATGTAGCCAATGTCGCAACCTATCGTATAGTGAAACATTCATTCAAATATCTCAAACGGTTACTGAGTTATAGCAATAGAAAGAAAACACTACAAAAATCCACCTGCTACAAAGTTCTGTTGGCCTGGTATTTCACAAAAAATAAACAAAAATATTTGTTATACTTTTCAAAAAATTCGAAATATTCATAACATTTTCGCAATTATAAGGGATAAGGCCAGTAATAGCTATTTATTGACAATAAGGAGTGCCACTAGGCGGGCCAAAGGTTGACCATCATGTAGCCAATGTCGCAACCTATCGTATAGTGAAACATTCATTCAAATATCTCAAACGGTTACTGAGTTATAGCAATAGAAAGAAAACACTACAAAAATCCACCTGCTACAAAGTTCTGTGGGCCTGGTATTTCACAAAAAATAAACAAAAATATTTGTTATACTTTTCAAAAAATTCGAAATATTCATAACATTTTCGCAATTATAAGGGATAAGGTCAGTAATAGCTATTTATTGCCAATAAGGAGTGCCACTAGGCGGGCCAAAGGTTGACCATCATGTAGCCAATGTCGCAACCTATCGTATAGTGAAACATTCATTCAAATATCTCAAACGGTTACTGAGTTATAGCAATAGAAAGAAAACACTACAAAAATCCACCTGCTACAAAGTTCTGTTGGCCTGGTATTTCACAAAAAATAAACAAAAATAGTTGTTATACTTTTCAAAAAATTCGAAATATTCATAACATTTTCGCAATTATAAGGGATAAGGCCAGTAATAGCTATTTATTAACAATAAGGAGTGCCACTAGGCGGGCCAAAGGTTGACCATCATGTAGCCAATGTCGCAACCTATCGTATAGTGAAACATTCATTCAAATATCTCAAACGGTTACTGAGTTATAGCAATAGAAAGAAAACACTAAAAAAATCCACCTGCTACAAAGTTCTGTTGGCCTGGTATTTCACAAAAAATAAACAAAAATATTTATTATACTTTTCAAAAAATTCGAAATATTCATAACATTTTCGCAATTATAAGGGATAATGCCAGTAATAGCTATTTATTGCCAATAAGGAGTGCCACTAGGCGGGCCAAAGGTTGACCATGATGTAGCCAATGTCGCAACCTATCGTATAGTGAAACATTCATTCAAATATCTCAAACGGTTATTGAGTTATAGCAATAGAAAGAAAACACTAAAAAAATCCACCTGCTACAAAGTTCTGTTGGCCTGGTATTTCACAAAAAATAAACAAAAATATTTGCTATACTTTTCAAAAAATTCGAAATATTCATAACATTTTCGCAATTATAAGGGATAAGGCCAGTAATAGCTATTTATTGCCAATAAGCAGTGCCACTAGGCGGGCCAAAGGTTGACCATCATGTAGCCAATGTCGCAACCTATCGTATAGTGAAACATTCATTCAAATATCTCAAACGGTTACTGAGTTATAGCAATAGAAAGAAAACACTACCAAAATCCACCTGCAACAAAGTTCTGTTGGCCTGGTATTTCACAAAAAATAAACAAAAATATTTGTTATACTTTTCAAAAAATTCGAAATATTCATAACATATTCGCAATTATAAGGGATAAGGCCAGTAATAGCTATTTATTGACAATAAGGAGTGCCACTAGGCGGGCCAAAGGTTGACCATCATGTAGCCAATGTCGCAACCTATCGTATAGTGAAACATTCATTCAAATATCTCAAACGGTTACTGAGTTATAGCAATAGAAAGAAAACACTACAAAAATCCACCTGCTGCCAAGTTCTGTTGGCCTGGTATTTCACAAAAAATAAACAAAAATATTATTTATACTTTTCAAATAATTCGAAATATTCATAACATTTTCGCAATTATAAGAAATAAGGCCAGTAATAGCTATTTATTGACAATAAGGAGTGCCACTAGGCGGGCCAAAGGTTGACCATCATGTAGCCAATGTCGCAACCTATCGTATAGTGAAACATTCATTCAAATATCTCAAACGGTTACTGTGTTATAGCAATAGAAAGAAAACACTAAAAAAATCCACCTGCTACAAAGTTCTGTTGGCCTGGTATTTCACAAAAAATAAACAAAAATATTTGTTATACTTTTCAAAAAATTCGAAATATTCATAACATTTTCGCAATTATAAGGGATAAGGCCAGTAATAGCTATTTATTGACAATAAGGAGTGCCACTAGGCGGGCCGAAGGTTGACCATCATGTAGCCAATTTCGCAACCTATCGTATAATGAAACATTCATTCAAATATCTCAAACGGTTACTGAATTATAGCAATAGAAAGAAAACACTACAAAAATCCACCTGCTGCCAAGTTCTGTTGGCCTGGTATTTCACAAAAAATAAACAAAAATATTTGCTATACTTTTCAAAAAATTCGAAATATTCATAACATTTTCGCAATTATAAGGGATAAGGCCAGTAATAGCTATTTATAGCCAATAAGCAGTGCCACTAGGCGGGCCAAAGGTTGACCGTCATGTAGCCAATGTCGCAACCTATCGTATAGTGAAACATTCATTCAAATATCTCAAACGGTTACTGAGTTATAGCAATAGAAAGAAAACACTACAAAAATCCACCTGCTACAAAGTTCTGTTGGCCTGGTATTTCACAAAAAATAAACAAAAATATTTGTTATACTTTTAAAAAAATTCGAAATATTCATAACATTTTCGCAATTATAAGGGATAAGGACAGTAATAGCTATTTATTGACAATAAGGAGTGCCACTAGGCGGGCCAAAGGTTGACCATCATGTAGCCAATGTCGCAACCTATCGTATAGTGAAACATTCATTCAAATATCTCAAACGGTTACTGAGTTATAGCAATAGAAAGAAAACACTACAAAAATCCACCTGCTACAAAGTTCTGTTGGCCTGGTATTTCACAAAAAATAAACAAAAATATTTGTTATACTTTTCAAAAAATTCGAAATATTCATAACATTTTCGCAATTATAAGGGATAAGGCCAGTAATAGCTATTTATTGCTAATAAGGAGTGCCACTAGGCGGGCCAAAGGTTGACCATCATGTAGCCAATGTCGCAACCTATCGTATAGTGAAACATTCATTCAAATATCTCAAACGGTTACTGAGTTATAGCAATAGAAATAAAACACTAAAAAAATCCACCTGCTACAAAGTTCTGTTGGCCTGGTATTTCACAAAAAATAAACAAAAATATTTGTTATACTTTTCAAAAAATTCGAAATATTCATAACATTTTCGCAATTATAAGGGATAAGGCCAGTAATAGCTATTTATTGCCAATAAGGAGTGCCACTAGGCGGGCCAAAGGTTGACCATCATGTAGCCAATGTCGCAACCTATCGTATAGTGAAACATTCATTCAAATATCTCAAACGATTACTGAGTTATAGCAATAGAAAGAAAACACTACAAAAATCCACCTGCTACAAAGTTCTGTTGGCCTGGTATTTCACAAAAAATAAACAAAAATATTTGTTATACTTTTCAAATAATTCGAAATATTCATAACATTTTCGCAATTATAAGGGATAAGGCCAGTAATAGCTATTTATTGCCAATAAGGAGTGCCACTAGGCGGGCCAAAGGTTGACCATCATGTAGCCAATGTCGCAACCTATCGTATAGTGAAACATTCATTCAAATATCTCAAACGATTACTGAGTTATAGCAATAGAAAGAAAACACTAAAAAAATCCACCTGCTACAAAGTTCTGTTGGCCTGGTATTTCACAAAAAATAAACAAAAATATTTATTATACTTTTCAAAAAATTCGAAATATTCATAACATTTTCGCAATTATAAGGGATAAGGCCAGTAATAGCTATTTATTGACAATAAGGAGTGCCACTAGGCGGGCCAAAGGTTGACCATCATGTAGCCAATGTCGCAACCTATCGTATAGTGAAACATTCATTCAAATATCTCAAACGGTTACTGTGTTATAGCAATAGAAAGAAAACACTAAAAAAATCCACCTGCTACAAAGTTCTGTTGGCCTGGTATTTCACAAAAAATAAACAAAAATATTTGTTATACTTTTCAAAAAATTCGAAATATTCATAACATTTTCGCAATTATAAGGGATAAGGCCAGTAATAGCTATTTATTGACAATAAGGAGTGCCACTAGGCGGGCCAAAGGTTGACCATCATGTAGCCAATGTCGCAACCTATCGTATAGTGAAACATTCATTCAAATATCTCAAACGGTTACTGAGTTATAGCAATAGAAAGAAAACACTACAAAAATCCACCTGCTACAAAGTTCTGTTGGCCTGGTATTTCACAAAAAATAAACAAAAATATTTGTTATACTTTTCAAAAAATTCGAAATATTCATAACATTTTCGCAATTATAAGGGATAAGGCCAGTAATAGCTATTTATTGCCAATAAGGAGTGCCACTAGGCGGGCCAAAGGTTGACCATCATGTAGCCAATGTCGCAACCTATCGTATAGTGAAACATTCATTCAAATATCTCAAACGGTTACTGAGTTATAGCAATAGAAAGAAAACACTACAAAAATCCACCTGCTACAAAGTTCTGTTGGCCTGGTATTTCACAAAAAATAAACAAAAATATTTGTTATACTTTTCAAAAAATTCGAAATATTCATAACATTTTCGCAATTACAAGGGATAAGGCCAGTAATAGCTATTTATTGCCAATAAGGAGTGCCACTAGGCGGGCCAAAGGTTGACCATCATGTAGCCAATGTCGCAACCTATCGTATAGTGAAACATTCATTCAAATATCTCAAACGGTTATTGAGTTATAGCAATAGAAAGAAAACACTAAAAAAATCCACCTGCTACAAAGTTCTGTTGGCCTGGTATTTCACAAAAAATAAACAAAAATATTTGCTATACTTTTCAAAAAATTCGAAATATTCATAACATTTTCGCAATTATAAGGGATAAGGCCAGTAATAGCTATTTATTGACAATAAGCAGTGCCACTAGGCGGGCCAAAGGTTGACCATCATGTAGCCAATGTCGCAACCTATCGTATAGTGAAACATTCATTCAAATATCTCAAACGGTTACTGAGTTATAGCAATAGAAAGAAAACACTACCAAAATCCACCTGCAACAAAGTTCTGTTGGCCTGGTATTTCACAAAAAATAAACAAAAATATTTGTTATACTTTTCAAAAAATTCGAAATATTCATAACATTTTCGCAATTACAAGGGATAAGGCCAGTAATAGCTATTTATTGCCAATAAGGAGTGCCACTAGGCGGGCCAAAGGTTGACCATCATGTAGCCAATGTCGCAACCTATCGTATAGTGAAACATTCATTCAAATATCTCAAACGGTTACTGAGTTATAGCAATAGAAAGAAAACACTACAAAAATCCACCTGCTGCCAAGTTCTGTTGGCCTGGTATTTCACAAAAAATAAACAAAAATATTATTTATACTTTTCAAATAATTCGAAATATTCATAACATTTTCGCAATTATAAGAAATAAGGCCAGTAATAGCTATTTATTGACAATAAGGAGTGCCACTAGGCGGGCCAAAGGTTGACCATCATGTATCCAATGTCGCAACCTATCGTATAGTGAAACATTCATTCAAATATCTCAAACGGTTACTGAGTTATAGCAATAGAAAGAAAACACTAAAAAAATCCACCTGCTACAAAGTTCTGTTGGCCTGGTATTTCACAAAAAATAAACAAAAATATTTGTTATACTTTTCAAATAATTCGAAATATTCATAACATTTTCGCAATTATAAGGGATAAGGCCAGTAATAGCTATTTATTGACAATAAGGAGTGCCACTAGGCGGGCCAAAGGTTGACCATCATGTAGCCAATGTCACAACCTATCGTATAGTGAAACATTCATTCAAATATCTCAAACGGTTACTGAGTTATAGCAATAGAAAGAAAACACTACAAAAATCCACCTGCTACAAAGTTCTGTTGGCCTGGTATTTCACAAAAAATAAACAAAAATATTTTTCGTACTTTTTTAGTTGGGACCAGGGCTGCCAGATAAATTTGCCGGAAAATCGTCAATTTGACGAACAAAATTAAAAATATCGTCATTTAAACTATTAGAAATCTTAAAAAAAAATCGGCGACCAGAAAATTCAATTAATTTATCGATAGTTTTGTCAAAAAACAATCAATAAGCGTGCAAACTTTGACAAAGTATTGTATTCCTAAAGTCATCTGTTTTGCAGCTGAAATGCAAATAAAAGCAACTAGCGCACTATTTAAATTGGCAATGCTTTTTATTGACAATGCATTTGATTTGCAGTGTTGTAAAGAATAATTGCTTGATTTAAACATTGCTTTGACGTTGCGTTTAGACGTTTAGGAAGGCAGGCTATCTTTTCGCAGCTAGTTACCGCGCAAATTTCGAAAAGCTTTTAAAAATCTCGAAAATCCTCTAATTTTCGCTATTTGATCAAAATTTGAGCAGCTGGACCGATTTTCAAAATTATTTTTTGTTACAAATTTGTTGGAAATTGGACGAAAGCTCCGCCATTTCTTGACCGATTTTCAACATTTTTTATTTGAAAGGACATGAAAGGTTTAGTAGTATGAAAAATTGCGGACGGACTCACCATTTCTAGATGGACACACCATTTGACCTAACGCAAAATTGCGTCTGTTTTGTAATCTATTCAATGGGATCTTTGTATTGAGGTCGTTTTTTTTTGCTGAATTATTTAAGCTTAATATCTTTCTCTCTATCCGTCTACATTATACATGAAATTCGAAAGACGGCAAGTAAGAAAATTTTTCATAACAGTAAAAATATTTGTGACAATAATAACAATTTTATATTCTGGGCATCAAATAAAAGCTTTTTTTGAATTCAAAATTAAAATATTTTTATTAAAATTATCGACTGATACTTGTCGAGAATAGCAGTGTTAAGTAAATACATACACTCTAAAACATTACTTCAAATTTACGATCATATATTGTCGAAATTTGTGTTGAAAATTTCTCCTTGTCTAAAATTACATCGATTTTGTAGTTATTTTACTAAAGAAGAAAACCTTTCTAATTAAACATATTTATTCCAAGTGGAAAAGTATAATACGGCTATGGCTGAATGGTAGATACGTCAGACTCTTATTCAGGAGGCTTATTCTCAATTACGATGCGAAAGTCAATGCGATGCGCAAATGAAATGCGATGCGCAAATGAAATGCGATGCGAAAGAAATTTAGTATTCTATAAGACTTTCACATTCGCATTCGAATTTTATTTCAAATCGTGGCAACACTGGTCAAAAAATAACAAATAAACGTCTAATTTAAAATTAATTTTTTTTTTTGTTAGTTTGGATTATAAAATCTATCTACTTTAATTTATAAAATAGTTGCGTAATTCAGATTTTAAATGCGAATAAAAAACGAATATCGTAACACAAAATAGCAATTGTTCGCATTTATAATTTTCGAATCGCATTGACTTTCGCATCGCAATTCAGAATAAGCCTCCAGGAGGTTGCGGTTCAAACTTGCACGGAGCCAGTCGCTTTTTTAATTAAAAACATTTTGCCTGTGCAATTTTAGGTCGATAATAATCGGTAAAGTGTTGCCGACTATTACCGACGTAATTTTCAACAAAAGTATTTTAGAGTGTATCTGCCTGTCCTGTAAATCGAATCGATTAAGAAACGCTCGAATTAGAGAAATTAAAACCACTAATAGCAAAATTTTTTCAGACATTTTTACAGTTTCAAATTTTTTAGAGCTTAATATCATATGTGAAATTAGTTTACTAAATCGTCATAGAAAATGTAAAAAGCCCTATCTACACTCTAAAACACTTTTGTTGAAAATTAGGCCGATAATAGTCTGCAACACTTTACCGATTATAATCGACCTAAAATTACACACGCATTATTTTTGAACAAAATGTTTTACTAAAAAAAGCGATATCTACCACTCAGCCATAGCCGTATTATACTTTATGTTAAATTTTTTCCACTTGGATTAAATATGTTTAATTTGAAAGTTTTTTTCTTTAATAAAATAACTACAAAATCGATGTAATTTTAGACAAGGAGAAATTTTCAACACAAATTTAGACTATATAAGATCCTAAATTTTAATGAATGTTTTAGAGTGTAACATTTTGAAAGTCTTACAGGAGAAGCATAAAACTTGTTTAAATAAAAAACATATTGACAATTAGTACAAAATCATACAATACATGTAAAAAAGGACCCACAAATTTATATATTTATTGCAAAATTTTTTATTTAAACGAGTTTTATGCTTCTCCTGTTAAACTTTTAAAATGTTAGATATGACTTTTTGCATTTTCTGTGACGATATATTATTTAAAATACATTAATGGGAGCATTATTTAGTTTTAGAAAACGAGAAGTTTACTCGAATTCGGTTTACAGGACAAAGCCGATAAATACAATAATATTTAATTAATAAGTCTATTATGAATTAAAACCAAACTTCAGTTTGTTAATCGGCAACCAATATTTCATGTTTCCCCAGCCTGCTAATACTCGTATAATAGTATGACTATTGTTCAAGGTATTCACCCATGTAGGAATTAATGAAATTAATATATTGATGCAGTTAATGAGCTTGAATAGTCGTGGATATTTCCTTTTTGAGCTTTGGGGTGCTTTCTGGAGACGTCTGCATACTGGTTCCTCGCTGGTGGGAGCTGGAAAGAAAATTAAAACAAAATGAAATATTTGTAATTAAAAAATGTTTTTAATGCAAACTGGTCATATAAAGAATAAGACATGATCAATAATATTCCAAGGAACAAAGTACAGAGCAGAATATAACAATGTTGTTTTCGGAAGCCGACACACTCTCATCATATCTCTGCTTATCACCACTTTTTAGGTGGCTCAATTGAATGTGATCGCATTTCTTATTTATACAAACTTATTGAGAAATCGACATAAGAGAGAAAATAAGTAGAAAATACCTCAGTGGTTAGAGTACTTGCATTAAAATATGAATAATGTGAGTTCGTATCCCAGTTAAGGCAAACATTATTTTTTGCATATTTTACGATATAAATTCGTAATGCGAAATTACAAAATCTTTTGTAATATGCACGAATAGTTTCGTGAAATTTCGTGTTTGAATTACACGGCGTAATCTAATAATGCTCAGTATTTATGTCACACACTCGTAGAAAAATTAGTTTTCAGATTGAAGATGCGCTGTAATCAGAATTCTGACACTTTATGACAAATAATATCAATAAAGCGAAAATTTGCCTCAATCTGATGACAAACGTCTTTATAGTTTAAATAACTGACATGATATCTTTGATGAAGTGACTTATGCCACTTTAACAATAAACGGCTCTTATGTACACAAGAAAATAATTTATAAATATTGTTTATTTTCAATTGATTTTTAATCCGAAATAAGTATATAGGCTAATTCCGACTAGAAATTTTCATGCACACCCAATTGGGATCCGATTGGGTTCCCAATTGGGATGTAACGCAAAACGCGTTTTTAGGACCGGATGGTTTTTCTGTGGGGAAATATCTAAAACTCGCAAAAGCTTGCTCAAATCGAAAAATAGAAAACTTTAATATTGATTATAAATTGCTAAAGCTGTCCAAGGGACAAAAGTAAGCAACCATCACTTGTATCGAGAATGATCAACAAATACAATAGTTTACTAATATATAAATGGGCTATCCCAAAAAGTTCCCGGCCAGATCTCGAATGGGATAAACATTTTGAACGTACACAGTACGTTCACATTTAACCGAGCCACCTAACAAGTGCTGATAAATAGAGATACATGTGAGCTAGGGATGGGCAAGTGAATAAAATATATCGATATATATCGATATCAATATATTTTTAAATATCGATCGGCATAGATATATATCGAATAAAAAATAACGATATATCAAAATATCGATATTTTTTTAAAAATGATAATTCATACATAATCCCCAAATTTTTTTTAAATGAAACAAAAAAAGTACCATTCTTATAAATAATTAAGCTGGAAAGAGTTAATTTCCAAGATCCTTACTGTTCAACCAATTACACTCAAAGAATGATAATTTTTTGAATAGACAAAATATTATAAATAAAACAAAAGATTTTGTTAGTAATATTCTATTTGATGAAGACTGTGCCGAAAAAATTGCACGAAAAACAAAACCAAAGCTAAAAATATCGAATTTGATACTGTCGATATATATGGAAAAAACATCGATATATCGATATATCGAAATTAAAAATATCGACGATATACATATATCGATATATTTTTAGGAAAATATCGATATATGATATTTTTTGCCCATCCCAAATGTGAGCACTGTTGTTCTGCTGTGCCGTGTAGAATGAAATTTAATTAATATTAATATTCCATTTTCCTTGGAATATTGATCATGTCTAATTATTTCTGAATATCACGTGGCGAAATTTTACTTTTTTCTGTACAATAAAATAAAATATAAAAAATAACATGGTTCTAACTGGTTCTGGCAGTCGGCACCACAAAAATATATATGGGCAATTCCTGCGTGATTATCTCGTAAGCTATAAGGAATATAAAATTTGTTTCTTTTAGATAATACTATTATCTACAACTCTACTAAACACATTTTTGTTGTAAATTGTACAATTAAAAAGTTATAGCTATTAAGGAAAAATGTAACGTGCGTCACGTAGCGTGCGTCACAGAGGGTTCACGGCTTTTGATAAAACGCGACAAAATTGTTTGCTTGCAAATTAGATATTTTAGAATTCTCTTCAATACATTCGTACGCGTTTTCAGGTTAAAGTATAAAATTTTCTTCCAAAGAAATTTTTATTATTCACGCTTAAGTTTGTTCAATTGAATTTTACAATTAAATAATTTTTCTTGAGAAAGTATTTTTCAAAGCATGTAATAATTAAAAAAGAACAAAGGCCGATTTCTTGACTTTTGTAAGGGTCGAACTGAGCATCGATGTTTTCGGGATCAACCACGATCCCATCGTCAGAGCTCGATCAAGAACGATGGGATCGTAGTTGATCCCGAAAAGAATGATGTTCAGTTCGACCCTTACAAAAGTCAAGAAATTGGTCTTTGTTCTTTTTCAGTAATTACATGCTTTGAAAAATACTTTCTCAAGAAAAATGATTTAATTGTAAAACTAAATTGAACGAACTTAAGCCTGAATAATAAAAATTGCTTTGGAAAAAATATTTATTATATTTTAATCTGAAAATGCATACGAATGTAGTGAGGAGAATTCTAAATCAACTAATTTGCTGCCAAAAAATCCTGTCACTTTTTATCAAAACCCGTAAACCCTCTGTGACGCACGCTACGTGACGCATGTTACATTTTTTTAATAGCTATAACTTTTTAATTGTACAATATACAACAAAAATGTGTTTAGTGGGGTTTTAGATAGTATTATCTAAAACAAAAACATTTTCATATTCCTTATAATTTACGAGATAATCTAAAAAATAGTCACTCCTTTACTTTCAAGATAAGGGGCGTTCCCGACGAATTCCGACCTCGAAAAATCATAAGCTTACGGTGACATGTGTACATGTGTACATACATAAAATAAATAGCATGCTATCTGAAATGCAAGGTTGGGTCTTTTTTTAGGTGTAAGAATGTCCCTGCCATTCATAAAGGGATCACCCAAAAAAAAAAATGTTCCTTTACATATTTTTTACGTTAAATATATAGCACAATATTCCATCAACATACATATGTAAACAGTTTTGACAACTCTAAAATTCTGTCCTTGGCAGACCATTTTTGGGATTTGCCCATATACGTTTATAGGCGTTTAGAGAGTTTACATCTCATTTTAGGGGGAGTTCAAGTTCTCCCTTTTGCACAGAGTTATAGAGATACGGCATACGAAATTTTGTAAGCCTCACGTTTAAGGTATAAAATGAGCCTCTTTCTCAATTTGGCATATAATTCTACTATGGATCTTCAAAGACACCCAAGTTCCAGACTCAACTTGAACGCCAGATATCATTCAAAACTTAAAATGTGTTTAAGGATTAATTTCGTACTTATTCACAATTAGTACTCGGCGTAGGAAATCTTGTGAACCTTACGTTTAAGGTATAATATGTGTTCAGTACTTTTATGTAAAACACCACGAGAAAGATTTTTGAAGAGTATTACAGCCCGCTATTACGCCGCTGAAGGGGAGCTTTTTCCCCTTTTTAAGAAAGGCAAAAAAACCAAGCAAGGAAGATTAAGAGCAGGCGCAGGCGATGTGTAGCCGTGAGCCACAACATTTGCCGACTACTTTTCGGCTATTTTTAAATTTTACATGTACACAACCGACAATTTACATGTACACAACACAAACAATGAAAATAAACAACAACAATAGCACAACAGTCATTTGTACCCAAGGTAGAATAATATAACAGGTAGCCGCATAACTAATACAAATGTACATTTTGGGATAGAAAATGTCAAACATTAATAGAGAGTTTATGTGTGTGTTTGTATAACAGAAGCAGCAAACATACGTGTGGTATTGTGTGGACAACGTAGTTATTTCACATATACACAACATTTGACAGTTCGTACCATGAAAAAAGCAAATAAAAATAAAATCAGCTGACGTTCCAGGGCTACCTTGTATATTATTCTGCAATACAATTAAACACCAACACAGAAAAAAGTAAAAAATGGTTTCAATTACTAAAATTGTTAAAACAAACAAAAAATTGTTTAATTTTGCACCTATCACCAAAATGATGATACCAATTATCGGTATTGCAAAAAAGGATTTTTTTCTAATTAATGGTAATTGTAGATTTGATTAAATAAACAATTAATAAAATACATAAAATTAAACAATTGTTTAATTAAATTAATCAAAAAATTAATTGACTATGTATTAATATATTAATTAAATGAATTATCTTACATAATTGAAAATAATGTAGCATGTATGACACAGGAGAAGCATACACTCTCCTAAGTTTTCTTTTAAAATAATAACTTCTATGCAAACAAAAATATTCGCCATCGCCGGTGAATATTATAAGCGAACTTCACTGTGTTTAGAAACATTTTAGCTGTTATTTTTCATCAGTATGTACCTGTTAGCGTTACTTTAATTGGCAGCAAATATTCAATCAAGTAAGTGATTGAATCAATAAAGTAATTGATTGAACTAATTAATATATTAATAAAATATTAATTAAAAATCAATTAATAATTAATAGTACTTTTTTCGTTTTTTTCTTTTTTAATTAATAAATTAATTGAATCAATTAACAACATAATTAAATTTCCAGGCTATACCAAACAATAGTTTTAATTGAAAAGAAACCGATGATAGTTTTTTCTGTGAACACACTTAAACAACAAATTTTTTCTCATTTATTTAGTTTTCTCTTTGCCTGGCTCTGATTTAGAGGGTTAAAATGTTCCTCGTGGTATTTTTAAATTTAAAAGAAGCATCCTTTAAAAAGGACAAAAGATTAGGAAATGAAAAACCAAGTACGCAGTTTGACTATGTTTTATCTCTAAATTAAAGAATATATCGATGTAGTTGCGTAAAAAGGGCCAATCTGCTGTGTAAAATGGTCTGAGATGGGCCCCTTTTTACGCAACTATGTATGTCGATATAGTCGATATAGAAATTTTCACACGGTGTTATCGTTGTGTATAGTTTTAATTTTCCTCTCTAAATGTCAATAATGGTACCAATGATCCTTGCCCTTTAATGAATTGTATTTCAAATCGACTGTAAAAAACTTTTGGAACTAAGTGACGGCTGAACATAAACGTGTGGAAAACGGTTCCGATGGAATTTAAGAGCAGCTACAAGAATATTAATCCTAATTGAAGATCGTACGTTCCAAGCTGGGGGATAGGAGGTACTTTAATTGGGATTTCGGATAGAATAAGATAGCTGGGGTAGAATAATATATCATGAGAAGTTTGAGTACTATGGCCACGTGGGCAGTACTTTGGTTCAAAAGAAGAGGGCATACAATACGTGTCAGGGTGTACTTAGACGTATGTGTGTGAAGTTAAATTTTAAAATTTGAAACCCTAGACAAAAACCATCGAATTTAACAGAGGTCTGTTAACAGTTTAACATGACTCTGTTAAACATTTAAAATTTTATTGGTAATATTTTTTTTTTTTTTTTTAGAGTGGCAATAACATAAAATTAAAATACAACCTGTGATACTAGTTTTATAGTTTTGTGTTTTAAAAAATTTTTTAAGTAATTTTAAAATAATTTTAAGTATATTTTTCCACAGATGACGTAGTAATTACTTACAATACGAATCCCTTGAGAAAGTGAACAAAAAATTCACGAAACGTTGGGAAAATATGTAATAAAAAACTATGCATTTTTATTAACATAAAGTACGTTAGGCCTCATTAGCTTATGCAAAATCAAACTTCACATTTAAAATTTTGTTTTTTTCATTTAAAATTGAATAATTACTAAATTGTTAAACAAATTGCACCAGCAAATAATTAAATATCTTATTTACGTCATACTTTGTACCTAGATATGGCTTTGGCAAATAAATACATAAAAATAAGCGGATTTTAGATCGCTTGAAAAAAAATTAATATATAAAAGACTTTAGTCCTTTTCTCGAAAATGGTAGGAGATGGGGTAAATTTTTTTTACAGAGGGGACTCCTACTAGCGTCTAGATAATTGTCCGATGGTCAAATATTTTAACATTCTGTTTTTTTAGAAATTATAGGCCGATTTCAAAAAAACCATATTTGAAATCTGAAAAAGGACTTTAGTCCTTTTCTCGAAAATGGTAGGAGATGGGGTAAAGTTTTTTCACGGAGGGGACTCCTAGTAGCGTCTAGATAATTGTCCGATGGTCAAATATTTTAACATTCTGTTTTTTTTAGAAATTTTAGGCCGATTTCAAAAAAACCATATTAGAAATCTGAAAAAGGACTATAGTCCTTTTCTCGAAAATGGAAAGAGATGGGGTAAATTTTTTTTACGGAGGGGACTCCTAGTAGCGTCTAGATAATTGTCCGATGGTCAGATATTTTAACATTCTGTTTTTTTAGAAATTTTAGGCCGATTTCATAAAAACCATATTAGAAATCTGAAAAAGGACTATAGTCCTTTTCTCGAAAATGGAAAGAGATGGGGTAAATTTTTTGTACGGAGGGGACTCCTAGTAGCGTCTAGATAATTGTCCGATGGTCAGATATTTTAACATTCTGTTTTTTTTAGAAATTATAGGCCGATTTCCAAAAAACCATATTTGAAATCTGAAAAAGGACTATAGTCCTTTTCTCGAAAATGGAAAGAGATGGGGTAAATTTTTTTTACGGAGGGGACTCCTAGTAGCGTCTAGATAATTGTCCGATAGTCAAATATTTTAACATTCTGTTTTTTTAGAAATTATAGGCCGATTTCAAAAAAAACATATTAGAAATCTGAAAAAGGACTATAGTCCTTTTCTCGAAAATGGAAGGAGATGGGGTAAATTTTTTTACGGAGAAGACTCCTAGTAGCGTCTAGATAGTTGTCCGATGGTCAGATATTTTAACATTCTGTTTTTTTAGAACTTATAGGCCGATTTCAAAAAAACCATATTTGAAATCTGAAAAAGGACTTTAGTCCTTTTCTCGAAAATGGTAGGAGATGGGGTAAATTTTTTTCACGGAGTGGACGACTAGTAGCGTCTAGATAATTGTCCGATGGTCAAATATTTTAACATTCTGTTTTTTAGAAATTATAGGCCGATTTCAAAAAACCCATATTAGAAATCTGAAAAAGGACTATAGTCCTTTTCTCGAAAATGGAAGGAGATGGGGCAAATTTTTTTTTACGGAGGGGACTCCTAGTAGCGTCTAGATAATTGTCCGATGGTCAGATATTTTAACATTCTGTTTTTTTAGAAATTATAGGCCGATTTCAAAAAAACCATATTTGAAATCTGAAAAAGGACTTTAGTCCTTTTCTCGAAAATGGTAGGAGATGGGGTAAATTTTTTTCACGGAGGGGACTCCTAGTAGCGTCTAGATAATTGTCCGATGGTCAAATATTTTAACATTCTGTTTTTTAGAAATTATAGGCCGATTTCAAAAAACCCATATTAGAAATCTGAAAAAGGACTATAGCCCTTTTCTCGAAAATGGAAGGAGATGGGGCAAATTTTTTTTACGGAGGGGACTCCTAGTAGCGTCTAGATAATTGTCCGATGGTCAGATATTTTAACATTCTGTTTTTTTTAGAAATTATAGGCCGATTTCAAAAAAAACCATATTTGAAATCTGAAAAAGGACTTTAGTCCTTTTCTCGAAAATGGTAGGAGATGGGGTAAATTTTTTTCACGGAGGGGACTCCTAGTAGCGTCTAGATAATTGTCCGATGGTCAAATATTTTAACATTCTGTTTTTTTAGAAATTTTAGGCCGATTTCAAAAAAACCATATTAGAAATCTGAAAAAGGACTATAGTCCTTTTCTCGAAAATGGAAGGAGATGGGGTAAATTTTTTTTACGGAGGGGACTCCTAGTAGCGTCTAGATAATTGTCCGAAGGTCAGATATTTTAACATTCTGTTTTTTTAGAAATTATAGGCCGATTTCAAAAAAACCATATTTGAAATCTGAAAAAGGACTTTAGTCCTTTTCTCGAAAATGGTAGGAGATGGGGTAAATTTTTTTCACGGAGGGGACTCCTAGTAGCGTCTAGATAATTGTCCGATGGTCAAATATTTTAACATTCTGTTTTTTTTTTGAAATTATAGGCCGATTACAAAAAAACTATATTTGAAATCTGAAAAAGGACTTTAGTCCTTTTCTCGAAAATGGTAGGAGATGGGGTAAATTTTTTTTACGGAGGGGACTCCTAGTAGCGTCTAGATAATTGTCCGATAGTCAAATATTTTAACATTCTGTTTTTTTAGAAATTATAGACCGATTTCAAAAAAACCATATTAGAAATCTGAAAAAGGACTATAGTCCTTTTCTCGAAAATGGAAGGAGATGGGGTAAATTTTTTTACGGAGGGGACTCCTAGTAGCGTCTAGATAATTGTCCGATGGTCAAATATTTTAACATTCTGTTTTTTTTTAGAAATTTTAGGCCGATTTCAAAAAAACCATATTAGAAATCTGAAAAAGGACTATAGTCCTTTTCTCGAAAATGGAAGGAGATGGGGTAAATTTTTTTTACGGAGGGGACTCCTAGTAGCGTGTAGATAATTGTCCGATGGTCAGATATTTTAACATTCTGTTTTTTTAGAAATTATAGGCCGATTTCAAAAAAACCATATTTGAAATCTGAAAAAGGACTTTAGTCCTTTTCTCGAAAATGGTAGGAGATGGGGTAAATTTTTTCACGGAGGGGACTCCTAGTAGCGTCTAGATAATTGTCCGATGGTCAAATATTTTAACATTCTGTTTTTTTAGAAATTATAGGCCGATTTCAAAAAAACCATATTAGAAATCTGAAAAAGGACTATAGTCCTTTTCTCGAAAATGGAAGATGGGGTAAATTTTTTTTACGGAGGGGACTCCTAGTAGCGTCTAGATAATTGTCCGATGGTCAAATATTTTAAGATTCTGTTTTTTTAGAAATTATAGACCGATTTCAAAAAAACCATATTAGAAATCTGAAAAAGGACTATAGTCCTTTTCTCGAAAATGGAAGGAGATGGGGTACATTTTTTTTACGGAGGGGACTCCTAGTAGCGTCTAGATAATTGTCCGATGGTCAAATATTTTAACATTCTGTTTTTTTAGAAATTATAGGCCGATTTCAAAAAAACCATATTAGAAATCTGAAAAAGGACTATAGTCCTTTTCTCGAAAATGGAAGGAGATGGGGTAAATTTTTTTACGGAGGGGACTCCTAGTAGCGTCTAGATAATTGTCCGATGGTCAAATATTTTAAGATTCTGTTTTTTTAGAAATTATAGGCCGATTTCAAAAAAACCATATTAGAAATCTGAAAAAGGACTATAGTCCTTTTCTCGAAAATGGAAGGAGATTGGGAAAATTTTTTTTTACGGAGGGGACTCCTAGTAGCGTCTAGATAATTGTCCGATGGTCAGATATTTTAACATTCTGTTTTTTTAGAAATTATAGGCCGATTTCAAAAAAACCATATTTGAAATCTGAAAAAGGACTTTAGTCCTTTTCTCGAAAATGGTAGGAGATGGGGTAAATTTTTTTCACGGAGGGGACTCCTAGTAGCGTCTAGATAATTGTCCGATAGTCAAATATTTTAACATTCTGTTTTTTTAGAAATTATAGGCCGATTTCAAAAAAACCATATTTGAAATCTGAAAAAGGACTTTAGTCCTTTTCTCGAAAATGGTAGGAGATGGGGTAAATTTTTTCACGGAGGGGACTCCTAGTAGCGTCTAGATGATTGTCCGATAGTCAAATATTTTAACATTCTGTTTTTTTAGAAATTATAGACCGATTTCAAAAAAACCATATTAGAAATCTGAAAAAGGACTATAGTCCTTTTCTCGAAAATGGAAGGAGATGGGGTAAATTTTTTTTACGGAGGGGACTCCTAGTAGCGTGTAGATAATTGTCCGATGGTCAGATATTTTAACATTCTGTTTTTTTAGAAATTATAGGCCGATTTCAAAAAAACCATATTAGAAATCTGAAAAAGGACTATAGTCCTTTTCTCGAAAATGGAAGGAGATGGGGTAAATTTTTTTTACGGAGGGGACTCCTAGTAGCGTGTAGATAATTGTCCGATGGTCAGATATTTTAACATTCTGTTTTTTTAGAAATTATAGGCCGATTTCAAAAAAACCATATTTGAAATCTGAAAAAGGACTTTAGTCCTTTTCTCGAAAATGGAAGGAGATGGGGTAAATTTTTTCACGGAGGGGACTCCTAGTAGCGTCTAGATGATTGTCCGATAGTCAAATATTTTAACATTCTGTTTTTTTAGAAATTATAGACCGATTTCAAAAAAACCATATTAGAAATCTGAAAAAGGACTATAGTCCTTTTCTCGAAAATGGAAGGAGATGGGGTAAATTTTTTTTACGGAGGGGACTCCTAGTAGCGTGTAGATAATTGTCCGATGGTCAGATATTTTAACATTCTGTTTTTTTAGAAATTATAGGCCGATTTCAAAAAAACCATATTTGAAATCTGAAAAAGGACTTTAGTCCTTTTCTCGAAAATGGAAGGAGATGGGGTAAATTTTTTTACGGAGGGGACTCCTAGTAGCGTGTAGATAATTGTCCGATGGTCAAATATTTTAACATTCTGTTTTTTTTAGAAATTTTAGGCCGATTTCAAAAAAACCATATTAGAAATCTGAAAAAGGACTATAGTCCTTTTCTCGAAAATGGAAGGAGATGGGGTAAATTTTTTTTACGGAGGGGACTCCTAGTAGCGTGTAGATAATTGTCCGATGGTCAGATATTTTAACATTCTGTTTTTTTAGAAATTATAGGCCGATTTCAAAAAAACCATATTTGAAATCTGAAAAAGGACTTTAGTCCTTTTCTCGAAAATGGTAGGAGATGGGGTAAATTTTTTCACGGAGGGGACTCCTAGTAGCGTCTAGATGATTGTCCGATAGTCAAATATTTTAACATTCTGTTTTTTTAGAAATTATAGACCGATTTCAAAAAAACCATATTAGAAATCTGAAAAAGGACTATAGTCCTTTTCTCGAAAATGGAAGGAGATGGGGTAAATTTTTTTACGGAGGGGACTCCTAGTAGCGTGTAGATAATTGTCCGATGGTCAAATATTTTAACATTCTGTTTTTTTTAGAAATTTTAGGCCGATTTCAAAAAAACCATATTAGAAATCTGAAAAAGGACTATAGTCCTTTTCTCGAAAATGGAAGGAGATGGGGTAAATTTTTTTTACGGAGGGGACTCCTAGTAGCGTGTAGATAATTGTCCGATGGTCAGATATTTTAACATTCTGTTTTTTTAGAAATTATAGGCCGATTTCAAAAAAACCATATTTGAAATCTGAAAAAGGACTTTAGTCCTTTTCTCGAAAATGGTAGGAGATGGGGTAAATTTTTTCACGGAGGGGACTCCTAGTAGCGTCTAGATAATTGTCCGATGGTCAAATATTTTAACATTCTGTTTTTTTAGAAATTATAGGCCGATTTCAAAAAAACCATATTAGAAATCTGAAAAAGGACTATAGTCCTTTTCTCGAAAATGGAAGATGGGGTAAATTTTTTTTACGGAGGGGACTCCTAGTAGCGTCTAGATTATTGTCCGATGGTCAGATATTTTAACATTCTGTTTTTTTAGAAATTATAGGCCGATTTCAAAAAAACCATATTTGAAATCTGAAAAAGGACTTTAGTCCTTTTCTCGAAAATGGTAGGAGATGGGGTAAATTTTTTTCACGGAGGGGACTCCTAGTAGCGTCTAGATAATTGTCCGATGGTCAAATATTTTAACATTCTGTTTTTTTTAGAAATTATAGGCCGATTTCAAAAAAACCATATTAGAAATCTGAAAAAGGACTATAGTCCTTTTCTCGAAAATGGAAGGAGATGGGGTAAATTTTTTTTACGGAGGGGACTCCTAGTAGCGTCTAGATAATTGTCCGATGGTCAAATATTTTAAGATTCTGTTTTTTTAGAAATTATAGGCCGATTTCAAAAAAACCATATTAGAAATCTGAAAAAGGACTATAGTCCTTTTCTCGAAAATGGAAGGAGATTGGGAAAATTTTTTTTACGGAGGGGACTCCTAGTAGCGTCTAGATAATTGTCCGATGGTCAGATATTTTAACATTCTGTTTTTTTAGAAATTATAGGCCGATTTCAAAAAAACCATATTTGAAATCTGAAAAAGGACTATAGTCCTTTTCTCGAAAATGGAAGGAGATGGGGTAAATTTTTTTTACGGAGGGGACTCCTAGTAGCGTCTTGATAATTGTCCGATGGTCAGATATTTTAACATTCTGTTTTTTTAGAAATTATAGGCCGATTTCAAAAAAACCATATTTGAAATCTGAAAAAGGACTTTAGTCCTTTTCTCGAAAATGGAAGGAGATGGGGTAAATTTTTTTTACGGAGGGGACTCCTAGTAGCGTCTAGATAATTGTCCGATGGTCAAATATTTTAACATTCTGTTTTTTTAGAAATTATAGGCCGATTTCAAAAAAACCATATTTGAAATCTGAAAAAGGACTTTAGTCCTTTTCTCGAAAATGGTAGGAGATGGGGTAAATTTTTTTCACGGAGGGGACTCCTAGTAGCGTCTAGATAATTGTCCGATGGTCAAATATTTTAACATTCTGTTTTTTTAGAAATTATAGGCCGATTTCAAAAAAACCATATTAGAAATCTGAAAAAGGACTATAGTCCTTTTCTCGAAAATGGAAGGAGGTGGGGTAAATTTTTTTTACGGAGGGGACTCCTAGTAGCGTCTAGATGATTGTCCGATAGTCAAATATTTTAACATTCTGTTTTTTTAGAAATTATAGACCGATTTCAAAAAAACCATATTAGAAATCTGAAAAAGGACTATAGTCCTTTTCTCGAAAATGGAAGGAGATGGGGTAAATTTTTTTTACGGAGGGGACTCCTAGTAGCGTGTAGATAATTGTCCGATGGTCAGATATTTTAACATTCTGTTTTTTTAGAAATTATAGGCCGATTTCAAAAAAACCATATTTGAAATCTGAAAAAGGACTTTAGTCCTTTTCTCGAAAATGGAAGGAGATGGGGTAAATTTTTTTACGGAGGGGACTCCTAGTAGCGTGTAGATAATTGTCCGATGGTCAAATATTTTAACATTCTGTTTTTTTTAGAAATTTTAGGCCGATTTCAAAAAAACCATATTAGAAATCTGAAAAAGGACTATAGTCCTTTTCTCGAAAATGGAAGGAGATGGGGTAAATTTTTTTTACGGAGGGGACTCCTAGTAGCGTGTAGATAATTGTCCGATGGTCAGATATTTTAACATTCTGTTTTTTTAGAAATTATAGGCCGATTTCAAAAAAACCATATTTGAAATCTGAAAAAGGACTTTAGTCCTTTTCTCGAAAATGGTAGGAGATGGGGTAAATTTTTTCACGGAGGGGACTCCTAGTAGCGTCTAGATGATTGTCCGATAGTCAAATATTTTAACATTCTGTTTTTTTAGAAATTATAGACCGATTTCAAAAAAACCATATTAGAAATCTGAAAAAGGACTATAGTCCTTTTCTCGAAAATGGAAGGAGATGGGGTAAATTTTTTTACGGAGGGGACTCCTAGTAGCGTGTAGATAATTGTCCGATGGTCAAATATTTTAACATTCTGTTTTTTTTAGAAATTTTAGGCCGATTTCAAAAAAACCATATTAGAAATCTGAAAAAGGACTATAGTCCTTTTCTCGAAAATGGAAGGAGATGGGGTAAATTTTTTTTACGGAGGGGACTCCTAGTAGCGTGTAGATAATTGTCCGATGGTCAGATATTTTAACATTCTGTTTTTTTAGAAATTATAGGCCGATTTCAAAAAAACCATATTTGAAATCTGAAAAAGGACTTTAGTCCTTTTCTCGAAAATGGTAGGAGATGGGGTAAATTTTTTCACGGAGGGGACTCCTAGTAGCGTCTAGATAATTGTCCGATGGTCAAATATTTTAACATTCTGTTTTTTTAGAAATTATAGGCCGATTTCAAAAAAACCATATTAGAAATCTGAAAAAGGACTATAGTCCTTTTCTCGAAAATGGAAGATGGGGTAAATTTTTTTTACGGAGGGGACTCCTAGTAGCGTCTAGATTATTGTCCGATGGTCAGATATTTTAACATTCTGTTTTTTTAGAAATTATAGGCCGATTTCAAAAAAACCATATTTGAAATCTGAAAAAGGACTTTAGTCCTTTTCTCGAAAATGGTAGGAGATGGGGTAAATTTTTTTCACGGAGGGGACTCCTAGTAGCGTCTAGATAATTGTCCGATGGTCAAATATTTTAACATTCTGTTTTTTTTAGAAATTATAGGCCGATTTCAAAAAAACCATATTAGAAATCTGAAAAAGGACTATAGTCCTTTTCTCGAAAATGGAAGGAGATGGGGTAAATTTTTTTTACGGAGGGGACTCCTAGTAGCGTCTAGATAATTGTCCGATGGTCAAATATTTTAAGATTCTGTTTTTTTAGAAATTATAGGCCGATTTCAAAAAAACCATATTAGAAATCTGAAAAAGGACTATAGTCCTTTTCTCGAAAATGGAAGGAGATTGGGAAAATTTTTTTTACGGAGGGGACTCCTAGTAGCGTCTAGATAATTGTCCGATGGTCAGATATTTTAACATTCTGTTTTTTTAGAAATTATAGGCCGATTTCAAAAAAACCATATTTGAAATCTGAAAAAGGACTATAGTCCTTTTCTCGAAAATGGAAGGAGATGGGGTAAATTTTTTTTACGGAGGGGACTCCTAGTAGCGTCTTGATAATTGTCCGATGGTCAGATATTTTAACATTCTGTTTTTTTAGAAATTATAGGCCGATTTCAAAAAAACCATATTTGAAATCTGAAAAAGGACTTTAGTCCTTTTCTCGAAAATGGAAGGAGATGGGGTAAATTTTTTTTACGGAGGGGACTCCTAGTAGCGTCTAGATAATTGTCCGATGGTCAAATATTTTAACATTCTGTTTTTTTAGAAATTATAGGCCGATTTCAAAAAAACCATATTTGAAATCTGAAAAAGGACTTTAGTCCTTTTCTCGAAAATGGTAGGAGATGGGGTAAATTTTTTTCACGGAGGGGACTCCTAGTAGCGTCTAGATAATTGTCCGATGGTCAAATATTTTAACATTCTGTTTTTTTAGAAATTATAGGCCGATTTCAAAAAAACCATATTAGAAATCTGAAAAAGGACTATAGTCCTTTTCTCGAAAATGGAAGGAGGTGGGGTAAATTTTTTTTACGGAGGGGACTCCTAGTAGCGTCTAGATAATTGTCCGATGGTCAGATATTTTAACATTCTGTTTTTTTAGAAATTATAGGCCGATTTCAAAAAAACCATATTTGAAATCTGAAAAAGGACTTTAGTCCTTTTCTCGAAAATGGAAGGAGATGGGGTAAATTTTTTTTACGGAGGGGACTCCTAGTAGCGTCTAGATAATTGTCCGATGGTCAAATATTTTAACATTCTGTTTTTTTAGAAATTATAGGCCGATTTCAAAAAAACCATATTTGAAATCTGAAAAAGGACTTTAGTCCTTTTCTCGAAAATGGAAGGAGATGGGGTAAATTTTTTTTACGGAGGGGACTCCTAGTAGCGTCTAGATAATTGTCCGATGGTCAGATATTTTAACATTCTGTTTTTTTAGAAATTATAGGCCGATTTCAAAAAAACCATATTTGAAATCTGAAAAAGGACTTTAGTCCTTTTCTCGAAAATGGAAGGAGATGGGGTAAATTTTTTTTACGGAGGGGACTCCTAGTAGCGTCTAGATAATTGTCCGATGGTCAGATATTTTAACATTCTGTTTTTTTAGAAATTATAGGCCGATTTCAAAAAAACCATATTTGAAATCTGAAAAAGGACTTTAGTCCTTTTCTCGAAAATGGAAGGAGATGGGGTAAATTTTTTTTACGGAGGGCACTCCTAGTAGCGTCTAGATAATTGTCCGATGGTCAGATATTTTAACATTCTGTTTTTTTAGAAATTATAGGCCGATTTCAAAAAAACCATATTTGAAATCTGAAAAAGGACTTTAGTCCTTTTCTCGAAAATGGAAGGAGATGGGGTAAATTTTTTTTACGGAGGGGACTCCTAGTAGCGTCTAGATAATTGTCCGATGGTCAGATATTTTAACATTCTGTTTTTTTAGAAATTATAGGCCGATTTCAAAAAAACCATATTTGAAATCTGAAAAAGGACTTTAGTCCTTTTCTCGAAAATGGAAGGAGATGGGGTAAATTTTTTTTACGGAGGGGACTCCTAGTAGCGTCTAGATAATTGTCCGATGGTCAAATATTTTAACATTCTGTTTTTTTAGAAATTATAGGCCGATTTCAAAAAAACCATATTAGAAATCTGAAAAAGGACTATAGTCCTTTTCTCGAAAATGGATGGAGATGGGGTAAATTTTTTTTACGGAGGGGACTCCTAGTAGCGTCTTGATAATTGTCCGATGGTCAGATATTTTAACATTCTGTTTTTTTAGAAATTATAGGCCGATTTCAAAAAAACCATATTTGAAATCTGAAAAAGGACTTTAGTCCTTTTCTCGAAAATGGAAGGAGATGGGGTAAATTTTTTTTACGGAGGGGACTCCTAGTAGCGTCTAGATAATTGTCCGATGGTCAGATATTTTAACATTCTGTTTTTTTAGAAATTATAGGCCGATTTCAAAAAAACCATATTTGAAATCTGAAAAAGGACTTTAGTCCTTTTCTCGAAAATGGAAGGAGATGGGGTAAATTTTTTTTACGGAGGGGACTCCTAGTAGCGTCTAGATAATTGTCCGATGGTCAAATATTTTAACATTCTGTTTTTTTAGAAATTACAGGCCGATTTCAAAAAAACCATATTTGAAATCTGAAAAAGGACTTTAGTCCTTTTCTCGAAAATGGTAGGAGATGGGGTAAATTTTTTTCACGGAGGGGACTCCTAGTAGCGTCTAGATAATTGTCCGATGGTCAAATATTTTAACATTCTGTTTTTTTAGAAATTATAGGCCGATTTCAAAAAAACCATATTAGAAATCTGAAAAAGGACTATAGTCCTTTTCTCGAAAATGGAAGGAGATGGGGTAAATTTTTTTTACGGAGGGGACTCCTAGTAGCGTCTAGATAATTGTCCGATGGTCAAATATTTTAACATTCTGTTTTTTTAGAAATTATAGGCCGATTTCAAAAAAACCATATTAGAAATCTGAAAAAGGACTATAGTCCTTTTCTCGAAAATGGAAGGAGATTGGGAAATTTTTTTTTACGGAGGGGACTCCTAGTAGCGTCTAGATAATTGTCCGATGGTGAGATATTTTAACATTCTGTTTTTTAGAAATTATAGGCCGATTTCAAAAAAACCATATTAGAAATCTGAAAAAGGACTATAGTCCTTTTCTCGAAAATGGAAGGAGATGGGGTAAATTTTTTTCACGGAATGGACTCCTAGTAGCGTCTAGATAATTGTCCGATGGTCAGATATTTTAACATTCTGTTTTTTTAGAAATTATAGGCCGATTTCAAAAAAACCATATTTGAAATCTGAAAAAGGACTTTAGTCCTTTTCTCGAAAATGGTAGGAGATGGGGTAATTTTTTTTCACGGAGGGGACTCCTAGTAGCGTCTAGATAATTGTCGGATGGTCAAATATTTTAACATTCTGTTTTTTTAGAAATTATAGGCCGATTTCAAAAAAAACATATTAGAAATCTGAAAAAGGACTATAGTCCTTTTCTCGAAAATGGAAGGAGATGGGGTAAATTTTTTTTACGGAGGGGACTCCTAGTAGCGTCTAGATAATTGTCCGATGGTCAGATATTTTAACATTCTGTTTTTTTAGAAATTATAGGCCGATTTCAAAAAAACCATATTTGAAATCTGAAAAAGGACTTTAGTCCTTTTCTCGAAAATGGTAGGAGATGGGGTAAATTTTTTTCACGGAGGGGACTCCTAGTAGCGTCTAGATAATTGTCGGATGGTCAAATATTTTAACATTCTGTTTTTTTAGAAATTATAGGCCGATTTCAAAAAAACCACATTTGAAATCTGAAAAAGGACTTTAGTCCTTTTCTCGAAAATGGTAGGAGATGGGGTAAATTTTTTTTACGGAGGGGACTCCTAGTAGCGTCTAGATAATTGTCCGATGGTCAAATATTTTAACATTCTGTTTTTTTTAGAAATTATAGGCCGATTTCAAAAAAACCATATTAGAAATCTGAAAAAGGACTATAGTCCTTTTCTCGAAAATGGAAGGAGATGGGGTAAATTTTTTTTACGGAGGGGACTCCTAGTAGCGTCTAGATAATTGTCCGATGGTCAAATATTTTAACATTCTGTTTTTTTAGAAATTTTAGGCCGATTTCAAAAAAACCATATTAGAAATCTGAAAAAGGACTATAGTCCTTTTCTCGAAAATGGAAGGAGATGGGGTAAATTTTTTTTACGGAGGGGACTCCTAGTAGCGTCTAGATAATTGTCCGAAGGTCAGATATTTTAACATTCTGTTTTTTTAGAAATTATAGGCCGATTTCAAAAAAACCATATTTGAAATCTGAAAAAGGACTTTAGTCCTTTTCTCGAAAATGGTAGGAGATGGGGTAAATTTTTTTCACGGAGGGGACTCCTAGTAGCGTCTAGATAATTGTCCGATGGTCAAATATTTTAACATTCTGTTTTTTTTTTTAAATTATAGGCCGATTTCAAAAAAACCATATTAGAAATCTGAAAAAGGACTATAGTCCTTTTCTCGAAAATGGAAGATGGGGTAAATTTTTTTTACGGAGGGGACTCCTAGTAGCGTCTAGATAATTGTCCGATGGTCAAATATTTTAAGATTCTGTTTTTTTAGAAATTATAGACCGATTTCAAAAAAACCATATTAGAAATCTGAAAAAGGACTATAGTCCTTTTCTCGAAAATGGAAGGAGATGGGGTACATTTTTTTTACGGAGGGGACTCCTAGTAGCGTCTAGATAATTGTCCGATGGTCAAATATTTTAACATTCTGTTTTTTTAGAAATTATAGGCCGATTTCAAAAAAACCATATTAGAAATCTGAAAAAGGACTATAGTCCTTTTCTCGAAAATGGAAGGAGATGGGGTACATTTTTTTTACGGAGGGGACTCCTAGTAGCGTCTAGATTATTGTCCGATGGTCAGATATTTTAACATTCTGTTTTTTTAGAAATTATAGGCCGATTTCAAAAAAACCATATTAGAAATCTGAAAAAGGACTATAGTCCTTTTCTCGAAAATGGAAGGAGATGGGGTAAATTTTTTTTACGGAGGGGACTCCTAGTAGCGTCTAGATAATTGTCCGTTGGTCAGATATTTTAACATTCTGTTTTTTTAGAAATTATAGGCCGATTTCAAAAAAACCATGTTAGAAATCTGAAAAAGGACTATAGTCCTTTTCTCGAAAATGGAAGGAGATGGGGTAAATTTTTTTACGGAGAGGACTATAGTCCTTTTTCAGATTTCTAATATGGTTTTTTTGAAATCGGCCTATAATTTCTAAAAAAACAGAATGTTAAAATATTTGACCATCGGACAATTATCTAGACGCTACTAGGAGTCCCCTCCGTAAAAAAAATTTACCCCATCTCCTTCCATTTTCGAGAAAAGGACTATAGTCCTTTTTCAGATTTCTAATATGGTTTTTTTGAAATCGGCCTATAATTTCTAAAAAAACAGAATGTTAAAATATTTGACCATCGGATAATTATCTAGACGCTACTAGGAGTCCCCTCCGTAAAAAAAATTTACCCCATCTCCTTCCATTTTCGAGAAAAGGACTATAGTCCTTTTTCAGATTTCTAATATGGTTTTTTTGAAATCGGCCTATAATTTCTAAAAAAACAAGAATGTTAAAATATTTGACCATCGGACAATTATCTAGACGCTACTAGGAGTCCCCTCCGTAAAAAAAATTTACCCCATCTCCTTCCATTTTCGAGAAAAGGACTATAGTCCTTTTTCAGATTTCAAATATGGTTTTTTTGAAATCGGCCTATAATTTCTAAAAAAAACAGAATGTTAAAATATCTGACCATCGGACAATTATCAAGACGCTACTAGGAGTCCCCTCCGTAAAAAAAATTTACCCCATCTCCTTCCATTTTCGAGAAAAGGACTATAGTCCTTTTTCAGATTTCTAATATGGTTTTTTTTAAATCGGCCTATAATTTCTAAAAAAACAGAATGTTAAAATATTTGACCATCGGACAATTATCTAGACGCTACTAGAAGTCCCCTCCGTAATAAAAATTTACCCCATCTCCTTCCATTTTCGAGAAAAGGACTATAGTCCTTTATCAGATTTCTAATATGGTTTTTTTGAAATCGGCCTATAATTTCTAAAAAAACAGAATGTTAAAATATTTGACCATCGGACAATTATCTAGACGCTACTAGGAGTCCCCTCCGTAAAAAAAATTTACCCCATCTCCTACCATTTTCGAGAAAAGGACTAAAGTCCTTTTTCAGATTTCAAATATGGTTTTTTTGAAATCGGCCTATAATTTCTAAAAAAACAGAATGTTAAAATATTTGACCATCCGACAATTATCTAGACGCTACTAGGAGTCCCCTCCGTGAAAAAAATTTACCCCATCTCCTACCATTTTCGAGAAAAGGACTAAAGTCCTTTTTCAGATTTCAAATATGGTTTTTTTGAAATCGGCCTATAATTTCTAAAAAAAACAGAATGTTAAAATATCTGACCATCGGACAATTATCTAGACGCTACTAGGAGTCCCCTCCGTAAAAAAAATTTACCCCATCTCCTTCCATTTTCGAGAAAAGGACTATAGTCCTTTTTCAGATTTCTAATATGGTTTTTTTGAAATCGGCCTATAATTTCTAAAAAAACAGAATGTTAAAATATTTGACCATCCGACAATTATCTAGACGCTACTAGGAGTCCCCTCCGTGAAAAAAAATTACCCCATCTCCTACCATTTTCGAGAAAAGGACTAAAGTCCTTTTTCAGATTTCAAATATGGTTTTTTTGAAATCGGCCTATAATTTCTAAAAAAACAAGAATGTTAAAATATCTGACCATCGGACAATTATCTAGACGCTACTAGGAGTCCCCTCCGTAAAAAAAATTTACCCCATCTCCTTCCATTTTCGAGAAAAGGACTATAGTCCTTTTTCAGATTTCTAATATGGTTTTTTTGAAATCGGCCTATAATTTCTAAAAAAACAGAATGTTAAAATATTTCACCATCGGATAATTATCTAGACGCTACTAGGAGTCCCCTCCGTGAAAAAGATTTACCCCATCTCCTACCATTTTCGAGAAAAGGACTAAAGTCCTTTTTCAGATTTCAAATATGGTTTTTTTGAAATCGGCCTATAATTTCTAAAAAAACAGAATGTTAAAATATTTGACCATCGGACAATTATCTAGACGCTACTAGGAGTCCCCTCCGTAAAAAAAATTTACCCCATCTCCTACCATTTTCGAGAAAAGGACTAAAGTCCTTTTTCAGATTTCTAATATGGTTTTTTTGAAATCGGCCTATAATTTCTAAAAAAAACAGAATGTTAAAATATTTGACCATCGGACAATTATCTAGACGCTACTAGGAGTCCCCTCCGTAAAAAAAATTTACCCCATCTCCTACCATTTTCGAGAAAAGGACTAAAGTCCTTTTTCAGATTTCAAATATGGTTTTTTTGAAATCGGCCTATAATTTCTAAAAAAACAGAATGTTAAAATATTTGACCATCCGACAATTATCTAGACGCTACTAGGAGTCCCCTCCGTGAAAAAAATTTACCCCATCTCCTACCATTTTCGAGAAAAGGACTAAAGTCCTTTTTCAGATTTCAAATATGGTTTTTTTGAAATCGGCCTATAATTTCTAAAAAAACAGAATGTTAAAATATCTGACCATCGGACAATTATCTAGACGCTACTAGGAGTCCCCTCCGTAAAAAAAATTTACCCCATCTCCTTCCATTTTCGAGAAAAGGACTATAGTCCTTTTTCAGATTTCTAATATGGTTTTTTTGAAATCGGCCTATAATTTCTAAAAAAACAGAATGTTAAAATATTTGACCATCGGATAATTATCTAGACGCTACTAGGAGTCCCCTCCGTAAAAAAAATTTACCCCATCTCCTTCCATTTTCGAGAAAAGGACTATAGTCCTTTTTCAGATTTCTAATATGGTTTTTTTGAAATCGGCCTATAATTTCTAAAAAAACAAGAATGTTAAAATATTTGACCATCGGACAATTATCTAGACGCTACTAGGAGTCCCCTCCGTAAAAAAAATTTACCCCATCTCCTTCCATTTTCGAGAAAAGGACTATAGTCCTTTTTCAGATTTCAAATATGGTTTTTTTGAAATCGGCCTATAATTTCTAAAAAAAACAGAATGTTAAAATATCTGACCATCGGACAATTATCAAGACGCTACTAGGAGTCCCCTCCGTAAAAAAAATTTACCCCATCTCCTTCCATTTTCGAGAAAAGGACTATAGTCCTTTTTCAGATTTCTAATATGGTTTTTTTTAAATCGGCCTATAATTTCTAAAAAAACAGAATGTTAAAATATTTGACCATCGGACAATTATCTAGACGCTACTAGAAGTCCCCTCCGTAATAAAAATTTACCCCATCTCCTTCCATTTTCGAGAAAAGGACTATAGTCCTCTATCAGATTTCTAATATGGTTTTTTTGAAATCGGCCTATAATTTCTAAAAAAACAGAATGTTAAAATATTTGACCATCGGACAATTATCTAGACGCTACTAGGAGTCCCCTCCGTAAAAAAAATTTACCCCATCTCCTACCATTTTCGAGAAAAGGACTAAAGTCCTTTTTCAGATTTCAAATATGGTTTTTTTGAAATCGGCCTATAATTTCTAAAAAAAACAGAATGTTAAAATATCTGACCATCGGACAATTATCTAGACGCTACTAGGAGTCCCCTCCGTAAAAAAAATTTACCCCATCTCCTTCCATTTTCGAGAAAAGGACTATAGTCCTTTTTCAGATTTCTAATATGGTTTTTTTGAAATCGGCCTATAATTTCTAAAAAAACAGAATGTTAAAATATTTGACCATCCGACAATTATCTAGACGCTACTAGGAGTCCCCTCCGTGAAAAAAAATTACCCCATCTCCTACCATTTTCGAGAAAAGGACTAAAGTCCTTTTTCAGATTTCAAATATGGTTTTTTTGAAATCGGCCTATAATTTCTAAAAAAACAGAATGTTAAAATATCTGACCATCGGACAATTATCTAGACGCTACTAGGAGTCCATTCCGTGAAAAAAATTTACCCCATCTCCTTCCATTTTCGAGAAAAGGACTATAGTCCTTTTTCAGATTTCTAATATGGTTTTTTTGAAATCGGCCTATAATTTCTAAAAAACAGAATGTTAAAATATCTCACCATCGGACAATTATCTAGACGCTACTAGGAGTCCCCTCCGTAAAAAAAAATTTCCCAATCTCCTTCCATTTTCGAGAAAAGGACTATAGTCCTTTTTCAGATTTCTAATATGGTTTTTTTGAAATCGGCCTATAATTTCTAAAAAAACAGAATGTTAAAATATTTGACCATCGGACAATTATCTAGACGCTACTAGGAGTCCCCTCCGTAAAAAAAATTTACCCCATCTCCTTCCATTTTCGAGAAAAGGACTATAGTCCTTTTTCAGATTTCTAATATGGTTTTTTTGAAATCGGCCTATAATTTCTAAAAAACAGAATGTTAAAATATCTCACCATCGGACAATTATCTAGACGCTACTAGGAGTCCCCTCCGTAAAAAAAAATTTCCCAATCTCCTTCCATTTTCGAGAAAAGGACTAGAGTCCTTTTTCAGATTTCTAATATGGTTTTTTTGAAATCGGCCTATAATTACTAAAAAAACAGAATGTTAAAATATTTGACCATCGGACAATTATCTAGACGCTACTAGGAGTCCCCTCCGTAAAAAAAATTTACCCCATCTCCTACCATTTTCGAGAAAAGGACTAAAGTCCTTTTTCAGATTTCAAATATGGTTTTTTTGAAATCGGCCTATAATTTCTAAAAAAACAGAATGTTAAAATATCTGACCATCGGACAATTATCAAGACGCTACTAGGAGTCCCCTCCGTAAAAAAAATTTACCCCATCTCCTTCCATTTTCGAGAAAAGGACTATAGTCCTTTTTCAGATTTCTAATATGGTTTTTTTTAAATCGGCCTATAATTTCTAAAAAAACAGAATGTTAAAATATTTGACCATCGGACAATTATCTAGACGCTACTAGAAGTCCCCTCCGTAATAAAAATTTACCCCATCTCCTTCCATTTTCGAGAAAAGGACTATAGTCCTTTATCAGATTTCTAATATGGTTTTTTTGAAATCGGCCTATAATTTCTAAAAAAACAGAATGTTAAAATATTTGACCATCGGACAATTATCTAGACGCTACTAGGAGTCCCCTCCGTAAAAAAAATTTACCCCATCTCCTACCATTTTCGAGAAAAGGACTAAAGTCCTTTTTCAGATTTCAAATATGGTTTTTTTGAAATCGGCCTATAATTTCTAAAAAAACAGAATGTTAAAATATTTGACCATCCGACAATTATCTAGACGCTACTAGGAGTCCCCTCCGTGAAAAAAATTTACCCCATCTCCTACCATTTTCGAGAAAAGGACTAAAGTCCTTTTTCAGATTTCAAATATGGTTTTTTTGAAATCGGCCTATAATTTCTAAAAAAACAGAATGTTAAAATATCTGACCATCGGACAATTATCTAGACGCTACTAGGAGTCCCCTCCGTAAAAAAAATTTACCCCATCTCCTTCCATTTTCGAGAAAAGGACTATAGTCCTTTTTCAGATTTCTAATATGGTTTTTTTGAAATCGGCCTATAATTTCTAAAAAAACAGAATGTTAAAATATTTGACCATCGGATAATTATCTAGACGCTACTAGGAGTCCCCTCCGTAAAAAAAATTTACCCCATCTCCTTCCATTTTCGAGAAAAGGACTATAGTCCTTTTTCAGATTTCTAATATGGTTTTTTTGAAATCGGCCTATAATTTCTAAAAAAACAAGAATGTTAAAATATTTGACCATCGGACAATTATCTAGACGCTACTAGGAGTCCCCTCCGTAAAAAAAATTTACCCCATCTCCTTCCATTTTCGAGAAAAGGACTATAGTCCTTTTTCAGATTTCAAATATGGTTTTTTTGAAATCGGCCTATAATTTCTAAAAAAAACAGAATGTTAAAATATCTGACCATCGGACAATTATCAAGACGCTACTAGGAGTCCCCTCCGTAAAAAAAATTTACCCCATCTCCTTCCATTTTCGAGAAAAGGACTATAGTCCTTTTTCAGATTTCTAATATGGTTTTTTTTAAATCGGCCTATAATTTCTAAAAAAACAGAATGTTAAAATATTTGACCATCGGACAATTATCTAGACGCTACTAGAAGTCCCCTCCGTAATAAAAATTTACCCCATCTCCTTCCATTTTCGAGAAAAGGACTATAGTCCTTTATCAGATTTCTAATATGGTTTTTTTGAAATCGGCCTATAATTTCTAAAAAAACAGAATGTTAAAATATTTGACCATCGGACAATTATCTAGACGCTACTAGGAGTCCCCTCCGTAAAAAAAATTTACCCCATCTCCTACCATTTTCGAGAAAAGGACTAAAGTCCTTTTTCAGATTTCAAATATGGTTTTTTTGAAATCGGCCTATAATTTCTAAAAAAACAGAATGTTAAAATATTTGACCATCCGACAATTATCTAGACGCTACTAGGAGTCCCCTCCGTGAAAAAAATTTACCCCATCTCCTACCATTTTCGAGAAAAGGACTAAAGTCCTTTTTCAGATTTCAAATATGGTTTTTTTGAAATCGGCCTATAATTTCTAAAAAAACAGAATGTTAAAATATCTGACCATCGGACAATTATCTAGACGCTACTAGGAGTCCCCTCCGTAAAAAAAATTTACCCCATCTCCTTCCATTTTCGAGAAAAGGACTATAGTCCTTTTTCAGATTTCTAATATGGTTTTTTTGAAATCGGCCTATAATTTCTAAAAAAACAGAATGTTAAAATATTTGACCATCCGACAATTATCTAGACGCTACTAGGAGTCCCCTCCGTGAAAAAAAATTACCCCATCTCCTACCATTTTCGAGAAAAGGACTAAAGTCCTTTTTCAGATTTCAAATATGGTTTTTTTGAAATCGGCCTATAATTTCTAAAAAAACAGAATGTTAAAATATCTGACCATCGGACAATTATCTAGACGCTACTAGGAGTCCATTCCGTGAAAAAAATTTACCCCATCTCCTTCCATTTTCGAGAAAAGGACTATAGTCCTTTTTCAGATTTCTAATATGGTTTTTTTGAAATCGGCCTATAATTTCTAAAAAACAGAATGTTAAAATATCTCACCATCGGACAATTATCTAGACGCTACTAGGAGTCCCCTCCGTAAAAAAAAATTTCCCAATCTCCTTCCATTTTCGAGAAAAGGACTATAGTCCTTTTTCAGATTTCTAATATGGTTTTTTTGAAATCGGCCTATAATTTCTAAAAAAACAGAATGTTAAAATATTTGACCATCGGACAATTATCTAGACGCTACTAGGAGTCCCCTCCGTAAAAAAAATTTACCCCATCTCCTTCCATTTTCGAGAAAAGGACTATAGTCCTTTTTCAGATTTCTAATATGGTTTTTTTGAAATCGGCCTATAATTTCTAAAAAAACAGAATGTTAAAATATTTGACCATCGGACAATTATCTAGACGCTACTAGGAGTCCCCTCCGTGAAAAAAATTTACCCCATCTCCTACCATTTTCGAGAAAAGGACTAAAGTCCTTTTTCAGATTTCAAATATGGTTTTTTTGAAATCGGCCTATAATTTCTAAAAAAACAGAATGTTAAAATATTTGACCATCGGACAATTATCTAGACGCTACTAGGAGTCCCCTCCGTAAAAAAAATTTACCCCATCTCCTTCCATTTTCGAGAAAAGGACTAAAGTCCTTTTTCAGATTTCAAATATGGTTTTTTTGAAATCGGCCTATAATTTCTAAAAAAACAGAATGTTAAAATATCTGACCATCGGACAATTATCAAGACGCTACTAGGAGTCCCCTCCGTAAAAAAAATTTACCCCATCTCCTTCCATTTTCGAGAAAAGGACTATAGTCCTTTTTCAGATTTCTAATATGGTTTTTTTTAAATCGGCCTATAATTTCTAAAAAAACAGAATGTTAAAATATTTGACCATCGGACAATTATCTAGACGCTACTAGGAGTCCCCTCCGTAAAAAAAATTTACCCCATCTCCTTCCATTTTCGAGAAAAGGACTATAGTCCTTTTTCAGATTTCTAATATGGTTTTTTTGAAATCGGCCTATAATTTCTAAAAAAACAGAATGTTAAAATATTTGACCATCGGACAATTATCTAGACGCTACTAGGAGTCCCCTCCGTGAAAAAAATTTACCCCATCTCCTACCATTTTCGAGAAAAGGACTAAAGTCCTTTTTCAGATTTCAAATATGGTTTTTTTGAAATCGGCCTATAATTTCTAAAAAAACAGAATGTTAAAATATCTGACCATCGGACAATTATCAAGACGCTACTAGGAGTCCCCTCCGTAAAAAAAATTTACCCCATCTCCTTCCATTTTCGAGAAAAGGACTATAGTCCTTTTTCAGATTTCTAATATGGTTTTTTTTAAATCGGCCTATAATTTCTAAAAAAACAGAATGTTAAAATATTTGACCATCGGACAATTATCTAGACGCTACTAGGAGTCCCCTCCGTAAAAAAAATTTACCCCATCTCCTTCCATTTTCGAGAAAAGGACTAAAGTCCTTTTTCAGATTTCAAATATGGTTTTTTTGAAATCGGCCTATAATTTCTAAAAAAACAGAATGTTAAAATATCTGACCATCGGACAATTATCTAGACGCTACTAGGAGTCCCCTCCGTAAAAAAAATTTACCCCACCTCCTTCCATTTTCGAGAAAAGGACTATAGTCCTTTTTCAGATTTCTAATATGGTTTTTTTGAAATCGGCCTATAATTTCTAAAAAAACAGAATGTTAAAATATTTGACCATCGGACAATTATCTAGACGCTACTAGGAGTCCCCTCCGTGAAAAAAATTTACCCCATCTCCTTCCATTTTCGAGAAAAGGACTATAGTCCTTTTTCAGATTTCAAATATGGTTTTTTTGAAATCGGCCTATAATTTCTAAAAAAACAGAGTGTTAAAATATTTGAGCATCGGACAATTATCTAGACGCTACTAGGAGTCCCCTCCGTGAAAAAAATTTACCGCATCTCCTACCATTTTCGAGAAAAGGACTAAAGTCTTTTATATATTAATTTTTTTTTCAAGCGATCTAAAATTCGCTTATTTTTATGTATTTATTTGCCAAAGCCATATCTAGGTACAAAGTATGACGTAAATAAGATATTTAATTATTTGCTTGTGCAATTTGTTTAACAATTTAGTAATTATTCAATTTTAAATGAAAAAAACAAAATTTTAAATGTTTAACAGAGTCATGTTAAACTGTTAACAGACCTCTGTTAAATTCGATGGTTTTTGTCTAGGGTTTCAAATTTTAAAATTTAACTTCACACACATCTTAGACGTAGAGGGTACCTTGACCAGAGAATACGCACTTTAATATATCGTCAGGTAATTCGCCCTCTCAGAGATCCCGAAAGTCCATAAAAAGTACTAATATACAAAACTCTAAGCTCACAATACTACTAAAATAGTAATTTATTAATATGATTATTACGAACGTATTTGCTTTGTGAATCCAAATTGATTATTAGGCTAAGGTTCGTAACGTTATATTCAGAAAGAATTGGGCATGACTAATATTCCAAGGAACAAGCGAAAAATTAACATCAACTTAATTTTTCAACGTACACACAGAACAGAGTAGCGCCACTTTCGACAGCCACTACATTTCCATCGTCAGTGCTCACGTGCATTTTGCTTATCACCACTTGTCAGGTGGCTCTGTTGAATGTGATTTTAATTCTTATATATAAAATTTTTTCTTGAAAATTGAATACGAGAATTAAATCACTCTCAAGCTGATATTAACAGCACTTTCCCAGCGTTGCCATCGGTTTATTTTACTTCATTCCCATTTTTCTGATTTTTGTTATACTCAAGACAAACTTTTTTGGTTGGATTTTATACTTAAGTATATATGAACATGTAAACATGTGCAAAGCTCAAGGCAGTAAAGAAAGTCGCGCTACTTTTTTCTGCTGTGTACGTTGAAAAATTAAGTTGATGTTAATTTTTCCCTTGTTCTTTAGAATATTAATCATGCCATTCTTCATTGATATACCACTTCTTCTAGGGCGCGACTGGTGGAAATTTTTTTATTTTGTATTTTGGTCGACCCAGTTTAGTTTAATATGTATGGATGTGAAAAAGAAAAATGGGGCTTACTTTTGGGGCGTGGCATAAGAATTAGTGTATTAAAAGCTAGACATGCAAAGTTTTAAAAGGGCTTTCTTGTCGCGTGCAAAAAGTTTGATATTTTGGCGATCAAAAAGTCGCCAAAGGCAAAATTAAGCCACAGAAAAGCCATGAAAAACAATATGCCATGATCGGACTACAAATGGCGACGCAGTATACAAAGAACTAAAAGGGCGGTATCGAGGGGCGTGGCAAAAAAATATTTCTGAATTCGTTTTCAACTAACATTTAATCCTTTTTCTTTTTGTATGGGGCCTGAACCACTTTAGTGTACAGGATCTGATTAATCAATATCTGGCGCTTAGTATTTATTATTTCCAAAAATTTCCATATTCAATTATCAAAATGATTTTCTTAAAATCTTTTGTTTCAACAATAGTAATTGGTTAAGTTTTTGTTTCATACTTTCTAAACATTAACGGACTACAAAAGTTTATTAGTTTCTTTTCTACCAACTTTTGTTGACACAACTTCTTCAATTTTATTCAAAGAAATCAATTGATTTTATTTGAAACGAATCGCTAAGAATATGATTGAATACTATTTTATGTTTGCATTTTAATAAGTTTAAAGAACATATTGAAGTAAAATAATTGCCCTTGATATGCATGCATATTTTCACATCAATTGGAAGTCATAAATTGACTTTGTAAGAGTTGAAAGGCTACGTAAATAATAAATATAATGTAAATTCACATTCAATTGAGTTTCAATTTTACTTACAATAAATAAATCATAAATAAAGCGTATGGGTTGAAACGATTGAAATTTTGCATTTATAGTAATGCATTCATTGCACAGTGGTGGTTTGCGACAAAAATTACAAAAAAAAAAAAAAAAAAAAAAACTGATTGCTTTAAACATTTTTTATCGCATCATAATTAGTGAACTTTTGACTAACGGTCTGCGTGTAAGGCTGGACATTTTTTTCATAACGATTTTTATCATTTTAAGCACGGTACCCAGACTGTGGTCTCTGTCAGTCACTTCATTGCACCATATGCAATTCAACTTGCAAAAATAAGTTGAAAAAAACTTTACGTCTAAGCTGTAAATTTTTGTATGGTTTATTACATTCATTGAGAAGTTGCAAACAACAAATGCCAGACTGTTTCATCAGTCGCTAACTTAGCGTTTACACATGCCACTGAGAGTTCGAAAAACCCAATACATTCACGATTTTTTACTAATACATCTACATCTTTTCTAGTGGCAGCTATAGTTTTGCATGCGAGTAAAATTTGGCATTTGCATGCCACTAACATCCTTATTCTGGCAATTTGGTAATAATAAATTTGTAACTGAATTTTTGTTACCTTATTGTAACTCTTATTTGTTCCGGTATTCCGGCAATATGGTAATAAAAAAATAATTCAGCAAATGTGGTGAAAAAAATGTATACATTTTTGTAATATAATTTAATTCTTTTAAATAATTTTCTTAAACAAAAAAAAATTTTGTGGAATGCCAAAAAGTAAATTTATGAAAATTTTGGCTTCTACATGAAAATCGCCCAAAGCCCTAATTTCTTTGAGATTTTATTCATAATGCAAAATAAAAATAGTTGCAAATCACACAAAAGCTTTGGGTAGAACAATTTAGTTGCAAAATGAGTAATCGTCCATATTTTTTGATCATTACTGATTATGCCAAATTGCGAAAATTTGCAAAAACTTGGTAACTTTAAATGCTTATATCTGAGACGCACTTGACTGCTAGAAGTTTTCTTAAAATCAACGGATATACTCTCTACGACACAAAGGACCCCCAAGGTAGAGCTTCTGGTGGCTCGGGTATACTAATAAAATCGCGATTAAAACACTACATAAGCCCTTATGACACTACATTTTTTCTTCATTTTTCAAATTTTGGAGAACAGTGCAAATAGAATATAATAGGAAATTTTACCAGGTGCAAAGAGTTCAGCTATATTAAGATAAATACCAAATTGTCAAAGATTTTACTAATGTTATCGATAAAAAATGGGGGCCTGTCAAAAAAATGTAAAAATTTTCAACTTAAAATTGACATTTCAAGCTTGAAACATTAAAGTGTTGCCAAGTTAGCGGTTTATTCACGAATTCAGCGACTTAGCGCCTCTTTTTTTCAACTTTTTTTTCTTTTGTCGTTTTATTATAAATAAAAAGTAGACAGCACTTAAAGAAGCCATTACGTTTTGTTTACATTTTGTATAGTTGTTTCTTTCTATCATTTGCTATTTCTTTCTTTCAATCCTATAGCAAAGCAATGCAAGAAAAATGTAGTGTCATAAGGGCTTTAATGAGTGATCATTGTGAAGACTATCTTCAAGCAACTAACATCTGCATTGAAGCTTTTCATCAAAACCTGGTGATTTCATCAATTTACTCTCCTCCCAGGTACTCTATTACAGAAAATCAGTATAGTAGATTTTTTAATTCACTAGGCCTACGCTTTTTGGCCGCCGGTGATTACAACGCTAAGCACACGTTCTGGGGATCTCGCCTCATCACGCCAAAGGGTCGCGTTTTGTTTGACACAATTTCAAAAATGCGGTTAAATGTTATATGGGCAGCCAACTTACTGGCCAACAGATCGCCGAAAAATACCTGATGTTATTGATTTTGGAGTAGTAAAGGGTGTGCCCAGCGAAATGATCCAAGTTGAAGCATCTTTAGATTTGTCTTCAGATCACTCAGCAACTATTGTCACTATATATTCACATACAACATATTCACCCACTTGTGATTTAACGATGACAACCACACGTTTAAATTGGTTGAAATACAAAAAACATTTGAGTGCTCATTGCCCAGAAAATATTCCATTAAAAACGCCTGCTGACATAGATGACTCTATTAGAATGTTTGAGGCAAACATTAAGCAAGCTGCTCTAAATGCTACTACTACAAATCTTCAGGTGAGATATAATAAAATTTTTTCAGCAGATGTAGAACGGCTTTTATCAGAAAAAAGAAGAGTTCGTAGAGAATGGCAAGGCTACAGATCCCCTCAGCTAAAATCTAGGCTGAAGGAATGTACTAAACAGCTGAAAACTCTACTAGAATATCAAAAACCCGCTTCTCTTCAAAACTTTCTAAATGGGCTCGACGCAACACCTCAAACAGACTATTCGCTATGGAGAGCAGCCCGAGGCCTCAAAAGACCAGTGATATATAAGCCTCCATTGCGAGCTTCGAATGGAGACTGGGCAAGAACTGACGCTGAAAAAGGTACTCTGTTTGTAAACCACCTGCAGAAAGTATTTACTCCAAATACGTCTGATACTATAGTTGAGCTGCCACCAGTCCTCGCTATACCAGATGTTACTTTGAGGTTCAACATTCGTGAGATTGAACACTATATTGCGGGCTTAAACTCGAAAAAAGCCCCAGGCGCTGATAAAATAAGCAATAAAATGCTCTTAGAGCTACCCTATACTGCAAAACGGATAATGCTATTTATTTTTAACAGTATTTTGCGCCTCAAATGCTATCCCGCAGAATGGAAGGTTTCGCTGATTACCATGATACCTAAACCAGGCCAAAATCATACGAAGTTGGAGTCCTATAGGCCTATAAGCCTGTTGTCTAACATGTCAAAAGTATTTGAAAAGCTACTTATGAGTAAGCTAACACCCATACTGAATCATACTGGATGCATTCCAGACCACCAATTCGGTTTTAGGAGACAACATAGTACGATTGAACAAACACATAGACTAGTGAACGTGGTTAGAAAAACCTTCGAAGAAAAGAAATATTGTTCTGCGCTCTTCATCGATGTTTCTCAGGCATTTGATAAGGTATGGCACGAAGGTTTAATACATAAACTAAAGCAAAACCTACCCGAAAACATCCTTAAACTTTTAGAAAGCTACTTAACTGAGCGAAATTTTGTTGTTAAAGAAGGTAATTTTCAAAGCCCTCCGCAACCCATCGAAGCCGGAATTCCTCAAGGCAGCATCCTCGGTCCTGTATTATATCTGATATATGCCTCTGACTTGCCGGTAAGCAGTAACATACACATATCAACATTCGCTGATGATACAGCTTTTCTAAGTGTTCACAAAAGCCATCAAGAAGCCACCCGCAATTTGCTAGATTATATACCCCAGTTGGAACAATGGCTAAAACAATGGCGGATAAAAATTAACGAACAAAAATGTCTACACATTACTTTTACATTGTGCAAAGAAACCTGTCCACCTATACAAATAAATAACCAAACTATACCTCAACACACTGAAGTAAAATATCTCGGTGTTCATCTTGATCGTCGTCTAACATGGAAGTCACACATAAATGCAAAGGTGACCCAAATGAAACTAAAAGCAGCTCAAATGAATTGGCTCATTGGAAGGAACTCTACTCTAAGCCTAGATTGTAAACTTCTTCTATACAACTCCATTCTAAAACCAATATGGTCCTACGGAATCCAGTTATGGGGCACTGCCTCGGCATCAAATGTAGAAAAAATTCAAAGGCAACAAAATAAAATACTCCGTACGATTACAGCAGCCCCATGGTATGTCAGAAACAAGCGAATTCATAAAGACCTAGATGTGCCGCCGGTTAAGACAGTGTTTTCTAAACACGTGACAAGCTACATAAAAAGACTTGAGTTGCACCCAAATCCCCTAGCCCGAAACATCATTAACTTTAGAGGCTACACTCGGCTGAGAAGGAGGGACACTCTTGCTCTCAGCCGAACACGAGAGACGTAAACAACCAAACAACCAACCGCTGAATTGTTTTTGTCTGGCACTGGCTGGACTTAAAAATTAAAATTTTAGAATTAAGATTTGATTACTTATCGTTAGTTCAATTTTATTGAAGATACAATAAATAAATACATATAACCGAAAAAAAAACTTTAAATAGATAGAGAAGTTTGATAGTGTTTAAAAACAGTGTTCGTAAATTTACCTTATATAATGTACTTTAATGTTCTGTGCGGTAGAATATTGTAATACACAAACGCAAATAGTGGTTGTATAGGAAATACATAAAAAAAGAAGAACGGTATTTCTGTTAGTGATCTTGTACCCAACGAAAATACTGTTTTTAACAAACTCAATATAAAGATAAGAACATTTAATAGTGTTCTGTTTTTCGTTGAAAAAAAGTATACTTCGTTGTGTTCGGCACAGAACATTATTCTTAATGTATATTTTGCAGTGTTCGAAAATAAACCGAACGTTATTTTTTGTACTGTATACACAAGCAGAAACGATATCTATTTTTTTAGTGTTTGTGTATATTTACACAACCCGAACACAACACATAACGATTTATTAATGCAAGTAACAAACATTATGTAGCGTTTTGTTTTTTTTTGCCAAAAAATAGTACAATTGTAGTGGTTGCGTACTACATACATTATATTTTAGCGTTTTATAGTGTTCTTTTTTCATCATATACAACTACGCACTCAAGTATACATGCACGAGAGCCAAACGAATACTAATGCTAAATACACAAAATATACATTAAGAATAATGTGCTGTGCCGAACACAACGAAGTGTACTGTTTTTCAACGAAAAACAGAACACTATTAAATGTTCTCATCTTTATATTGAGTTTGTTAAAAACAGTATTTTCGTTGGGTACAAGATCACTAACAGAAATACCGTACTTCTTTTTTAATGTATTTCCTACACAACCACTATTTGCGTTTGTGTATTACAATATTCTACCGTACAGAACATTAAAGTACATTATATAAGGTACATTTTCGAACACTGATATTTTGTGTATTTAGGATTAGTATTCGCTTGGCTCTCGTGCATATATACTCGAGTGCGTAGTTGTATATGATGAAAAAAGAACACTATAAAACGCTAAAATATAATGTATGTAGTACGCAACCACTACAATTATACTGTTTTTTGACAAAAAACAAAACGCTACATAATGTTTATTACTTGCATTAATAAATCGATATGTGTTGTGTTCGGGTTGTGTAAATATACACAAACACTAAAAAAATAGATATCGTTTCTGCTTGTGTATACAGTACACAAAATAACGTCCGGTTTATTTTCGAACACTGTTTAAAAAGCGGCAAAACATTGAAAAAACCAAGAACTAGCAAAACAATCACGTTTACCATAAAAATAGCGGAAATTTGAGAAAAATTTCAAAATTGCAAACAAACCTTAAAATTGTTTTAAAATACCTAAAATTATAAGAAATGCAATAACTCGGGAAAAATCACGAAAATAACGATAATTCGCGAAAACTTGTTAACATTAAAGATATAGAAAATTCTGATATTGATTAAAATTCGGTAAAACTGTAAAAAAGCAAAGAATTAACTAAAAAATCATTTATCGCGAAAATATGCGAAAAATTGCAAAAAGCTCTAAATTGTTTAAAAATAGCTAACATTTAAAAAATGCCAAAAGCTCGCAAAAAATATTTTTCAAAGATATGCAAATTCGCAATTTTCGCAGTAAAAGTGATTTCTTTTTGCCAGTTTTTTAATTATTTACAGTTTAACGACGTCTAATCAATATCAGACTTCGCCATATTTTTCGTGAGTTTTTCCGAATTATTGGCATTCCTCACGATTTTAGCTACTCTTAAGCCAATTTAGTGCTCGTTTGCAATTTCTCGAGAATTTTCGCTATTTTCGCAGTAAAATCTGTTTAATGAATTTAAGGGTTTGTTTCCAATTTTTCGCCAACATTAATAACAAATTGAATAAAAAATGTTTAAAATAAATTCTTGTTACCTGTATTTTTGTAGGTAATAGTTTTATTGACTTTTGATACGATAAAAAATTATCAGAATACCCATTTCCAATTTTTATAGCTTTGGTTACAAATTATAACCATGGTGATTATTATTACTGTGTCAGAATAGGCCCGTAAATGTCAAAACGATAAACTATGTTACCCTGCAAAAAACTTAATGCAAATTGACTGGATTACAGTGAAATTGTAATTAAAGTTTTAACTTGTTTAATGTATTATTATGACGTATTTCTTGAAATGCGCTTAAAAAATAGCAAGCTTGTTAATTAAAGACCATTAATATTATTAAAATAATACTAATAATAATAAGTGTTAAGCTTTTCCCCAAAAATGCGCCTATATGATGAACTAGGTAACTCTACATTGCAATGGCATGTGTACAAAGAAAAGCAATTTGCATGAGATTCGACTATTTCGAATAATTTTTCGTTGATAATACATATACAGCAATCGCATGTCACTACTTGCATGTGTAATTCCATCGTAAGGCTTACCAGACTGCTGGAAAGGTGCACAATATGTGAGTAAAATGAGCTTTCGTTCTGCAAAGTTCAAATTTTATGAAGCTTTAGTAAAATAATTGATAAATTAAGCGGTTCAAAAAAACTTAATTTCCCAGCAAAAATTTTGCTCACTGGTAAACAAAAAAGTATTATTATTTTTGTTTGAAAAGTCCACAAAAATAAGGGGTAGCCCTTACAAATGTATTTACATTGTCACAGCAATTAACTAGTTATTATTTGACTTACTTGAAGCCAAAAAAAAGTAGTAAAATAAACAAATTAAAATAAAAAAATATTAATCATGTGTGACAGGCAAAGTTAAAAGGGCTACCTACGGGTCGAAAAAATCCATTTTTACTTTTTTGGTGATTCATATAGTAGACAACACGTTCTTTCTAATGCAACGAGCCGCAGCTTTCTAACTGCATTAGTTTTGTCATAAATTAGCTTCAAAATATACTTTTCTTAAAAAAAGTAAAAAAAATTCAATTTGACAAACTTTTCTGCTATTGATATAATTTGCTTGAAACTGGTAACTCAGGGCTTTTCGGGGACGCTGATTACGAATCTGGTATTAGATTCTACAAATTCAAAATGGCGGATCCAATATGGTGGATGAGTATTTTTAAAAATTTATCATATTTGTTTTAAAATCGTTACTCAAAGGTTTTTGCGGTCGCTGATTATGAATTTAAAGTCGGATTTTTAATATTCAAAAAGGCGGGACTAGCTTTTTAAAAATTTATCGGTATAGCTTTTAAAAATTTAAGATGGCTGATTATAATAGATATATATCCAATGTTTTTAATGAAACGAACCGCATATTTATAACTTAAATATTTATTTTGAAAATTAAAAAAAAAACACAATAACTTAAAAAACTAAAACTAAACACAATAACTTAAAAAAACTTAACTAAAACTAGTTCTGCTTTTTACATATTCTTTTCTTCGATTTCACTTTTGATTATAAACTAGTATTTCTTCTTTTCATTGCTACATCTACCAATTTCTCATCTTTATTTTTTAGCCAAAATTTGTGAATAGATTAGCGTTTAGGTTGCTTGGTGCGATGTAATCTATGGTATGGTTAGCTTATTGCTGCAGATGCAAATAAATGTCTTCAAGTTCTTATGCAGATATGGTTTGATGACAAGAAAACACATAAAGAGGTTATGATGCAATTCAAGTTTATTTTACCAAAGGGATGGTTATAAAAAAAAATAGATGCTCATCGGCTGAGGTATCAAAAGTAAGTAAGTGTTTTCTTCAAAATTCAAATACAAAAGCCTTACCTGGCCTTTACACATGCAAGTGCAAGTTCGAAAAACTCAATACACTCAAACTTTTCTACTAACACACTTTTGGTTCAGCTATGAGAAAGACAGAGAAACGAATACAAATTGATCTTTCGTTGATAATACGTACACAGAACTTGCATGCAAGTACTTACATGTCTAAACGCAGGGTTAGCTTGTTTAGTACATTTACATACCGAAAATGGCGTATTAACCTGACATAATTCAATGTTAACATTTATAGGAAAGTTTAGCATAACTTTAAGCGCATGCATGATAAGGTTTATGATTTAATAATTCATGATACTACAGTTTAAAAGGCTCTGCTTGGATAACTTAATTTTTAATTAATAAACGTTATGCTAATTTGAACAATTTGCTTTGGTTGTGGTGCTACATAGTCAGCTTTCTTGATGTCAGAAACTGAGTCTCGAATATTTTTAAATAGATACAACTGTCTTTCCAAAGATAAACCCTGTGTAGTTATTATGTTCATTTACAGGTTGTACGAGTTCAAATCAAGTTGTTTCATAGCTGTCTGCAAACTGTTTCGCTTCTTTAGCTTCCGAAGAAATTACGAAATGGTGAAACTTCGTGATTCCAACCATTGGTTTGTAAAATTTTTTTTAAATAGATAACCCAGTCATACCAAACAACATTTTCTGCAGGAACAGGTTTATTACAAGCGGAAGGAGATGAATCAGTTACACATTTAATCAAATCTTTATGAGTGTCGCTGTTACTTACAGTATACTTCGATTTAAATACAGCAAAAATTCTCACCATACAGGTATGGTGAGAGTTTAGTATACCCGGTTAGAAGAAAATTGTATGATGTTATTTTGTAGTCCTTTTGCTACTCGCTACATCAGATATATATTTTCTTTTTTTTTCACTTTTATAATATGTACTTCGATATCACAATAGAATGGATAAATATAACTAAAAACACTAAACTGCTAACCAGTAACCTCGAAATACCAGAGTAATTAGCTTTAAGCGAATCCGCTCAATTCTTAATAAAAATTCCGACATTTTGAATTTGGAAAGTCCGACTTTAGATTCATAATCAGCGACCCCGAAATGCCCTGAGGGACGAGTTTCAAACAAATCCAATAATATTACAAAAAATGGTCGGTCATAATGGATCCGCCATTTTAAATTTTCAAAATCTAATACCAGATTCGTAATCAGCGATCTTGAAAACCCCTGAGTGACGAGTTTCAAGCAAATCCAATAATATTGCATAAACAAATCCGCCATATTGGATCCGCCATTTTAAGTTTTCAAAATCTAATACCAGATTCGTAATCACCGACCCTTCCTCTACACTTTTGTTTTGGCAAAAAACACGTTTTTCTCGAATATCTCGAAAACTCTTATGAAAAATAAATTAATGCCATATTCGTGTTCAGCGGTCCAAATTAGCTAAAAAATCATATTTTTTCAATTAAGCTTTTTTTGTTATGTAGTCTTATTTTATTTTTCTTAAGAGAAGTCAAACAATCAGGCAATTATTGCCTACCAGACCAGTTAATTAATTAATGTGGTGTTACCTTCTTTGGGAAAGGGATAGTGTAGAGAGAACAGGTTGTGAAGTGGGATAGAGATAGAAAGCTTCATTCATTTACAACTCAGCTATTGCGCGTTTTTTGTAAAAAATTTTTGTACAGCAGTGTTGCAGCCTCTCTGGTGTCAAGTAGATGCATTATTTTGTTTAAGCTAATGTAGCCATTTATTATTTCTTTTACTTCGCCGACGATTCTGCTACAATACCGATGAAGTAGTTGTTAATAATAAAAATAATCCACCTCCCGATTTTAACAATTACTTTCTTACCTTAAAAATTGTCTTAAGTTTTCGTAATTTCAAAATTGCTGCTATGCAATTTATCTTCTGTACAACATAAATTGCACAAAATTCTTAAAAACACATAAAGAAGAGAACAAATTTTCTAAATCACAATAAATGAATGCACTTTAAAACAGTTGATAAAAACTGTTAACAAAGGAATGGAAGAAAACTTCGAAATTCTGTGGCATTAAGGAATAACTGCTTAAGTTGAGTTTAGCGAGTTTAGTGTTAATATTGTTTTATGGCTCAAATATTCTCATAGTCAGTTTAAATTTGTAGTTGTTAGAATGCTATCTAAGCCAGAAAAGTATCTTACAAATGTCTAATCGTATAAGCCTGTAAGCCTTTTAGCAGTAGTGTCAAAATTTTCTGAAGATATGCTTTGCTTATGTCGACTTGAGCTGATATACATATATACCTTTTTGCCACATTAATAATGGCGCGCACAAAAGAATGAGTTTCACACAACCCAGTAAAATGCTTTGACAAATAAAGAATCAAAATTTAAGCGATTTGCACACTAAGGGAAAAACGACAGCTTAAAAATAAAAACGGGATAAAAATACGTTTAAACGAGTAACAATTCCAAAAGATATTGCCTAAGAAAGTAAATTTCTTTTGGATTTGGTATCCCGCTAAACGGCCGTATGCCCCGTTTGACCCTAAACTTTAAAAAAATCAAGCTAAAAAGTCTTCGTCTAGATCCCGTTCTAGAACGGAAGAGGAAAGAAGGCACTGTCCTTTTTGTAGGTGTGAAGGATGTTCGGAAAGAAATGGTGAAATGATATACTGGATATACACATTAGTTATACTGCCACTTTTGACGTATGGCACAGTTGTCTACAAGAAGCCATTTGCAGAGCCATAAATTCCCTTGTTTAGATTCGATCACATGGTATCACGCTAATCCGAGTGACTGGACATAGTCATTAACATTCTTGACAATGAAATGGCAGGCAAATGTGGCAGGTCAGGCTTAGAAGCAGCGGGCACTCCAGAAAATCAAATTATGGAACTTTTAAATTGCATGGATGGCATGGAAAACATGGAATAGAGGCCGAGGTGCAAACCAATACCCAAGTACAGAGTTGCTAGAAATTTATGAGTTAGACGAGGGCAAGTGGACGTTTATCGAGCTCAAAGTGGGGACAAAGAGGAAACCATTGTCCAAAAATACTCCATAACTGTCGCAGAATGACTCCTAGAGGGGTAGAATATAGAACGGACCACCCTAATTGTTCCCAAATATATTTACCTCCTATCTCCATTTCTTAGGGGACTCCCATACAAAGCTTAAAATGTTATGAAATGGTAAAAAAAATTGGCCCCCACAGCTCCTAGAATGTCCCTACACGGGTGAGGGTGCTGTTCGCTGAGTAGTTAGCGCGTTTGACTACAAACCCTGAGGTCTTGAGTTCAAGACTAATTTAAGGCAAGCCAACAACATCATGCATTTTTTTCATGTGCATTGGTGTTATTGTGTTGGTTGTTGTTGGACTGTTAAAGTGATGAAGGCATAGTACTAATCACTTTGCCAGTACCGGCAGCGATTAATGCTAACATATCCTAGTGCACTTCACAGCAGCCTCCTTTGTCGGTATTGTAGCAGAAGCATCGGCGAAGTAAACGAATTAATAAAATTGCTATACAGCTTAAAAAACTCAATGCCTCCACTTGACACCAGAGGGGCTTGCAACACTGCTCTACAAAAACGCACAATAGCAGAGTTGTAAGTTAATTAAGGTTTCTATCTCTCTGCCGTTTCACCACCTGATAGCTCTACACTATCCCTTTCCCAAAGAAGATAACACATTAATTAATTAACTGGTAGGCATTAATTGGCTGATTGTGTTACTTCTCTTTATACTCCCATTATTTTTCTAACTTTAAAATTTTTTCTGAACATACCTACCACCTATCTCCATTCCTTAAAGGGGCTCCCATACAACATTTACAATACAGACCAGAAATATATTGAAGAACAAGTTCCATGACTGCCTAGGAGCTCCTCCTAGGGAGATAAAATGTACAACCGACCTCCATTGTTTTTTTTATCTCTAACATTTTCATACAACATACTGGTCCCTTATCTCCACCCGTTATGGAGGCCCCCAAACAAATAAGATGGTTTAATTAAATTGTTAAATTTGGCCCTTGCAGCGCCTATGATGCCCCTAGACGTGTCAAATGCATACCAACCCTACTTAATTTTACTTCTCCAACATTTTTTCATTCCTTAAGGGTACTCCCATACAAAATGTGTAGTTTTTATGAATTTTTTCCGCTCCAGAAGGAACCAGATATATAAACCACACAACTTCCTGATCGGAAACGGAAGTATTAATTACACTACCGACGCAGCTTCCGGTCCAAACTCGAACCGGAGTTGTGAACCGTACAACCGACCTGATTTCCGGTTCAGCGCCCAAACCGGAAGTGTAAGCTGCACTACCGACGGAAGTTCGGAGCCGGAAATGTCCACCCACAGTTGTTATATCCGTTTTGATATTTGTACTTGAAGTCAGACATACTGTATGTTTGAAACATTGAAAAAAAAACAGCGGTGGCATGCAATAACGTCCACGAAAGTAATGTCCCTTATTTTCACATTACATTGCATTACACCACATTACATTATATTACATAGTTTCGTAAAGTCATTTTATTACATTTTTGTTGAATTTTATTGAGAATATTGAGTAGGAATGTGCGATTAATCGATTAGTCAAACTTTTGATTAATCAAAATTGTGATTAATCAATTAATCGATTAATCAAGAATCCTGATTAATCAAAATGCTGATTAATCAAACAATTTTAAATTTGATTATTCAAAATGCGGATTATTTGATTAATCATGATTTTGAATAATTTATATTTTCAACAATTGAATAATTTTTGTTTTTAATTTTTGTCTTGTGTTTTTTTATTTTATGCTTTTGTTTTTTTTTTATTTCTTCGTTTAATATTTGTATGTATTAAATTCATTTTTTGATTTATTGAAGTTTTATTATTTTGAATAAAATTATTCAAATTTGAATAATCAAAATTGAAATTATTTGATTAATCAGCATTTTGATTAATCAGAATTTTTGATTAATCCATTAATTGATTAATCAGAATTTTGATTATTCAAAAAATTTGATTAATCGATTAATCGCACATCCCTAATATTGAGCCAAGATTTTGCAATAATATTAGCTATGCCAGAGGCCATCATTCGTACCAAATTTGACAAAAATCAGAAAGGACAAGCAAAACTGGTTTCTTGGCTTTCTGTGTTTTAACTTCATGTCGATTTGTGCGGGCTAGGAAATTTTCTTAGAATTTTTCGTAGATTACATTTCTGCTATACGATTTTGGCGCTTTTTGTTTTCAGTATACTCAATTTCCGTTGCAATGGTTAGTTTATATTTAAACCTTTAAGATTTTAATGGTTTTTACTTTATGCGTTTTATTTAGAAGACCCTCTTTGATAAAACTAATAAACTTTGAAAAAAAAAGGAATTCTTTTGCTGGGAAAAAAATATTAAAGGGAAATTAAAAAAAAAACTTAATAGAAATAGCATATCAACATCTAACCTAACAACGCCTCGTACCAACTCATTGTATGCCAGAGTGTTATTAATAAAAGTGCAACATCAGACTTTTTTTACACTTGTATGCTTCATTGCAACACAAAAAGAATCCAAATAATAGATTCAAACTCTTTTGTTGCAGTGTGATAAATAAAGTGCACATAGGAAAAAATACTGAATACAAGGGAACAATATGATTTTATTTCAAAGGTGTAAAAAATGAGAGGAACAGGGATTTGACCTGCAGAGAAAATTAGGTAAAAGGACAGGGTAACTAAATCATTTTGCATTATGAAAGCAACGTCGAGAAAAAAAGAGTATTCATGAATCACGATAAATAGTTGTATGAATACGTATATGCACTGAAGCACACACAATAGAATGGAAGGTTTTGAGTTTTTGTAAAACAAAAGCGTTTAATATACATATCGAGCTTTTGCTGCAATAGAGTCATAACTCAAAAAACGTAATTTTGCTGAGTTAAAGTCTATTTCCACATATCCGCGCCGTATTAGTACCATGTCCGTTCAGTATCAGTGAAAATCAGCATCGAACACTGATACCAATTCACACACATCCGTTGCATGTCCGTACTTTTCCTCCATATCAAACACAACTTGCAATAGAATAACTTTAGCTCATGAGTGAAAACCACAAAAAATATCGTTGTCGACTTATTTAAGAAAGATGGAACGGACATGGTACGGACACTGAACGGCACTACGACGGACGTGTATAAACGATAGTTTATTTAAAAAATCGAATTTATTTTCGCTCACTCTGATAAATCGATTTCAAGAAATACCTCGTTATTCATAAGAACCAAAGAAATATGCATAAAACATATATTTGCACTGGGTACAAACATTTTATTTTTGCTTTGAGGGTAAAATTTTGCTCATGCTTTTTATTTAGGAGCACGGTAGTGTGCCAGGGCAAGTTCAGGCCACAGAGGTTGTATATTACACGAAACCGTTGCAGCTATTTTTACCCCATCACAACTTTACTCCAAAATAAATCATAAAATAATGAAATTTGAAATGTAAGGTCTCTCCATACAGGTAACCTCATAATTGAATTTTGAAAGTTCTACCATGAAAGCTTCCCGAGATATGAAGGTGTAAGTAGTGCGTACTTGCACTTCTTGGTGAGAAAATAATCCGAAAAATCTGAAAATGGTCACTTTTTATCTGGTGAGCTAGGGTGGCCCTTATTTGTACGGTGCACTTCCACCATAGCTAGAGAGCTTAAATTTAGTATACAGGTGGTCTTGGTGGGAAAGTAATAAGAAAAATAAAAAACGGGCCTTTTTTATCTAGGGTGTCCCCTATTTGTATGGGAAACATTCACAATAGCTAGACAGTTGAAATTTGGTATACAGATAGGTCTTGAACAAAAAAAATAGTATCTAGAAAGCTGAAGTTCGGTACAAAAGTGAGAAAATAATTAGAAAAATTAGAAAACGGAAATTTTTCAGTTGGGGGACTAATGCTAGGAACACAACTGGGACGAACGACAAATTTCGCCCAACACGACGAATTCGTCGATAAAAATTCGCTGTGTATATTTGTCGTATGAAGCACAATAGCGACGAAAACGTAACAGCTGTTATAATTGATAAAGTTGTTTACTGTTTGAGCAAAGTGAGGCCATATTAAACAAATTATACATACTTGAAAAATTTAACATTAACAAAATCACAACTAACACCAATTTTTATAGTTAATTATTATATTTATTTATTTCAAATGCCGTAAAATAAAAATAAAGCAATAATTAAAGTAAAAATTAGCTTTATTTATTAAAACAGTTGAAAACTAAAACCAAACATGGTCACTTGGTACTGATTTGTTCGTCGTTCACCGGCGTAAGAAATAGGAATAAATCTATTCAGAATTCGGCGTGTATGGCGAATTTCGTCCGACGCCGTTATTGTGAGTATTTTCATATACACAAATGTGTTTTATTTTTGGCGACGAATATTGGCGGCCAAAAATTCGTCGTTCGTCCCAGTTGTGATCCTAGCATAAGTTGCTCGTTATTTGAAAGGTGGTGTATAGGTGGGTGGGTCTTGGTGAGAAAGTACTAAAAAATCTGAAAATGGAAATTTTTATCTAGGGGAGACTAGGATACCGCTCATTCGTATTAGTCACTTCCAACCCTGCGGCAAATATTGTACCAACTGTTTTGAACGTACTTGTCCTACGACTGGTGAAAATGGGAATGTCATGAAATGTTCCCAAGTTGTGACCGGTGAAAAGAATTATATCACAACATATCACAAAACTAGAGCAAAAATTTTAGCAAAATACATTCGTTGTACAATCAGACTCTTTTCAAATTAAAACTATGTGCAATTTAACTAGTATTAAGGAACACATCACACGCCAAGGAGGTTAAGTTTGGGTCTAGAACCTATCACTGAGTATCTTAATAATATCAATTGATCCCCTCCAATCTCAACAACATGTAAAAGTTACCGATCCATTTCATATAAAGTTCCAGAATTCGAACCGGTTGCTAGTCCTTGGGAGCCAGTCACGTGACCTGTCTTGTGACTGGTTTTTTCCCTCTAGGGAATATACAGTGGAAGAATTTTGTTTCATAAAACCAATGAAACAATTTCATTAGATTTTTTCGTTAATCCAATGACAATTTAAAAAATTCAATGACTATTTCACAAATCCAATGAAAGCTTTATTAATATTATAAAATAATTGCATTGGTTGAATGACAATTTCATAAATCCAATGAACAGTTTCATTAAAATTAAAAAAAAAATTTCATTAAAATTCAACCAACGAAATTCTTTCGCGATATTAATGAAACTGTTGTTTCATTGGTTTTATGAAAAAAAAACTCTTTCTGTGTAGCTAGAAAGCTGAAACTCGGTATACAGTTCGGTAGTGGTGAGAATGCAATAAGAAAAATATGAAATGGACTAGGATGCCTCTTATTTGAACGGCGCACTTCTATTGTAGCGAGAAAGCTGAAATTTGGTACACAGGTCGACCTCGGTGAGAAAGTAACGAAGCTCTTGATAGGTACAATACCATCTCATTTCTAGGCAATCTGTTAGCTTGACAATATTTTTTTACCTTTCTAATATAGGAAAGAGTTATGGGAAATATGTTGGAAGGCTAGCAAGTTGCTAAGAAATTAGACGGTACTGTATCTATCAAACACAAAAAACAACAGGAAAAACTGTGTCGTAAAAAAACAACCCCCATGACGACATACACACCAATTGTACCAAGTTTGTTTATTGACGATTTTTGAGTGAATCAATTCGTTAATGTCGTTGGGTTAATTCTCATTAATTTTTTTAGAGTCTTTAGATAAAAATTCACACTTGAACATATTTAACAAAGTGTAATTTCATAAATGCTTAATGGATGATGATGATGATGACCCAGACAAAAAAGTTTTTGATATATTACAAAAAACTCAGTAAATCTTTTTGTTTGATTAAGTAAACTATTTTGTTTAATATTTGTTAGTATTTTTAGACTAATTGGTTTATAAATTCATACAAAAATATTGTTTGATATTTTTCAGAAAATCCAGTAAATCTTTTTGTTTGATTTAGTAAATTGTTTTGTTTACAATTTGTAAATATTTTTGGACAAATTCTTTTATTGATTTAAACAATTTGTTTACTGGAAAAACACGATTTTTTTCAATGAAATTGTTGAGATATTTTTGTCTATATTTACAAATTTTGTAGGTCCGTTCCTAGACAAAATACTTACTATTTCATTGAATTCCTTTACAGAAAATGAAATTTAGTTTTTTCTGCGTATTTCAATAATTTTAAACCTGAAACGACGTTTTTTTATTCGTACGGATTTTAGCGAATTGTAATACACAGAAAAAACAAGTTTCGTGTTTGATAACAAAAATCCTGGTATTCAATATTTTTTTTTTCAAATTTCCTATGATAAAGAATTCCGCTATATTGATAACAAAATTATTTTAAAAAAATATATATAAAATAAAAAATGTTGACATGGCTGCGATACGAACACGGGCGTCTCGGACGTAAAGCTTGCGCTCTACAGCTGAGCCATATCTCTGTTATGTTTTTATGAAATAAAACTTGTTTTAAGTACTTACATAAGTATGAAAAGAAAAGAAATAACCGGCATGGGAAAGAAAGACATATAAAGAAATATTGTATTAAGTTAATAGCAAATTTTATTGAAATTGATATCTTTTTTCAATAACATGGTCCTATTGAACATACTTCTTGTCTATTTTTTTACGTGTATAGAGTGTGCGTCCTTTGAGTAAAATAAATTTCTCCATTGCAAATCTATATACATTTCTTTTATATTTAACTTCATTGTTGTATGAGTTATACAAATATTATATATTTTTTGCAATATATTATTGCTCATTCGCATCGAAGGCCATCAATGTTTTCTCACTGACAGTTTTCAGTCTTCAATTTAAAATGTGTTTCATTTTACAACAATTTTCTTATCACCATTATAAAAATATGAGATTTTTTTAAAAAAACCAATCTTTCTCAAACCTCCTTATTCTAAATTCTTCTCTTTTTATATTTAAAGTTTGTCGAAACTTATTCATAAACATATTAACATTATCATTAGACTCATTAACATTATCATATTTATTATCTTGTACTTGTACATTTTCATCTAACATCATTATCATTCATTGTCATAAAGTATAAGTAAATAAGCCAAGTGCCAGTAAAATAGTCATCGCCAGCCAATATCCAGCAAGCTGGCCGGCCGGCCAATGAATGTTTAAGATGCAGTTATACTTGTTTGTTGAATACAAATCTTTATGAAACTTTTTACATAAGTCTGCTTGTCTATCATAGATAATTTACTGTAAGTAGCAAAAGTAAATGGAATAAAACATGAAAGATGTTAAAAAAACTACAACAATTTAATACTGGATTAAGTATTTCATTCCATAAACTGTCTTAAGCTATGCATGCAACATAATAAGGATCTTCTTTATTGTTTGCGTTGGTTAAATAAAATTAAAAAAAGAAGCCGGGATGGCTGTCAGACTAAACAAACAGATGAGCAAAGAATGGATGGCAGGCGCTACTTTGTGAATATTAATGAATTTTAATAAAGTGAATTTCAGTTACTGACAGTCTAACAAAGTCGAAATGAATGCAAAATGAGAGACACAAGAGAAAATACAAAGATAAAAATTAATTATTTAATGCATTTTGAAACTAGTTTTTTTTATTATAGTTTTAATCTTTATGAAAAAAAATTATTGTCCTCCTATTTCATCAGTAAACAGTTAGATTTTGGTATACTATAATTAAGTTAATTTTTTAATTATTTCAATTAGTTTTTTAATTGATTCGATAAATTGTTTGTTTACTTTTTAAATTTTAAATTAGCGTTGCTGAAATTGCGCTTGCTTCATTCTATTCTACTGGATTGATAATAAATTACTACATATACGTTTTGACTACGTATATTTGTTATTGTTCTATTAAAATTTTAAAAATTTAGTGTAATTCTCATTAATATTACCAAAGTTTTTGTGTAAACAACCCACACCCCGCAACAAAAAATCTTAAAAATAAAATACAATTTCAATTAAGAAAATTACACAGAAACAAGACATAAATTTAAAAAATCAAAAAAAACCCGACTGCGTAAAAAAAATAAAAGAAAACAATTTTAAACCGTCACAGATCCTAAATGGTCATTCGAAATTAAAAATCATAAGGGAAACCTGAAGATGATTTTAAAATACTTTTTATTTTTTTCGTATAAACAAAATGGCCGCCATATTGAATTTTGACTACTGTCATATCTTTAGTGACACTCCCCGGATTAAGACCAATCGATTGACGTAAGAATTGTAAAAATCGGTCTACGCGTTCGCTTTATATAGTGCCGCAAAGGAACACACACACATACATACATACATACATACATACATACATACATACATACATACATACATACATGCATACATACATACATACATACATACATACATACATACATACATACATACATACATACATACATACATACATACATACATACATACATACATACATACATACATACATACATACATACATACATACATACATACATACATACATACATACATACATACATACATACATACATACATACATACATACATACATACATACATACATACATACATACATACATACATACATACATACATACATACATACATACATACATACATACATACATACATACATACATACATACATACATACATACATACATACATCCATACATACATACATATATACATACATACATACATACATACACACATACATACATACATACATACATACATACATACATACATACATACATACATACATACATACATACATACATACATACATACATACATACATACATACATACATACATACATACATACACACATACATACATACATACATACATACATACATACATACATACATACATACATACATACATACATACATACATACATACATACATACATACATACATACATACATACATACACACATACATACATACATACATACATACATACATACATACATACATACATACATACATACATACATACATACATACATACATACATACATACATACATACATACATACATACATACATACATACATACATACATACATACATACATACATACATACATACATACATACATACATACATACATACATACATACATACATACATACATACATACATACATACATACATACATACATACATACATACATACATACATACATACATACATACATACATACATACATACATACATACATACATACATACATACATACATACATACATACATACATACATACATACATACATACATACATACATACATACATACATACATACATACATACATACATACATACATACATACATACATACATACATACATACATACATACATACATACATACATACATACATACATACATACATACATACATACATACATACATACATACATACATACATACATACATACATACATACATACATACATACATACATACATACATACATACATACATACATACATACATACATACATACATACATACATACATACATACATACATACATACATACATACAATACCCTTCTTTGCGTCGCGCAGTCGGTTAAAAACTAAAATACGATTTCAATTACGAACTCCGCACATTCGATTAATTGTGTTGTTGAAGTTCAACCTCCGAAGAAAATTGTATGTTCAATCACTTAAATCACTCAATTACTCAAAATTTGTACAATTTTAGAACAAAATTTTTTTATGACATGAATAACTCCTTCAATTATGAAATTAATTGAAACTAATATTAATTTTCGATTAAGGCATAATTTCTTTTAATGATTCAATTAATTGTGTTGTTGAAGTACAAGCTACGACGAAAATTATATATTCATTCAATCACTGAAAGCCAAATAATCAATTAGTGAGAATTTGTTAAAAAAAAATTTTTTATCACATGAGTAATTGATTCAATTACGAAATTAATTGAAAAAAATTTTACTTTTTGATTAAGCCTATTAATTGAACTTTTTCAGAAATAATTGTTTCTGTGTAATATTAAAAAATAACATAGTTATATGAAAACTTTTTTGTTATTGAATATTTGGTGCTGTTGGCTGAGTAGTTAGCGCGTTTGACTATAAGCCCTGGGGTCTTGAGTTCAAGACTAGTTGTAGGCAAGCCAACAACATTATGCATTTTTCTCACGTGCATTGGTGTGTTATTGTGTTGGTTGTTGTTGGACTGTTAAAATGATGAAGGCATAGCACTGATCACCTTGGCAGTACCGGCAGCGATTACTACAAACATATCCTAATGCACTTCACAGCACCCTCCTTCGTCGGTTTTGTAGCAGAACCGTCGGCGAAGTAAAAGAACTAATAAAATGGCTACACAGCTTTAACATCTCAATGCCTCTACTTGACACCAGAGGGGCTTGCAGCACTCCTCTACAAAAAAATGCGCAATAGCAGGGTTGTAAATGAATTAAGCTTTCTATCTCTCTCCCACATCACCATCTGTTCTCTCTACACTATCTCTTTCCCAAAGAAGGTAACACACTAATTAACTGGTAGGCATTAATTGCCTGATTGTGTTACTTCTCTTTAAAAATAAAAATATTGTTTCTACTGTATATATTAAGGGTATTCATTTAATCAGACTTTTGCTTTAATCGATTAATCGATCGATTAATTAATCGAGGTTTTGGCTTAATCGGTTAATAATCGTTTGATTTCGGTACTAACCGGTTAACCGATTAATAAAGTTTTTTCATATATCAAGTAAAAAATTTAGTTTGTCGGTTAATCGACTGAAATTAGCCGGTTTCACCGATAATCGAAAATAGCCAATTTTAAATAAGTCCATCAGTTAATCGGGTAGTACGAGTAATTAACCGATTAACCGAGTAACGGTTAACCGAATGAATACCTTAGTGTATATAATATGTTCCTGTATTCGTTTAGTCTAAAGATTCGGAAACCACCAAGCAGATTTCAATGAAGTGAATATGTATGATTGCTCCCAGCTTGAGGGAAAGGGTGCTCTGGGAACCGAGGGGAGAGCGTACCTCCTATACAAAGTAATTATTAATTATCGCATATCTGGAATACTATATCAGTGAGAGCCTTCAAAACGTGGTGTGAACTACTTCATAGCTAATGCGCATAATCCAACAGAAAACTGGTGTAGGAGTGAGAGGAGGGGTACCTCCCATACAAGTTAAATATTAATTTTCACATATCTGAAATACTACATCAGTGAGAGTGTTCAAACTTGGTGTGAATCACTTTGTGGTCAATGTGTGTAGTCCAGCACAAAAGTGATAGTGTAGGAGAATGGGTACCTTCCATGCAAAGAAAACATTAATCATCGCATATTTGGATTACTAAATCAGTGAAAGTCTTCAAACAAGATATGAATTAATTTATAGTCAATGCACTAGAGTTGTGTCGTTCCGGAACGACCTAGTTTCATGGAACGTTCCTCTATTCTGTAATTGCAAACCTTCTTCAGGAGTAATTAATTTGTTTTGACAAACTTCAAAGACAAACGTTTAAGACCGTGTCTTACATTTGCCTCGTTCACTTATTTCTGTACACTTTTTCGTATAAAGTGTTTGGTTTATAAACATAAAAATCATCGGTGAGCACAATAATGGATAATGGCAATCGATAGGCGGCAAAAATACAATTCAGAAACAGTGGTGTCACTTTCTTAAATACTTGCACTCATAAGTTAAACCCAGCAAACTTTTTAAAAATTTACAAAAATCGCTGAAAAAAGTTTTGCTAATAAAAAAGAAAAACACTTCAGTGAGCTCAATAATAACAATCGATAGGGGTTTTATTTACTTTAAAAAATCTTTCCAATTTGTTGTTAAAAATAATATGTGAATTACTTTCTTATTTTTGTTTAATACTCATGATTTTTTGCACTCGATTTTGCTTAGCCATTTTTGAGCTAGTTTTTAGCCATTTTTTTAGCCATATTTTTGACTACATTTGGTCATTATTGGTAAAGGAATCCTGGCATCCCTGGCAACCACCCATATATAAATGACTCATGAAGAAAAACATTTAAAAAGCAAGAGTTTTATTTCCAAACAGCTGCACCAACAAGAATCAGTTGGTTTTAAAATTAAGTTCTAGAGCCAATAAAAGCCAATTAATTAGATGTATGCTTTTATGCTTATTGAAAGAAATTTATTCCGTATAAATTATAGCAAAGTAAATTGCCAATTTACATGGTATAATTTAAAATGGAATTATAATAATGTTTTGGTGTGGAGCTTCACATACATACATATATACATATCGTCACAGAAAATGGAAAAAGCCCTATCTAACATTTTAAAAGTTTAACAGGAGAAGCATAAAACTTGTTGGCATGATAAAATATATTGACAATTAGTGCAAAAGTTTACAATAAATATATAAATTTGTGGGTCCCTTTTTACTTGTAGTATAAGATTTTGCACTAGTTGTCAATATAGTTTTCATTTAAACAAGTTTTATATATCTCCTGTTAAACTTTTAAAATTTTAGAAAGGGCTTTTTGCATTTTCTGTGACGATATGATATGTATTTGTTATAAAGGTATTTTTCTTTTATTACTTTTTTTTTAATTTGTGCACGTTAGAATTTATTTTTAATTTCATTGTTCCATTTTATAGTAAACAGTGGGGCAATTATGAAAAATATTGCAACTTCAATAAAAGTTTTATAAAGCTCAAGCTCTTTTGAGTTTAACAATTTGGGCTTTATGTTTCAAAAGTGGGGCACCCACCCCTTGTACGTATGAAAAAAGTGGATTCTTTTGAGGCCTAAGAAATTAATTAGAGTTAGGAATTATATCTTATAGCTTATGAGATCTTCGACTTTAAAAATTAAAACTGTAGTTTTTTTTTTGCTATCCTATTTCACCATTTTTCTAATAACAAAAATAAATATTTTTCCATTTACAGAACTTTTTTGTGTTGAATTAAAAAGAAAATTTCAAAAATTCAGAAAAAAGTTGTCAAAAAGCAAACACACACATAATAAAATACCAATGTAAAATCAATATATCGCAATGTTGATTGGAAATCATATTATTAAGTTTTTGACACATACAAGGTGTTCCACTTTGGAGCGTTGTGGCGCCACCCCTTTTTGAAAATAAAGCGAGTCTTCATTTCTTTTACTTCTATGAGAAATTTTATAAAAATCGGACAGTTTGTTTTTCATAATTCCTCCACTGTGTAGTAGTAGCGCGTATTCATTGCACACCAGGTGGTATGAGCAATACAAATTCACATTCTTTAGCACTGTGTCACTCATACGAACGAACTGATGGACAACTTTGTTTTCATGTCATGTAGTAATTTTTCATACTTTTAAGTTACATTAATGTTTTTGAAATTTAATTTTCAGTTAAGAAAACGAAAAAGAAATCATAATACAACGACAGAAATTCGTTATTTTTATATGGCAAATTCAAGGGAAAAATATGAATAGCTTTTGAGAGTTGTGTCTGCAAAGTTTGCTCTCGTGTTGCTATTGAAATTTTTTGCCTTTATGTATTTTTAGAAATTGTATGCTATTTTCATATATCCATGTCTATCAATTAATATGTAAATAACAAAGAGAAAAATGGCAATTTTGTTGGCATTTAAATTATAAAACTTTTTTTTTTAATTCTATGAAATATGAAGTATGTTCTAAGTTCTAAAATCTTAAACTTATGAAATAGCGTTAATGCTTAAACGAACTTTAAAGTTTTCGTTTAATCTGATAACTGCAGATTTTCCATACTGAAACAATATGTATTGAGGTTTGTCAGCAGCAATTTTTTTTGTAATTAAGTACTATTAAGGGCCGTTAACAATAAAATTATTAACCTGCACTTAACACTAAACTCAAAATTTAAATCTTGATAAATAAAATTTCACTAACACAAAGCAGCTTTACCTATTCAATTTCAATTAAATTTAACTGGGTTTAAGTTCTTAACTTAAAAAATTATTGACATTTGAAAATGAATTAATTTTTTGTTATTCTAAAAATATTTAACATAAATTTTCAAGAATAATTACAAATTCAAAGCTTCTTAGGCGAATGCAGCACTTCCTTGTGCAGCGGTCGTACTCAGATGCTGTTGAACCATGATATTATTTATATAAATTGCTAACATTTTTGCATTTACCAAAAATAGTTTATTTCAGGCAATCAAAAAAGTTGATAACACAAGTTTACTCAATTGTTTTTATTGTTAACGAAAATTGTTATCTTTCAGTTAAAATTCAAGTTTAGGCAAACTGAAAGTTAATAAAGTTAAAGTTAAAATTAACATAACTGAGCTTTGTGTTAGTGGGGATAAGTAGGGATAGTCAAGAGAAAAGAATATATCGATATATATCGAATTAAAACTATCAATATATCGAAATATCGATATTTTTTCAACAATGATAATTCATACGTAGTTCCCAAATTTTTTTTAAAAATAAAACAAAAAAGTACTTATAAATAATTAAGCTGGAAAGGATTAATTTCCAAGAAACTTACTTTTCCACCAATATTTCATGCAGCATACATCAACAATATTACACTCAAAGAATGATACGAGTAATTTTTTGAATAGACAAAATATTACAAATAAAACAGAAGATTTTGTTAGTAGTATTCTATTTGATGAAGACTGTGCCGAAATGTTTTTAAAAATTGCACGAAAAACAAAACCAAAGCTTGAAAAAAATATAGAATTTGATACTGTCGATATATTTGGGAAAAGAATATCGATATATAGATATATCGAAATTAAAAATATCGACGATATATATCGATATATCTTTAAGAAAATATCGATATAACGATATATCGATATTGTTTGCCCTTCCCTAGGGGTAAGTAATTAAGTACTATAGCTACACTGTACAACAATAAACTTCTAACGACTAATTCTGGCAGAGGGCACCAAAAATATATCGCGACCTCAGTCCTGTTTTGGCCAACAGACCATTTTAAAAAAATTCGAGTTAAGAATGGGGTATACATATTTTGAATATCCTCTTTCAGAATCCGAAAACCGTTTCGCGAAATTGTTCCAGGTTTCTGAGATATCAAGCATTCATTGTGCTAGATATCATCAATTTTTTGTAATTTTTTTTTAAATAAAAAGAAAAAAAATCAGAAATCAAGTAAAATAATAAGTTTCATCAATATTAACTTTTTATTCCATGTAAATATCTTTTCTATAACATTTATACGCTTATTTTCAATAAAAAGTAGAAAATTTCATCTCAATAACAAGTTACTCAATACACAGCAGTTAGTATACACATGGAGCACAAGAAGCTACTTTTTACAAATAAAATAAAAAAGTGGCTACTGGAGCACAAAACAATTTCTAACCGGATTGATGAAAGTTCACAAAAATGTACATTTTTCTTCCAAACATATGCCGGAAGCAGTGGTAAGAATACAAAAAAATTCTAGCGGGTATATTTTGAGAAAACTTTATGTAAATCTTCTTTGTTGTTTTTCTCCATTCCTACTTTTTGGCATATGGGCTAAACCAATAATGAGGTCGCAATATATATTATATGTACTAGGGATGCCAATACCGAAATCCCAGGATTTTTCGGGATTGGTAAATCCCGAATCGCGGGATTTGTCAAAAAAAAATCCCGGGAAATCCCGAAATATTTAAACTACGTTTTTCAATTAAAATTCTTATACAAAAAACTCATAATGAAAAGTAACATTAATTTACACACATATTTAGATGTATTATGGTTGTCAAAAGTCGGTGGTGATAAATGAGCTTATCCACGTTGTTAGTGAAAGTGGGCATGGTAAGCGGAAAATTCGGCTGTGATCTCTTAGACGTCAGGAATGATGCTTTCCGCACTATTTCAATCTTAGGAGAAAACGATTTCGGCATAGTATCGTTAAATGGATACAATATCCCTTTTATTCTCTAAATATCAAGAGTTTATATGATTTTTTTGACAAAAGTCTGTCTGACTTGGAGTCCCTATGAAAAATTCTTATAACAAGAAGCGTCTAGAGTTGTGTTGGACGCACCTAGAGAATGAGCCTTAAAACTATCACGTGGAATTATAACATTATATTTAGACCGAGTATCACGTGCGGGGTGATTGTATGGTTGCCGAGAACTCGGTAGGCTGTAGATACTACTAAACTATACAAGGTCCAGATGATCTTGCTACGGGTGTAATGAGGATATGCCCAGCTTTGACCATTCAGGACTTAATTAGTCCTCTGAAGCAGTGGCTGCATACAGGCTTTATAACTCTGTTCATTGTGATAGTAATGAGTATTCATCGATCCTGAATATCTTGTAGAGAACTATAAGATATGCCAACTGACAGCGTAAACTGTGAACTCAGGTTGCGCCTATCGTATTTCCGGCGGAAATTGAGACAATTGTAACATATGCCGTCATTATTTTAAATAAAACTCCTCAAAGCTCACATAGAACTAACTTTTCCGATAGCCAAGTACCTATGAAATCTCTCCATTGATGGAAATTGTGATCCGAGCATGTGCCAGAGTCTTAAGCTAACTACAGAAGTTATAAAAAGGTAACAACATTTTTATTTACTGCTACTCCCCTTAATGGCTTCAGAGTATTTTTGTGGCGTCATTTGGTCAACGACTAACCAGTAATAAGGGGAAATGGATTTTCTACCTCAAAGGTTACATCTAATTTATTTTCTTGATTCTAGTTAATTAATTTTTATAAATTATTTTTCATTTTGTAACGTGCTTGCTCCCCAATTTATATTTTACTGTTCAGTGAAATATTAAAATTTGTATTAATATACATTGAAATTAGCTTTTCTTTATTAATTTCTTATGGTTGATATTATGAATGAAAATATTTTACATTATAAATTGTGTTAATTAAAAAGAAAAATTCCGAATTCCGAATTCCGAAATCCCGATAAATCCCGGGATCCCAAAAAATCCCGGCATCCCGGAATTGGAAATTCTGAAATCCTAAATCCCAGAATTTGCAAAAAACCAGTACAATTGGCCAATCGACTTGTTTGTTGTACTAGCTACTAGAAGCATATAATTTGTCTTTAATGTATTACAAATTCTTAGTCGATTCAACAACCGGTATAATATAAACTTGGTACATTTTTAAGCATTTCCATACTTTAGACATCGAATGCGGTAATCCATCCATTCGATGCGTGACGAAATTTTATTCGATACGAAAGCCTGCTCGATAACGAATGCGGTAATTCGGCCCCTGTATGTTTGAAATTTGAGATACGATTACAAAAGGGTGTATACAAAAATCATAGAAGAGGACCTAATCTTTGAGAATGTTGAAACTTGGACAGCCCTATTGAAACACACGTTGAACTACAGGGTGTTAAAGTTGGCTACCTCGGGCATGAAAAGCCTTGTCGGCCTCACAACTTTTACAAATATTATCCGATTTTTATAAATTTAAACATTGATAAATTTAAACAAGATAAATTTAAACAAGATATCTTCAATATTTTCAAAGACATTCGGATTGGAATTTGAAAATTTTGGGTTTTGGCCTCGACTTTGTTCTCTATTTCGCCAATATCGGCGGTAATAGCATAGCCAAATTTTGCAAAGCAAAACACTTTATGATTTTTAACACAATTCCTGATAACATGTAAAAAAATTTTAGTTATCTCAATTCATGTAGTCGTGAAAAGGAATCAACGTCAAGACTTTGAAATGAAAGTGGAAAATGGCAAAAAAAATTTTATTTTCAATATTTCAAAAGAATAGATTTCAAAAATTACTGCAATTGAAATTTTAAGTCGATTAAAACAAGTACGCTACACCCAGCATCGGACGAAATTTTTCTACGAAATTCTAAATTAGTCACTTAGGAAAAAAACGTACATCTAGTTTTTAAAATTTCTCTACAAATTATATTAGATATGTTTAATGTAATTAATCTGGCCCGCCCAAAAACGTGGCCAGGAGAGCAGTTTATCTAAAAGTAGTTAAGTTTTCAGAAGCATTTGCAGGATTGCATGAAAACTGTATTAAACTTAATTTCTAGGGTTCCGTACACCAAAAGTGTAAAGGAACCCTATTGTTTTCACTACGCTGTCCGTCTGTCTGTCTGTCTGTCTGTCCTAGCTGTCCCTCTGTCTGTCTGCCTGTCTGCCACAGGCTGTTTTCTCGAGAACCGTAAGAGCTACGGACCTGAAATTTTCAAAGAATAGGTAAAACTTTGGCCGCTACAGCAACAAATATATGACAGTTAAAAATTAAAGGGTGTTCTAAGGCGAGCACCAAAAAATGTTGAAATACTAATGTAATATACATACACTTACATATATATATATATATAGACACTTTAAATTTTCAAAGTTAGTGTTAATTGGTGTAGTCTGTAGAATAGACTACAACAATTAACACCGATATTTAAAACAATAAAAATTAAAGGGTGTTCTATCAGTTAATGTAATTTTACTATGTAGTTTACACAATCTGCTGTATCTTGGGAACCGCAAGAGGTAAAATCTTGAAATCTTAAAAAACCCTAAAACTAAAAAAAAAATCCTAAATTAAAAATATGTCAAAACGAAAAAAAACGCTAAAATGAAAAAAGCTCTTAAAGAAAAAAAGCACAAAAATGAAAAAAAATCGCAAAAACGCAAAATATCACCGAAACTAAGAAGATCGCCAAAAAAAAACTAAAAAACGCCAAAAACCGAAAAAAGTCGTGAAAACGAAAAAAATACAACATAAAAAATCGCTAAAACTAAACATATCATCAAAAAACGAAAAAATCGCCATAAATGCAAAAAACCACCAAAACGAAAAAAAGCGCAAAAACCCAAAAAAGGCACCAAAACTAAAAAAATCGCTAAAAACCAAAAAAAAAAACGCCAAAACGAAAGTGTCAAAAAATCGCTAAATCTAGAAAAATCACAAAAAACCGAAAAAAACCGCAAAACCGAAAAAGGGCCAAAACTGAAACAAGCGCCAAAGCTAAAATAAATCGCTAAAACTAAAATTATAGCCAAAAAATTAAAAAAAAACCTAAAACAAAAAAGCGTCAAAAGTAAAACAATCGGAAAAAACTAAAAAACCAAAAAACGACAAAAAATTGCCAGAACAAAAAAAATGTGTCATAACCAAAATAAATCGCTAAAACTAAAAAAATCACCAAAAACCAAAAAAAAAAAATTCCCAAACCCGAATTAAACGCCAAAGCTGAAAAAAATTGCCACAACTAAAATAAATAGCTAAAACTACAAATATCGTCAAAGAGTAGAAAAACGTTAAAAAAGCGCCAAAACCAAAAAATCGCCAAAACTAAAAAAAAATCGGAAAAACAAAAAAATTGCAAAAAACGAAAAATAGCCAGAAAAACAAAAAATATCACGAAAACTAAAAAGCGCTAAAACCGAAAAAATCGCCAAAAACAACGAAAAAGACTTAAAAAAATAAACAATGAAAAGACTGGCAAAATGAAAAACAGGGGCAAAAACGAAAAGGGATATACATATGTGTGTGTATTCGTACGGAACCCTTCGTGTGCAGCCAAAGTCGCACTTTACTTTATTTATTTATTTTTATTTCTTACTATTTAACAAATTTTAACGATGTATTTATTATATTTTTATGAATTTTTCATTAAAAATATATGTGAAAAATGCGGATAGCAAATGCTTTGAATTTAGTGGGTATGAGTAATATGATGGTAACATCATATTACTGATACGTAACATTTTGCCCTAAAAGAATATTAACATGTTTTTTTATTAATAATTCAAAACAAAATTACCATATTAAACGGTAATCGTTAAAAATATTTAAATATAAGAGGATTGCTATGGTTTTATTAAATAGTAAATAAAAATTAAAAATGAAGTTTACTTCATGCATCCTGGCCACGTTTTCGGGCGGGAGGGTAACAATTCAAAGCTATATTAATTACATTAGACATATCTTACATGATTTGTAAAGAAATTTTAAAAACTCGATGGGCTCTTTTTCCCTTAAGCGATTAATTTATTCGTCCAATGCTGGAGGTAGCGTGCATGATTTAATCGACTTAAAATTTTAAATGCAGTAATTTTTGAAGTCTATTCTCTTGAAATATTGAAAATAAAATATTTTATCCGAAGTTATTTAATTAATTCGTTTTCAATTTAATCTTTCGATTAAGTTATTTTTTTATTTTAGAAAGAAATTCTAAAGCATTTAAATATTGAACATTCTATGAAAAATTTGGCTGTGCGGAAGGTTGAACAGACATCAGATGTTTCGAGACTATCAGAGTCCTTTTCGACCTACCATACTTTTAAAAAGGCTCAAACCTCTTATTTTATAAACAGACTTTCAAAAACCGTTTGAGAATTTACAAATAATAGTTTGTTTGAAGACTACAAAAGAATAAAATAAGCGTAGTAGGATTAGAAACTTATACAAAACCCAACAAATAATTTATATTTGATATGAATCTATTTTATTTTTATACACCTTTATACAATAAGTCGCCCCTTGGTTGACAATAAAAATATTTATAAGGCAAAATGAAAAAATGAAAGCTAAATTAAAGCATTTATTAAATTTATTATTTGCGACATTCTGCCAATTGTATTTAAAATAAAGATTTATTTATTGAGGCTTAAGCAATGTCTATATGCATTTCATTGGTGCTTTACCAAATCGTCAATAGACTTCAACCATACTTTTGAAGTCTACTGACGATTTGGAAAAGCACCAATAATATGCATATACATTACGGTGGCCCAAAAATAATTTTTTTTTTCAGTTTATACTCTGAAAAATACATTGGTAGACACCTCAAAAAAATTCTCTCCAAGTATGAGCTCTTAATTTTAATAGGAATGTCCTCCATCCCTCAGGTTGTTATTTTTTCGTTATTATTAGAAAGAAAAATTCATATCTCGGTATCTACTATTTAGGAAAAAATATCTCGTCTCGTATATCTGTAGGAAATTGAATTCTCTACAAAAAAAGGTCTCTTAAAATTTGTTTGTAAACCTCAGCGTTCAAAAGTTATTAAAGGTTGAAGTTTGACTATTTTCAGGCAGATTTGTTTTTTTTATGAATTTTATAACTCGTTAACAAAAAATTATTATGATACGCGCTAATCATAGTCTTATAGGAAATTTGCTGCTCTACAAAAATGGTCTATTATGATTAGTCGATTAAATTAACCGTTTAAAAGATATGCATTGTCAAACTTAGTGTGCATTGATGTTTGACGATGAATATTTTTTAAGCAGTTAATTTAATCGACTAATCATAATAGAGCATTTTTGTAGAGCAGTACATTATGATGTGCGCGTATCATAATCAGTTTTTGTTAACGAGTTATAAAATTCATAAAAAAAAGATATCTGTCTGAAAATAGTCAAACTTAATAACTTTTGAACGGTGAGGTTTCCAAAAAAGTTGTCAGAGACCTTTTTTGTAGAGAATTCAATTTCCTACAGATATACGAGATGAGATATTTTTTCCAAATAGTAAATACCGAGATATGATTTTTTCTTTCTAACAATAACGAAAAAATAAAAACCTGAGATGCGGAGTACATTCCTATTAAAATTAAGAGCTCATACTTGGAGAGAATTATTTTTGAGGTGTCTACCAACCTATTTTTCAGAGTATAAAAAACAAACAAAAATATTTTTTTGCCCACCCACAACAAATATATCTTTATTTTAAATACGATTGGGAGAATATCTTAAATAATAAATTTAATAAATGCCAACGGACGACACAATCGTCCGCATTCGGGATATATATAATTTCATTAAAGTTCACAGAAAAATTATTCAACGTCATAAAAATCTCTTTAAAAATAGCCACGCAATATATAATGGAACTATTACCCCGTTTCTACTTAATTTTAAATCGTATTTTCTCAAATCGTGTTCATAAGAAACCTAAGTATAAACACTTTTTCGAATCGTATCGAAAATTTTAAGTGTATCATATAAAACCATATTTTCAATGCGAATAAATAACTGAGAGCCGTATTAATTCTAAGTATAAACGGTGTCTATGTATAATTAGTTAACGATACATAGTAACTTTCCTACACTGAAATTAAGTAAATTCAGTAAAGCGAAATTTTTGCTTCCAATCGAATACCGTATTCATAATTCTTTCTTTTCGTTTTGACGATTTTTGTTTGTTTTAGGGACTTTTCTCATTTTTTTTTCTTGTTTTATAGGACATTTACACTGTCTCGAAATCTAGCACTTACGAGATTTCGAGCTAAATGTAGTTGTTTTTTTACTAGATTTCCCATACAAAACGAAATCTACTTTGTAAGTAGATTTGGACGAAATCTACTCAAAATCTAGTATTTTTATTTTCTTCTCACTACCCTGTACAACATTTTTATATAAACGGTGAGTGAATTAGCTCCGCTCTACAACAATTTTCTACCAAAAGTGTGTGCATTAGCTAAGGCGGAACTTGTTGGGTTACAGTATAAGATAAATTTCAGTCAAAGTATTTATTCTTAGATACGAAATCTAGAAAAATGTCAAAAAAGCTTAGTGTAAACGCTATAGATTTCGAAAAAGGTTTCAAATCAAATCTACTAGATTTTGAGACAATGTTAATGCCCTATTAGTTTTATTTTCGTTTTAAAGGATTTTTTTTGCGCTTTATTTAGTTTTGCTGATTTATTTTTTTCGATCTGTTTTCGTATTGGCGATTTTTTTAGCTTTAGTAATTTTTAGTTTTGGCGGGTTTTTTCGTTTTAGCGCTTTTTTTCGTTTAAGCGTATTTTTTCGATTTTTTTAGTTTTTTTTTTAATTTGGCGATTTTTGGAGCTTTTTTTTAACAGGTTTTTCGTTTTGGAAATTTTTTTCCTTTGGCGATTTTTATAATTTTGGCGATTTCTTACGTATGGTGTTTTTTTTTCGTTTATGAAATTTGTTTAATGTTGGTGTTTTTTTAGTTATGAGTTTTTTTTTGTATTGTTGCTATTTTTTTACGTTTTTTTTTGTTAGTTTGTTGTTTTTTTCGTCTAAGTGCTTTTTAGTTTTGGCGACCTTTTCAGTTTTTGCGTTTTTTGTTTGTTTTTTTGCGATTTTTTTCGTTCAAGCAATTTTTTTTAGTTTTGGCAATTTATTTCGTCTTGTTCGTTTCATTACTTGAAGGGATATCATTTAATTATTAATTTTGTTTTGTTTCAATTGTATAATTCTTGCGGTCTATAAGCTGTACCTTAATTTCAAAATCACTTTACCCTTAAAATTTTAGTTTGTTTGTTGTTTAGCAATCGTTACTGTTGCCTTTAAAATACATACTGCACTAACTGTAAACATTTCAAGAGTTTGCCTCTTACTGTTTTTAAGATACATATCATTGACAAAATGACATAGTTAGTCAAAATTATATTACCTGATAAAATAACCTTTAAATTTTATATTGTTAAATTTCAGTACTTACTGTATAATAATACACTAACTCTGAATATGACAATTTTGCTAATATTACATTAGGATTTTTAACATGGTTCGTTTCGCGCTTCAGAACTGTTATGAGCTTTTAGTAGTTGCTGTTGTAGCGGCAAAAGTTACACATATTCTGTGAAAATTTCAGTTCTGTACATTGTACGGTTCTCCAGATAGAAGCCCGTGACAGACAAACAGGCGGACAGCGTAACGCAAACAATAGGGTTCCATTGCACCTTTAGTATACGGAACCCTAAAAAGAGCGGTTAAATATAAAAACAAAACACCTTAAATGAGTTAAATCACTTTCTTGACCTCTCTTCCTATTTATTCCTATGCCACTTCTAAAATTCTCCCACATCAAAGAATAGAAACAAATGTCTGATTGTTGTTACTTTCTTTGCAAAACCAGTTGGACAACAACACATACATGCTTTTTTGTTTTTTGTTGTTTTTTGTCTCTTTTTTTTTTAATACATACACACGTATTACTCATGCATGTAGAGTAATACGTGTGTATGGATTAGTAGCAATTTTAAATGCTTATAGCTCCAAAAATACTGAACCGATTTTAACAAGATATGAATTGTACACGTCTGTGAATAAATATGTTTAAAATGTTACAAGTTTTATCAAAATCGGTTGTATAATGTGAGCATAAGCTCCTTCACAAGGAATCGGTTTGCCTATTAATTATATAGATATAATAAGTGACATCGTATTGATGTCATTCAAGTCATAGCATTGATGACACTTAAACTATGACTAAATTCTATGATGACGTTTGTCCTCAGATTTAGTTTGTTTTCGTTTTATTAATGACATTTGTCATAGCATTGGTATCAGAATTCTGATGACAGGGCGTCGTCATTGCGATGATACAGGGTACGTTCGTAAATTCAGTAATTCTGCAATATTCAAAGTTATTCGCTCGAAAACAAACACTTGGCTATACATTTTTCCATAAAAAGTTTCTTTACACAAACACTTGACAGTGCTGTTGCAAATTACTGCAACAAAGGCAGCATTTTTATTACTGTTGCAATAGTTTCCACACCGGATGCACAAATTTACTGCATTTACGAATTCACCCACAGTTTTCTGAGTGTAGTCTGTTAAAATTGTTTAGACGTTACAGAATAATAAGAGGCTGGCAATTATAGTCAAGTGTTATCGACAGCGAATAGACGAGAGCTGTATTCGCGGTGCTGGATTAAGCTGAAGTTGAAAAACAGTTACAGAATATGGAACATTTAATACATAGCTGAGATAATTTATTTCAACGTTATGAAGAATATAAAATATTGCTTTTTATCTCCTTGTCTTTAATTGCTATTTATAAACTTATCCTACTTTAAAGGGTTATTTTTGCTATAAGATTCTTATGAAATTTACCACAAAGTTAAATTTTTTTTTGCAACAACACTCAACAATATTTTTGGCAAAGTCTACTTAAGATCAACGACATCAAAACTGCATGTCCTTGGCTAGTTAATAAATACATACATAGATGTAATAAATGGCATAAATAGTTGTTAAAATGGCAAAAGAAAGAAACACTCATTTTGCACACAAAAATTTTTATAATATTAAATATATAAATCTCGAAAATTTTCTTAATGACATTTAATAAAAAATATTTTGCTTATTCTTACTATTCAAACAATTTATGTACTGCATAAGCCACATGGTAGCAAATAAAATGGCATATTATAATATTTCGGCCACAAAAGGAAAATGAAAAGAAACCAAACATTAAATAAATGGTTGGTTTTTTATTTAAGCACAAAACACTTCAAAATATTTACATTCATGAGAAAAGTCTATTGCAAGTAGGCTTACCAAACGGGCTTGATTGAGCTTGATTGTCAAGATATTTTAAAAGCTCAAAAATATTTATCCAGTCAAGTTAAAAGCTCAAAAATAATTTATCCAGCTGAAAATATATTTTTGATTTAAATTTTATGAAGAAATATTTTAAATAAAGCGTACAAGTATCAGCACTGTTAAAAAATTAAAGCAATATTCCTGCTCGAACAGTAGTAATTTTACTTAAGTTAATATTCTGTTAACAGTCTCTTCTTTTCTATTTTCACAGCCTGTAGTTAGTTAACTAACGCCAGTGGTTTAACTAACAAATTTTCATATAAATATCATTTGAAAAAAAAATGAAAAAAAATACTAAAGCCTGTGAATTTGATCCTAAATGAATTAAAATTTTGAGAATTACATAAATATTTTAGTGTGTCAAGTTCTCTTTTGAAAATCAAGCTGATTTTAATCGAATGTCAAGCTAGTGGACTATTCGAATCTGGCCACCCTGATTGCAACAATGATGAAAATGTATTTCGAGCATAAACTTTTACAATCGTCTTAACTTTGCTATTAATGTTATAGCGCTGAGATATTGAAATTTTTGATTTTGTGTCTGGCTTTGTGTCTGTTGCAGAACAAACTAAACACTAGGCAATGTCATAAAAACAAATAAATTACTGCAGAAGCAACAACAATTTGTTCAACAGTAACAAAAGTGAAATAAATTAAATTTTAATCGCTGAGATATTTTACCAGGCGGGTAAAACACAGTGCAGCAAATTGATATTTCGACACATGAAAATGAAATTCAAAGAAAAAATAAAGAACTATCTACACTGAAAATAATCCATGCAACATTTTACGAAAAACACTTTCGTAGTTACTTTTTTCGAATTATATACGAAACTTTCGTACATTCCACGAAAAAAGTTTTAGTCTAGAATTTTATTATTTTACGAAAGTAACGAAATCCATTCGTATTTACTTTTTTTTCGTAGAATGTATATTCTCTATGAAATTATAATGTAAATTGTAATGTAAAACTTTTTTTCAATTTTCTACTAAACTCTTTCGTATTATATAAAAAATTATTTCTTAAAACACAAAACATACTTCGTAAAATAAAAACTGAATTTCGTTCGTTTCGTACATTTTACGAAAGAATTTCGTGATGAGAAGTTACAAAATATTTCGTAAAATATACGAACAATATCGTTCATATGTTGCATGACTGTTATTCAGTGTAGTATTCTCGTTTCAAAAGTTCTATTCTATGCCCAGCGTTGCCAGAAGCTTTCCGAAGAAAATCATCAATTGGCGAAATAAAAGTCATATTTTGATATAAAAAATCATCATAAATATTTTATTCCAAAATATTATTCAAAGCAAAGATAAATAATGAAACTTTTTTATAAAACTAAAACAAAAACGCATTCTGAAAAGTTTATACGATTTCCCTACATTTACATTTCCTTCTAGATAGGAGAGTTAATACTTTTTTGGTAACCAAATATATAAAATATTCTTGTACGTTTTAAAATTTTATGTAATTTTTTTTTCAATTATAGATTTTATGTTATAGTAAAAATTCTTGAAAAAGAATTAAGATCAGGAGCAATCCTAGGGTAGCCAGATATGCAGCTGGCGAAGAAAGTACATGGTGTAAATATAAGAAGTACAAATGAAAGAAAAAAGTACGCAGTTGCATTTTAAGCAAAACATCTTAAGATTCAACGTAAATATTATATAAGAATAAAAAATTATTCCATATACGGTCTATAAATGTGATAATTTATATCTATCACAGACCAAAAGTTTATTTGTAGTAAAAATAAAGCACAAGAACAGAAAAAGTTACCCTAGAGAGCTAATGCAGAAAACAGTACAGCTAATGCACAAAGCAGTACATTGAATAAAAAAAGTACGCGTACTTCTGAAAACAGTACGCCTGGCAAGCCTAAGCGATCCCCAAAATATATTAAAAATTGCCATGACGGTAGGAATACATATATAATAACGTGGCTAAGTCACTTCCACCGCGAAAATGATCAAATTCATGCGCAAAATTATAAAGAAGTTAGGTAAACATAGCTCGAGTAAATATTAAAAACATGCTCTAATATCAGCAAAAAAGCTTTAAATTGATCAATATCACTAAAAGGAACAATTTTATGATATTTTCTCAAAAGCTTTTTTAAATCACTTAAGAAACTCACAAAAAATTTAACAAATATATATTACAATACATTATTCTACATCTTCACGAGTTTCCCAAAACTTTTAAATGTTAAAAAATGTCCTTGCAAAAATTAACTTAATAAAATATGTAACGAAAAAACAAGTTCCGAAAAGTGCCCAAAAACATATGTTTGAAGTATGTAAGGGTTTTCTTATGTCAAATATATGTTTTTTTTTTGGTCCTGTTTTATTAAAACGGCATCATCACAATGTGATTTGATATTTTTGACGCAGCCAAAAACTATAGAAATCAATGAAACATATATTTTTATACAGTGGTGGAAGAAATACAATTTTCAGTATTTTCTTAAATATTTATAAGCTTTTGCATAAATAAAATTAAATATACAAATTAAATTCGTCCATGTAAAAAATATAAAAAAAGTACAATCCTGCTGCATTAGGAAATTTATGTAATTCAAAAATATATGTATATCTACCTGGAAATAATAATAGGGACATTTTATATATTACAGAACAAAATTATCTTTTACTATTTAATCCTAATATTATTCCAATATTTGGTAGAAGCTCCTCTTTGAATACTTGCTGACAACGTCACATCGTTGAACTCGGAAGATTGGCGCAGATATCCGTAGAATTGGAGTACTAAGATTACTGAATTGTGTCCCACATAGCCTGCTTATTTGCAACTTTTTACGTTCTAACATTTTATTTTTTAGAGCTCTACAGAGGCGCTCTATGGTATTCGAGTGTGGTGATTGGGACTGTCACTCTATAAAATTTTAGCTCAAAAAAGTTTATGAGACGTTATTGTGAAGAAAGAAATTACCCCTATTATTTCTTCCACCACTGTATATCTTTATAAAAAAAAATTGCGAAGAATAGTTAAGCAGGGTACACACTATCGCACGCGAATGACAGTTTTGCTCTAATTTTTGCTTGCTAGATAGTGTGGGCACTAATTTCGTCATTCAACAGTCAATTAAAAAAAATTATAGTTGATTGACAAGTCAGCGGCCATATTGGTTTTTGACTGATAGTGTGTACCAAAAAGTGTCAGTCAAGAGTTTTATTTGTAGCATAAAAATTACAAATTAATGTTAACAGTGATTTGTTAAAAGCATTTCTCTGGTACTATGATATGGAATGTTGTCTTGGGATATAACAGGATTAGGGTGTAACTCGTGATGTTAAAACAAAAGCATCTCAGGAGTTGCTATATATTATGAAAAAAATAAAATTATTATCAACGAAGTGCATCCATTTTTCTTACTTTCCATGTTTTCTAGTAAATTATTTTCTTGAATGGCTTTTAACACCCAACATTAATGTAGTTTTGTTAGTCAAAACCGTCATTAAAAGCTGATGAATTTTTGACCATCACTCAAGTTCGATATTATCTACACCGCTTTACACATTCAATGTCGCTAAAATGGAAAAGTGATAATTTTAGAAGAACTAACTAAATCCGGAGAACAGAGAAATATTATTATCCAAAATTCAAAATACTTTAGTCAGAGAAAGTTCACGCACTGCAAAGTAACCTACCATAAACTTTTATGTTATAAACTATGGAAAATTATAAATTAATTGATCTAAATAACTCAAATAACCATTTAAAATATTTAAAAGCAAGTATGGATAATCATCATTTGGGTGAATGAAAAATCATCATTTGGGAAAGAATATCATCAAATCATATTTTGCTTTAAAAATCATCAAAAATATGATAAAATCATCATTCTGGCAACGCTGTCTATGCCAGTGAAAAAATCGCACATCGATGTAGTTGCCGGTTTGTCTGTTATGAGAGAGCTTGAGGTTAGGCACTTTTTAAAGCCGTTTTAACTGACATTGCTTTGGAATCATTGCTGCGTGTGTTTTATATTTTATTATTTATTAATCATACGACCCAGTACCAATCCAGTACCAATCATAATGATCTTGAAAATATGCACAAAAAAATAAATAAAAACCCGACTGCGTAAAAAAACTAAAAGATAAAAAAACAAGTTCAGTGTACGGAACATAGCAACTTTTACATCCGGGAACCATTATTGAGAAGATTTTAAGATTCAATTTTTAGTTCTTCCCGACTGTAAAAGTCGCTATATTCCGCACACTGAACTTGTTTTTTTTTTCTTTTAGTTTTTTTACGCCGTCGGGTTTTTGAGATTTTAATTTACTTTTTTATTTGTTTTCTTTTTAGTTTTTGTACACATTTTGGTTTTCGATTTTTTTTTTTTGTAAAAAGTTCACTTTTTACGCAGTTCGGTTTTTTTGGTCGTTAACCAATTTTAAGCCGTTACAGATCCTAAATGGTCACTCGAAATGAAAAACGGTAAATAACTGTTGAATGATACCCATTTTAATATAGTTCGCCTACGTTTATTTTTTCGTATTAACAAAATGGCGTTTCCTGGCCGCCATCTTGAATTTTGACTACTCTCATATTTTTACTGACACTCGCAAGATTAAGATAAATCGATTGACATAAGAATCATCCAAATCGGCCCACGTGTTCGGTTTATATAGTGCCACAAAGGACAATACCCTTATTTGCGTCGCGCACTCGGGTAAAAAGTGCCTACATTCAAGCTCTCACAACAGGTAAACCTGCAGCTATATTGATGCAATTTTTTTCACTGTAAACATTCATAGAATAGACCTTTTGAAACTAAAAGACTAGATCAGAGATGGACTTGGAGCACCAGAGCCATTTAATGTCCATAGTAAGAAGCACATTTGTCATCATTAAATATACTATGCAAGAAGAAAAAGGCCAAGGAGTACAACTATATATTTTTGATGTATTTTGGTACCTTAACTACAAAAACAGTCGAAATTTAAAATTCTATGGATAATTTTTTTAAATTTTTTTCTAAAATTTTGGATTTTTAAAGAGGCAGGTCAGGTCCACTAATTTTATTATAACTTGGAAAGGCATTGTCCAATTTCATTACAAAAACAACTTAAAAACTTGAAATAATATCACCCTTAAGTGGCTTTAACATTATTTTTTATATACTCAATGGTTTCGGAATTATTCAGACCGCAATGATGAAAAATATATTTTTTTAGGCGAAATTGAAAAATTTGCATTTTTTTTTTAAATTTATAAAAAATTGAAAACGGCAAAATGTTACCATTTTTATTCCTTGATGATAAAGCCACATATCCTAGAAATAAAAAAAGGTTTATTTCATGAAAATCAATAGATAAATATTAATTTCATTCACAATAAAGTGAAATTACCTGAATTTTGCAAAAAAAAAAAAAATCAAGTTTTGAAAAGGCTGGTCCACCGATATTATCATAACTTGGGAAAGGGTTGTCAAATTTTATTACAAGAATCACTAAAAAGTTTTAAACAAAACTATCTTTAAGCTGCTTGAATATTATTCTTTTAAAAAACTCTATAGTTTTAGAATTATTCAGACCGCAATGATGAAAAATATATTTTTTTAGACAAAATTGGAAAATTTTGCATTTTTTTAAATTTATAAAAAACTCAAAATTGCAAAAATTTACTAGTTTTATTAACTAATCATAAAGCCACATATACTTAAAATAATATAAGGTTTATTTCATGAAAATCGATGGATAAATATTGATTTTATTCGTAATAAAGTAAAATCATCTGATTTTCAAAAAATTTTCGAATATTTACACTGTCCAACAACATAAATTTTTTTTAAATAACAATGCTCTAACGATTGATTCTGGCGAAGGCCACGTATATCGGCGTTTTGAAACTTTTCAACTGGGATTCATTTTATGGGGAGTTAAATTTCCCCCCTTTTGCACATAGTTATTTATGCTAGCTCGGCATAGGGTATCTTGGAGGCTTTACGTTTAACGTATAATATGTGTTCAGTACTTTTATGTAAAACATCATGGTTAACATTTTTATAGAACATTTTTACCCTCTAGCTCTTTGCAGTATGAGTCTTTTTGGCCCCTAAATAAATAAGGGGCAAAAAATTGCCCTTCAGCGCATTATAATGGGCTCAATTGTTCAACAATTGTTCAATTGTTCCTCTTGGTGTTTTACGAAAATGTTTTGAACACATCTTATACCCTAATCTTAAGCATTACAAGATATTGTATGCCGAGTCAGTATAAATGTGTGCAAAATATGGAGGAATCCAACTCCCCCTAAAATAAAACCAGGATGTAAACATTCAAAACGCCGATAAATGTGTGTAATTTTTTGGTGGCCTCTACCAGAATCAATTGTTAGAACGTTGTTATTTAAAAAAAATTGATTTTGTTGTACAGTGTAAATATTCGCAATTTTTGGAAAAATTAGGCGACTTAAATTTATATGAATAAAATAAATATTTAACCATACATTCTCATAAAATAAAACTTATTTTATTTATAGTATATGTGTCTTTGTGATCAGTTAACAAAAATGGTAAGTTTTAGCCATTTTCGATTTTTTATAAATTTTAAAAGAATAAAAATATTCCAAATTTGCTTAAAAGAAATATATTTTTCATCATTGCAGTCTGAATAATTCCGAAACCATCGATTATATAAAAAACATAATGTTAGAACGGTTTAAAGGTAACACTGCGTGACAGCATTTTTTTGTGGCAAAAACGAGACTATATATCCATTGATCTAGAGATAAAACATAGCCAAACTGCGTACATGGTTTTTCATTTCCTCATCTTTTGTCCTTTTTAAAGGACTTAACATTTTTTATGCATGCTTATTATAAATAATTTTTTTTTAATATTAGTTTTTAATATTTTTTAGCCAACTTGGTACCAAATAAAAGGGAAGGCTCCGTACAATTTTATAAATTTATTTACTTCAGTTCCCCTGAACAAAAATATTGAAAAAATGTCCTTTTAAAAATATATCCTTTTAAAAATATATCCTTTCATATCCTGTGAAAGTTTTCACTAAATTATTTTTTTAAATTATATGTTGTAGCCTTAAATTAACTCTATAAGACTTCGAAATTTTATGACTTTATCTTCCTTAGTACAAAAGCTGTGATTATTTTTTCCCGGCGCAAAATTTGTTTTTATAAAAATTGTATGTAGAAAATTAATTTATAAAAAAAGCATTAATTTTGAGCCGAGAGCGATAAAAACGTAAAATATGTGTGCATTTTTAGAGATTAGTTAATGTTAATATTAAGCTTTATATATATTGCAAAACAATCAATTAAAGATTTTGAAGGAAATATTAGAAAAATTGCTTCCAATGACATATATACAGTTTTTGCTCAGTTGCTCTACAACTATTCTTCCATATCGTTGGCATAAAAACCACTATATATCAATTAATCGAGATAATAAACATAGTTAAACTGTGTGCTGGGTTTTTCATTTCCTCATCTCTTGTCCTTTTTAAGGGACTTTACATTTTTGAGAACACTTATTTTAATATTTGTTTTCATATTAATATGTAAATTTTTTTAGCAATAGTAGTAGTACCAAATAAAAGGGAAGGCTTTGTAGAATTTTATAAAAATATATTATTCAATTGCTTGAAAAAAGTGTCTTCTGAAAATCCTTTTATATTCTTGAAAATTTTCATCAAAAAGCTTTTAAAAATTATATTTTGTAGCCTTAAGTTAACCCTACGAGACCTAAAAATGTTGTGATTTTGTCTCTCTTAGAGCTCTACCTAAATCAGAGCATTAATCGTCGCGTTAGGGGCTATTCACATATTACGTAACGCTCCATGGGTGTGGGGGGTTCAATATTTGTTACGAACTATGCAATTTATACTGAAAATTTTATAAATTTACATATTAATATCAAAAAAAGTATCAAAATAAGCATTCTCAAAAAATGTGGTCCTTAAAAAGGGACAAAAGATGAAGAAATGAAAACCCAAGTACGGAGTTTTCCTATATTTAGTCTCTAGATGAATTGATATGCAGTTGCTTTTATGCCAAGGATATGGAAGAAAAGTTGAAGAACAACTGAGCAAAAGTTTAAAAGATGTCCTTGCAAACAATTGTTCTAAAATTTTCTGCAATGTCTTTAATTTATTGCTTTGCAATATATATAAAAATATATATTAGCATTAAATAAGCTCTAGAATGCACACACATTTTACGTTTTTATCGCTCTCGACTTAAAATGAATGCTTGTTTTTTGCAAATTATATTCTACATACAATTTTTATAAAAATCAATTTTGTGCCATGAAAAAAACAATCACAGCTTTTGTACCAAAGAGATAAAGTCATAAAATTTCGAAGTCTTATAGAGTTAATTTAAGGCTACAACATATAATTTTTAAAAAATTTTTTAGTGAAAACTTTTCAGGATATGGAAGGATATATTTTTAAAAGAACATTTATTTAATATTTTTGTTCAGGGGAACTGAAGTAAATATTTTTATAAAATTCTACAGAGCCTTCCGTTTAATTTGGTACCGAGTTCGTTAAAAAAATATTAGGTACTAGTATTAAAAAAAATTATTTAAGAAAGCATTCTTAAAAAATGTTAAGTCCTTTAAAAAGGACAAAAGATGAGGAAATGAAAAACGTAGTGCGCAGTTTGACTATATTTTGTCTCTAGATTAATGGATATATAGTGGTGTTTCTGCCAAATAGAAAAAAATTAAAATTTGTCACGCAGTGTAATTTTATTAAAAGTTTTTTAGTGTTTTTGTAATTAAATGGGACTACCCCTTCCCAAGTTATAATGAAATCAGTATAGAAGCTTCTTAAAAAATCAAAAATTTTAGAGAAAAAAAATTGGAAAAAAGTATCTCTAAGAAATTTATTATTTGACATATTGCCATAATTTGATTTTAAATGAAATTTATTTGTAGGAGGTTAAGCTTTGTCTATATGCTTTTCATTGGTGCCAAATCGTCAGTAGACTTCAAACACAATTTTGAACATTTACAAAAATGTTCAAAATTGTGTTTGAATTTCGACTGTTTTTGTAGTTAGGGGACCATAACACATCAAAAAATATAGTGGCGATAAAAGGTCATGACGAAAGTTTCATTTTGTCGCATAGTGATATTAATTTAAAAAAAAAATAAGTAAAGTGCGACTTTGGCTCGCACATGAAAGGTTCCGTACGAATACACATATATCTCGTTTCGTTTTTGTCCTTTTTTCATTTAGGCAATTTTTCCGTTTAGCTTTTATGTTTAATTTTATTTTTTAAATTTTATTTCGTTTTTTTGGCGATATTTTTGGTTTTAGCGCTTTTTTTCATTTTGCTTTTTTCTTTTTTTTTTGCCGATTTTTTAAGTTTTAACGATTTTTTTTTGTTTTGACTTTTTTTCTTTTAATGTTTTTTTCGCTTTTTTACGATATTTTCAGTTTTAGCGACTTATTTATGTTTTGGCGCTTTTTTTCGCTTTTGACGATTTTTTCGGTTTTTATGATTTTTTAGTTTTAGCGTTTTTTTTTGTTTTGACACTTTTTTCGTTTTGGCGATTTTTATAGTTTTGGCGTTTTTTTCGTTTATTTGATTTTTTAGAGATTTTTTTTCGACGATATTTCAAGTTTTAGTGAGTTTCTTAGGTTTTAGTGCTTTTTTTCGTTTTGACTACTTTTTTCGGTTTTTTTAATTTTTTTAGTTTTTTGGCGATCTTTTTAGTTTTGGTGTTTTTTGCGGTTCAGCGTTTTTTAATTTTGGTGCTTTTTTCCTTTAAGCGCTTTTTCCATTTTGGCGATTTTTCGACTTGACATTTTTCTAATTTTGGAATTTTTTAGTTTTAGTGTTTTCTTTTATTTTAAGAGTTTGTCTCTTACGGTTTCCAAGATACAGCAAATTGTCTAAATTGCATAGTCAAAATAACATTAACTAATAGAACACCCTTTAATTTTTAATGTTTTAAATATCAGTGTTAATTAGTGTAGTCTATTCTACAGACTACACTAATTTAAAGTGAAAGAAATTAAAAGCGTCTATATATAAGTGTCCGTATATTACATTAGTAATTCAACATGTTTCGTCACTCGCTTTAGAACACCCTTTAATTTTTAGCTGCCATGCATTTGTGGTTGTAGCGGGTAAAGTTTTACATATTCTGTGAAAATTTCAGCTCCGTAGCTCTTATGGTTCCCGAGAAAACAGCCTGTGACAGACAGACGGACAGACAGACGGGCAGCGTAGCAAAAACAATAGGGTTCCTACACACTTTTGGTGTACGGAACCCTAATAATAATGACAAATAGTAAATTTTGTTTGTATTAATTGCTTCTTGCGATTGGCATAACAAGAAATCAATCCCCCTTATTCCGTAACAACTTTTGGACTTCACGTCAAGACAATACCAAAAAATTGGCACTTGTCTACTCGCTGTCGACAAAAATTTATTACTATAAACAGCCTTTTTCAATTTTCTATGCCTTAGAGCATAGTACGTGGCTGTCAGTAATAGTAAATTGTTGTCGATGACCAGTAGAAATGTACCAATTTTTTGGTATTATCTTGACGTGACGTCGACAAATAGATACGGAATAAAGGGGAATATTTTGTTTAAAAAAATTTTTAATTTGGTCCACTGTGCGGCTGCAGCAGACTATTAAAATCGTTTAATAAAGTCTTTCTAAATCAACTGAACTGTTAAATCGAGTACTTCATGGTACAAATTGGCGGAGTTTAAAGTCTTCCACATTTTATAGTGATTATTTGTGTGAAAATCGTCCGTTGTAAGGAAAAGGTTCTAAAATCGGGAAGAAACGCGCCTAAACTGGCAATTCTGGTGCGGTATATTTGAAATCGCATGGATCTATCGTTTATAGTCTAGGTGTGCCCAAAATCTCTTTTAACGAAATTGCTGAAAAAGTATTTTAGTGTGACCTTGATCTTAATATCAGAATAATAAATTTAATATGTTAAGCCTCAAGTGTTGCAATTTTATTATTAAAATTAAATATTTCTTTATTCACACACACAGTGCTAATAAATGGCGAAACCGCAAACGCACTTCATCTTTCAAACTGATTTTTGCTTTTTTTACGACCGTGTTTTCTACTGCATGGGCGGTTATTAAATTAGTTGGTTGACTTTTCTGTGTTGAAAATAAAATTTCATATTTCTTTCACTCACCCAAAGTAAAGATTATACTGCCTTGAAAATCCGAAAATAAATTGGTAAAGTGGGAAGTAAGTGTCTTCTTTAAGTGTTTCTTTGTCGGTTTTGTTAAGTCTTTACAGACAGACACATTTCTATGCAAAATATAGTAAAATTATGGCTTTTTTGTGTGTTTGTCTTTAAAAACTATGTGAAAAATATTAATAAATGAAAGAAAATATTAGATTTGGTAAATTAGGTTCTACATTAGGTGTTAACTTATTTTATAGAGCTCTGAAACAAACACTTGTGATTTTTAAATTTATTATTGGTCTAAGATACGAGTAATAAAAATAAATAAAGAAACCTTAAAATGGAAAAAAAATCTTGTGGCAGATTTGTTTCTTTAATCATATAAACACACAGATGATTTTGAGTTAATAAAAGAAATAAATAAATAGTTAAATGAGAAGAAAGTTTTTTTGCAGACAAAGAATTTGCAGTTGATGATGTTCAATATTAAATTAATTTTGATAGCAGTGAATAGAGTCTTGTCAAATTTGGTTTTGTAAATCTTTAAATAATTTCATTTAAATATTTCTGGAGACAAACTACTGAATAGTTTTAAGATAAAGGCATTTTATGACATAATAAGCAATTAGTGAAGTGTTAAGATTTTAATATTTTGTACTATCCCTGCGGAAAATTTGGTGACAAATGATCCAAAAGTGCTCGTCCTATGACTTGAGAAAATGAGACTGGTACCAAAAATAAGGAGTAGTGAATGGTGAATAAAGACATATTGTGTAAATGGTCAAATATTAACCATTTTCAGCCAATTTAGTTGGTACTCCGGCTAGTATTATAATAAACGACACTGAACAAATTCTATGCAGCGGGATCTGAGGCCTATCACATTGTATCTATATAATATTAATTGTCTCCCTTCAATGAGACTGCCATGCCACTCAGGAACCTGTTCCGTAACTATATTCAGATATTAACTCCAGCTTAACTGGTATTTATTATATTGAAATATAAGTGCCCCTGTGGTCGAGTGGGTGGTGTACTAGCCTGTCATGTCGGAGGTTGTCGGTTCGAATCTTACCAAAGACACCCCTTTAAAATAAAATATAATTTCTACTTGGATTTGTAACAATAAAAAAATTAATTAATCGATAATTACAGCTGAATTTTAGAATAATATTTATATACATATAATCTATATCATTCTACACCGATTAGGACTCCATAAGATTGTTCAGAGACAAGTTACAAGGTGCATACAATGTATCAATTAACCCCATCATAGGCCATCACCATGTAAAAGTGGCTGGTCCGCTTCAAAGGAAGTGTTTGAACTCGGACTCGTCCCTACCACCTGGTGACCGGTCACGTGACTTTTGTGGCAGTTTTATATACCGTAGGGATGATACAAGTAAAAACATTTGTAAGTGCATAGTAGTTTGTAAAACGGAGTGGGAAATTCTCGATTTTTTTCAGATTTCTACATTCATAGCAAAATTTATCTTCGGATTGATGATGCCCTGTCATCAGATTGAATGAATGAATGAATGAATTTAAACTAAACGGGAAACACAGGATACTGCGACCGAAGAAGATCTATTGTATTCCTTGCCAGGTGCTAGATCAACTCATCTAGACCTACTCTACAGAGGAATCTGAAGATTGTCAGTAGTTCTAGTGTTGGCAATTCCAAATCCTCCAAGAAGTGCTTGCCCAATTGGCTATATCTTCTGTAACAGAACGCTTCACAATCCTTCAGAATATGCTGTGGAGTTTTATCGTCATAGTCACAGAATTTGCACAGGCTGTTACTCTCAATGCCGAGTCTGTTGAGGTGTTTTCTCAGTCTGCAATGGCCTGTGAGGAAACCTGTGAGCATTCTTGGATTGTTTTTACTCAAGGACATCAGAGCAATGAAACGAGTTTGGTTATACGTTCCAATCATTAGCTTCACAGAAAAAAATAGAGTAAAATTATGTTCAATAAAACAATGTTATTGAAAAATATATGTGAATTTCAATAGCATTTGTCATTTATTTTCTTTTCACACATAAGTACTTAAAACAAGTTTTATCTCATAATAAAATAACCGCAACATGGCTCAGCTGTTGAGAGCATGCTTTAAGCACGGGTTCGTATCCCAGGCATGTCAAAATTTTTTTTAAATCAATATTTTTTTCTCTTGAAATAATTTTGTTATCAATATAGCGGAATTCTTTATCACAGGATATTTGGAAAAAAAAATATTGAATACCGGGATTTTTGTTATCAAAAACGAAACTAGTTTTTTTTTCTCTGTGTTTGCACGCCTAAATCGGGGGAGATAGAACCAGAGGTGTTCCCTAGTACTTTTGATCTTCGTCGATATATCTTCCCGGATTATATCCAATCCAAGTCTGACCATAGGTGTACTAGCCCCTTCTGGCCATTTTATCTGCATTTTCGTTTACTACCACCCCGGCATGTTGCCAAGCTAACTTAGAGCTCATATTAGCTGAGTGCTTTGATGTCAGCCTGACTATCCGAGCAGATGGCTATTTCTCTCTCTCTCTCTCTCTCTCGGTAGCCCCTGTCAAGATTAAATTGTGTGCATCTCTCAATGGCATAAACTTCCGATTGAAAAATAGTAGAAGCTTTTCCCAAGGACATGTAGTAGTTAGTTCTAGGTCCTACGATTCCCACAACAGACCCTGCCGACGTTCTGCAGCCATGAGTGTACCACCTGATGGTGCCATTTCCAAAGGAATATCGGGGTGCCATTTCCCCCCATTTCCTTCTGTTGGCCAGAACAGTTTCAAACCTCTTGTCAAAGTCATACACTTTATTCATCGCATCGAAGGGCTGCGGAAGTAGGGGAAATTGTTTTGCCAGGGATGATTGCTCCCATTGGCTAATTAGCCAGTTCTTGCCAGTGCTTTTTCTCGCGATGCTCATTACTTTTTGCCTGGCAGCAGTTTCTATCACAATCGTCAGAGGTGTGAGTTCAATGAGGATTTCCATAGCCTCCGTAGGACACGTTCTCATAGCCCCTGTTATACAGAGGCATGCTAACCTCTGCAATTTCTCTAACCGATCTCTGGTCGTAGCCAGCCTGACCCTGTCCGACCAGGCAACAGCACCATAAGTTATGATAGGTCTCACCATCATGGTGTATATGCATCTCAAGATTTTGGGTGTTTTACCTGCAAGAGGTTTACAAAACATTATTGCTTTTGTTGCCTTGTCAAAAGTCGCCTCTAAATTCTGTCTCCATAACAGCTTTGAGTCTAATATCACTGCCAGATACTTGATCTCCGATGAGCTTTCTGTTTGCACGCTATCTACTCGGCTGTTTTGCCAGCTTGGAAGTGTCCTCCTCCTTGTGAAAGGAACAATGGTAGTCTTTGCAGGGTTGATATTCAACCCTACAGATAAACACCATTCTTTCACTATCATTAATCCGTTCTGTTTAATGTCACACAACGTCTCTTGAAATTTTCCCATTGCAATGATAACGATGTCATCAGCATATGCCTGACATTCTATGCCATTGCTCGTTAGTATGTGCAAGAGTTCGTCAACTACGAGGCTCTACAGAAGTGGAGACAGTACACCGTAGTACTACATACGAACACTAAAATACACTCATCTCTATTGTTGATGGTACTGCTCTCCCACAAACTGTGGTGGGAGTTGGCATCGCACCCAACCAGCAGCGGTAAGCTGTTTCTGCTGCAGTGTTTCACAAGGCGGTGCAGCTCTGTTGGTGGCACGCCCATATCTAGCGCCACGTAAGCTGACACTACTGCTATCTCACGATATCTAACGATTAGTGAAAAAAATTAGATTTTCTGGCGGAAAATGGAAATTTTGTAACTTTGTTAGTTTTACAAAGACAAAAATTATTACAATGCTATCCAAATTTTTATTTTTGATAAGTTTATATTTTTTAATGTATTTTTTAGGGTAGGAAAAAAATATAAAAAAATTTTGAATTACATCCTTGTTCAGACAACGATACATTTGTGTTTTTCGATGTATACTTCTCTTTAAAGCGGCATCTAGAGTCAAGGGCTGATTCGATTAAAATGAATTATACCATGTTTGAAAGGCTACTAAAATAAGCGTCGATGAGTGTCTAACTCGATTTAATGGGATAAAAAACGGACTGAGTTATAGTGGACCAAAATTAAAATTTCATGAAATGTTTAATATTTTTCTTCAATTATTGTCATTTCGGAAGCTGTTTTGTACCACAAGACATACAAAAATTCACAGTTTTATAATTTTATAGATAATTACATTGCTTGTACAAAGTTGAAGCCATAGTGATCAGGAATCGGATAACAAATAAAAGTGATATAATGGAATAACTAAAATCCAAGTTCGGATGCGGAGCTATCGTTAAAGAAATTGAAAAATACATATTGAAAGACAACATCATATATTACAATTAAAATAAATTATCTTAACTTTTAAGAAAATATAGGAAAAATTTTGTTTATGAACCTTTCTTAAGTAAACGTTAAATAAACAATATTTATTGAAATGAAATTTGCCACTGAGCCAAAAATATATTTTTATAATTTATTATTGGCTATTAGTGCATTTTAAAAATACCGGTAACATTTAGTTTTTGAGAAAAAGGATATGTTAGAGGTAGTCATGTCCTTGCACCGTACAAAACAAAATTTACAGAAGAGCTAAGACGCATAACTTTTAAAACGTTTATTAACTTTTAATACATTATAATCATAAATGTAACTAAAATTTAGTTTTTGACAAAAAGGATATGTGGGAGATACTCATGTGCTTGCACCGAACAAAACTAAATTTACAGCAGAGGTAAGACACATAATTTTAGACTTATTTATTAATTTTTAGTGCATTCTAATCACAAATGTAGCTAAAATTTAGTTTTTAAGAAAAAGGATATATGGGAGGTAGTCATGTCCTTGCACCGAACGAAACTAAATTTACAGCAGAGCTTAGACACATAATTTTAGAGTTATTTATTAATTTTTAGCGCATTCTAATCATAAATATAGGTAAAATTTTGTTTTTAAGAAAAAGGATATATGGGAGGTAGTCAAACTCTTGCACCGAATGAAACAAAATTTACAACAGAGCTAAAACGCGTAATTTTAGAAATATTTATTAATTTTTAGTGTATTCTAATGTCAAATGCAGCTAAAATTTAGTTGTTCGAAAAATTGTAATGAGAGGTAGTCATATCCTTGCACCGAATGTGACAAAATTTACAACATCGCTACAATGCTAATTTTCAGAGACATATACAATTTTTCTCTACATTCTGATAAAAACTGTAGCCAAACTTAAAATTTTGGAATTCAGGATGTATGGGAGGGAGGTTAGGTATGTCCTTGCACCGATTCTGGAAATTTTTCTTAGTTTAGTTACTAAGTACGAAATTTCATCATTCTACGATAACTACTCTACTTTTGCCGATTCACTACATGGGGGCAAACACAGCACAGAAAAAAATAAATTTCATTTCCTGTAGAGGAATTCAATAAACTAGTAAATATTTTGTCTAGGAACGGACCTACAAGGAAATTTGTAACTATAGACAAAAATATCTCAACAATTTTATTGAAAAAAGTGTTTTTTTTTCAGTGAACAAATTGTTTAAATCTATAAAATAATTTGCCTAAAAATATTTACAAATTGTAAACAAAACAATTTACTAAATAAAACAAAAAGATTTACTGGATTTTCTGAAATATAACAAACAATATTTTTGTTTCAATTTATAAAACTATTAGTCCAAAAATTCTAAGAAATATTAAACAAAATAGTTTACTTAATAAAACAAAAATTTTTACTGAATTTTTTGCAATATATCAAACAAAATTTATGTTTGGGTCATCATAATCCGTTAAGCATTTATGAAATTTTACTTGATTAAATGAGTTCAAGTTAGAATGTTTATCTAAAGGCTATAAAAAATTAATGAGAATTAACGCAACGACATGAACGAATTGATTCACTCAAAAATCGTCAGTAAACAAACTTGGTACAATCGCATTCCTTTTGCTATCATTGTTGTTGTTGTTATTTGTGTGTATGTCGTCATCCAGTTTGTTTTTTTACGACACAGTTTTTCTTGTTGTTTTTGGTGTTTGCGTCTTAAATAAGAGTCAAACAAACAATTCATTGATTATGTAAAGAAAATTTACGGAAAATGAAATTTATTTTTAGACAAACTTTTGTTTGAAAATTTTTTTGTGATAATTTTTTCTGTGTGTGCGGCAGGCCTAAGCCCACAGGCACTTCGTTCCTACCCGGTGTCCCATAACACCGTGCGATTTTTTTCAATCGAGTTTTTTGCATATTTCGATAAATGAACCTCTATTGTATCGAAATATGCAAAAAAAATCGATTTAAAAATGTGAGTTAGGGCCTTTCTATATTAAAGTACCGTTCTTTTTATTTTGCCTTTTTTTAAGAGAAGTAACACAATCAGGCAATTAATGCCTACCAGTTAATTAATTAATGTGTTACCTTCTTTGGGAAACGAATAGTGCAGAGAGAACAGGTGGTGCAGAGGGAGAGAGATAGAAAGCTTAATGCATTTACGGCCCTGCTATTGCGCGTTTTTGTAGAGCAGTGTTGCAAGCTCTTCTGGTGTCAAGTAGAGGCATTCAGTTGCTTAAGCTGTGTAGCATTAATCGCTGCCGGTGCTGCCAAAGTGATCAGTGCTATGCCTTCATCACTTTAACAGTCCAACAACAACCAACACAATAACACACCAATGCACATGAGAAAAATGTATGATGTTGTTGGCTTGTCTGGAACTAGTCTTGAACTCAAGACCTCAGGGTTTGTAGTCAAACGCGCCAACTACTCAGCCAACAGCACCCTGATAAAAATTTGTCTTACTTTCTCCGTATAAAAAATGAAAGATATTTTTGAAATAGAAAAAAATATGAAATTCTACTTCTGCTAAATCTGCTAATATATTTCCCATTTTTAGAGTCTTTCATACAAAGAATATATTTACCAATTAATTTTCATTCTAAAAAAGTAACAAAATAAAATGTGTATAAATAAAAAAATCATAAAATTCCACAAATTATAATAAAATCAATCACTTTATAACAAGACACAATCGTTGTTGGTCGTCCTCGCAATTTTATCCCTTAATGATTTTAGTTTGGGGCTAAATTGAAGGACTTTCTTTCAACCCAAAAACAAAAATTCCGATAAAATACCAAAGACAAATTCTAAAAAGGACAAAATATAAAAAAAGTTTAAACTGAAAGAAAAAAGGTCAATAAACTTTCTAAAATAACGAATTTTGAAGGTGTTTATTTAATAAGAGTTTTCTTTATGTTAATTAAGTTATTAAGTTGTACATAAATAAACATAATACAACTTAATCAAAAGCCACAATACATATTTTTAACATTCAACAAGTCTCATCATAATTTTTGGATGACAAAATCACAAAAAATTAATGCATATTTAAATGTATTACCATAAAGTTTGAATTATCTTCAAATTAAGATGTTGCCTCCATAAATCACACCTTTTATAAAAAAAGACATGAGAGGAATTAATGTGATTTATTTTATAAAAGGGGTAATTGTTATGGGAACACAAAGAAAAATTTCTCAAGTATTGAAAATAAGAAGAGTTGCGGATAAAGAGCATGTTCTTCTTCGGCGCATGTTCACTTAAGAGCACACACAGATGAAATTTATCTTGAAATATTAGAGGAGAAAAATAATGAGAACAGTTGGAAAATCGAAAAATAAGGACATGGATAAAATAAGAGAAAAAAATACCACTGATGGAAAGCTCAGTACTTTTCGGCTTTTTTTTTTGTACCGTGTAAAGATTACGTGCATTTAACACTCATATAAAGTATATCCCCACAGAAAAAAAAAGAAGTTTTGTTTTTGATAACAAAAATCGTGGTATCGAATTAATTTTTGTTTTAAATTTCCTGTGATAAAGAATTTTGCTATATTGATAACTCAAATTGGAAAAACTTTATAAATTTTTTAATTAACAATAAAAATATTTGAATGAATAAAACATTTTATCAATAACTTATAATTTTTTCAATAAAAATGTGTTTCAAAATTACGTTAGTTTTTTTATTAAGACTAGAGGCAATTTTGATAAAAACAAATTTATTTAAAAAAAATATCTAAATTTAAAAAAAAAATTTGACATGGCTGGCATACGTATCCGAGTTCCTCGGACGTAAAGCATGCTCTCTACAGCTGAGCCATATCCCAGTTATTTTTTAATGAGATAAAACTTGTTTTATAGAACTTATCGCATAGTATGTATGAAAAGAAAAGAAATAACTGGCATCGGAAAGAAATACATACAAAAAATTATGTATTTGATTTAACAGCTCTGTTTATTAAATATTTGCAATATTTTACTAACTTTTTTTATCAAACACTTCTTATTGCGTGATATTTTAAAATTCGCAGTTTTCATAAATAAAAAAGCATAAATAGTAAGGGTCCTATAACAGAGCCCTGAGATATACCATTGGCGCCTACCAGTTACCAGTGGTGTGCCTGTTATATAAAGCTCTGTTATAGGTCCCTTACTGTTTATGCTTTATATGAATGCTTCATATGAATGACTTTACTTTGTTGATCGGGTTTGAATGCGAAGCCTTTCTTTTTGCAGATGACATACAACTTTTATTCAAGGGTCACCTTCAACTCTTTGATGTTTTTGAATATGATATGATCAATACCTTGTTGTCCAATGTGCCACGCTAGATGAAAAGTGGCAATTTTCGCATTAATTCTGCAAAGAGTAAGGCGATGCTTTTCAAACCTCCCAGCACTGTGGATAGTTTATCCATATCAATTCGCGGTCAGGATATTGAATTTGTTGATCGTACGACAATGTCTTGGCGTTCTTCTGGACAATCATCTTGCATTTAGCCACAATATTAGTGGGGTAACCGCTAAAGTGAATTATACTATAAGAAGACTCTACTCCCTGAATTTATATCTGCCTCTTTATATTACGAAAAGGCTGGCTCATTCTTTGTTGATGTCGAACCTTTTAAATTGTATAAAAGTCTAATCTGGTTGCAGTGTTGAATATAATACGTTTTGTCCTACAAATTTAAACTACATGATCATGTTTCGAGGTACGTTAAGGATTTTTTGAGGTGTAGCTTTAAACATTTCATTCAAATCAGATTACTTACATTCTTTTATAAAGTAATGTTCACGAATTTGCAGACTGCTAGACCCCCACAGCTTCTACACCCTGTTAGAAATGGTTTTGACTATGAGTATGGCCCATGGACTTGATTTGAAATATTTATAATAAAATATAAATTTGGCAAGGAAAATAAAAAACATTACGCCAAGCTATTCATAATATGATTTGGAGGCTTTAAAATTAAAATTTTTAACTAAATAATTACGGTAATAGTTGTCAATTAAGTCTTTATACGATATCTTACTGTGTAATAACTATAAACTCTATTTGCCTGAATTCACTTGAAATTTCTTTAAAAAATTGTTTTTGAATTGCTATTATATTAATTTTTATTTAAAAGAAATGTTAACATTAATAAAACAATGAATATTTCGCCAATTTTCATTTAATAATCTACTTAATTTAGAAAATCAACTTTTCCCGGGAGTCCCGGGAAATTCTGGGATCGCGATTTTTCTATTCCCGTTTCCCGGGAATTGCAAAAGTCCGGGAAATCCCAAACCCTAGTTGTAAATTAAAAATATATATATTTCTGTGTATACAAATAAAGTTCTGTACAGAGTTCTATACAATTATTTTTCCGTGTAGAAATACATGCAACACTCCAAACCTGAATTTCCGTAAGAGCTGCGTACTACGCTTTTGTCTTATAATCATTCAAAGGAACTTTTATAATTAATCAATTCACAAGCTCAGTCGTATGTCTTATCGTTTAAAATAAAAAGACGATATTGTTTAAGTGCTTGTGAACTGACAAATTTGTTGTATCGTTACTTTGTCGTATTATATATGTCAATTTAATTAATGCCAAGGCAAGGTGAATTAATACCAGGTGGCCTCGAGAGATCAGGTGACTAAGAAAATATTTCCATATATGAACTATCAACTGTGTTAATATATCAGGTTTTTGACAGGCCAAATATAAATTCGCCGTGCAGAATTTATATTTGGGCTGTGAAAAAAGCTGATACATTAACGCAGTTGGCATGTTACACAATTCGTAGTCACCTGATCCCTCGAGGCTACCTGGTATTAATTCACCTTGATTTGATACCATGAAATGAAACCAGGTATGGGAACTTTAATTTGACGCGAAATAGCATAACTTTTCTCCCGACAAGCAATTTTGATTAAAATAGTTTGAAAATTAAATTGAAATGAATCAAGTATATAAGTATTTATCATTAAGAAGAATGCATTTTCTGGTGTACTTATCACATATATAAAAAATTTCCACAAACTAATCTAACAAATAGAATATTCCCAGACCTGGCCTCAATACAACTATTTGAAGAATGTATAAAATTCAATCGTATAATTGAGAGGCTTAGTGCAATAACTCGATATGCCACAAAAACAAAATATGGAATAATTCGCCTTTTAGTTTTAAACAAAATTTAAAATTGTATGGCTTTTGGTATTTTCTAATTTACGCAGCATAATTAGTTGCAAAACATTAGAATTTATCCTACAATTTCTCTAGGATGCAAAGATATGGAACCTAGCAAGGAAATGAGCACATAAAACCAATTTCTGATTTCATGTGGCTTACCGAGTTATTGCACTAAGCCCTTCAATTATAACGCACTAAATACAAATAAATAAATAAATACACATACGACGTTAATACGATCTTGTGAATTTAACATACATATATCTTACAGGTACACTGAAGATTTTATTGATATTACGAAAAACAGAATCATAATTATATGATTCAAAATAAATTTCGCTCTCACCTACTACATTTTATAAATATGTCAAATAAAGTCAAATTATTAATTAAATAATGTGTACTTTTAATTTTTCGTTTTCCCGGGAAAGCCTCGAAAGTTCCGCGGGAATCATAGCGGGAGTTCCCGGGATGTCACTTTTTTTACTAACAAAACAAAAAAGCCTTTAAAATAATTTTTTTTTAATTAAAATGACAGATGATAATTCAGTCACAGAACACGTTGCTATAACAAATTTATTTTCTAGAAAATACTATTTGACAGCACTATTTGAATATATGCAAATCCAAATTAAATATGCACGTGATTTTATTTCCTTCATTTATAGAATTTTTTTAAAGAATTTGTATTTATATACCTCTTAATTATCTCACTAGGACGGACGTCAATAATATTAACAATAATAGAATTATTATTAGGAATCATATAATAAAAATTTATAATAAAATAATAGTGATAATTATGAGCAGCATGCTGTGCAAATTATATGAAGCAAAACACAGAACAACACCCTCTCACTAATAAATGAATAGAAATTATATTAATGTATTTAATCACACATTCAGTTTATTCAAGTACACATGCTGCATATAAAATGCAAAAAGTGCAGTACTATTAATTCAAGTCAACAAATTAATGTGGACAACAACAAACAGATGCACAGCACAGAACACATCTGCACCATTAAATCCATTTAGAAAATTACACCAACGATGATGACTGACTAACTGTACAACCAACAATAAACTGCACACAAATAGATACATTTACATAGCCACACGCTCACCCACAGCAGAGCCTCATGCATGTATTCATAAAAATGAAATGCGATTTAGAAAACAGAAGCATCAATAATAATAGAGATGGAGCTGAAATAAAAGCTGCATATAAAACACCACTCTGTAAATGTTAAAGGAGTAAAATAACGAAAAAGTTATAATTCGTCTGCTTAAAAGGATTCAGTTGTTCATGAAAGCATATCGCTATTACCGCACAATACAGCGCAAAGTCATTAAGAGCAATTTTTATGTTAGTAATTTTACACAAAACTGAAATGCATGCAAACAAACAAAATAAGACAAAAAAAGTATTAAACAAAAATTAAAATAGAATAATGGAGTGAAGTGAGCACACGGAAAAAAATTATCATTTTAAAGTCCTTTAAAATGATACCAATATTACTAATGTGAGTTTGATGTTATGATCGATATGACCAAATAGATACATCACTTGCCACATTCAGTTTTTTCTGTAGGTGGAAAATATATGACTGTCCATTAATCTAGAGAGAAAATATTGTCAAACTGCGTACTTGGTTTTTCATTTCGTTATCTTTTGTCCTTTTTAAATAACTTTAGATTTTTTATGAATGATTAATTTAAAAGAGTTCTAAGAATTCTAATCAACTTTGTCATCGAAACCACATTTTGTCTTATATAGCAGAATCTAAAACGCTTAGAATCTTAAAACTCGGCCAGTTTTTAAGAAAATTACAAGTCATACAAAATGTTTCCCCCCTGTGGTTCAGCTACAGACTTCAAAAGCTTTCCTATGCCGATTACGTTACTCCTCCTCTATAACCATTTAAATTTTAAGAGAAAGCCAGAAGTTCCATACTTATTACTACTTTTTTTATTTATACCGCTGTGCGGCAGTGGTTTCCAAATTATTATAGCAAAATTTACGAAAAGTACAGGATGGCGTATGAGTATTATAATTTAACATATTGATAAAATATTAAGTATACGCCAAACTGCTTCAACCAGTCTGTGAAATTGTTCCTATAATAAAGGCGACACACAGTGGTTCCAATTTGAAAAAAAAATTTTAATAAATCTGTATCTTTGTAATTTGGGATCCGATTACAAAACAATATATGTAAAAATCATAAAGGAGTACCTAAGCTTTCCACACAGAAAAAAAAGGAATATAAAATCAAAGTGTCGCAATTTTGATTGGAAGTTATATTAAATTTACGAGAAATACTTTGTTGTTTAAGTGTAATGGTATTTATGTGCTTTGTTCATTGCTACAATTCACTGTTGTGCTTAGTTGTGTGAATTGTTGTTGTTTATTTTTAAATAGCCGACAAACATCGCATGTTAATTTTAGACGGAAAATTATTAATCTAATCTTAAATCTCTTTGGTTTAATATTTTTCATGTTAAAATAACATTGTTATCAAGGTTACATTTCATTTTGAATCAACAGGACTATAGCTTTAGTTTCAAATAAATTTTATGTTAAATCATCAACTAAATCATGTTGAATTAAAATTAAATGAATGTTACTTATGATAGTATTTATTTAGTATTTATCTAAAGTAAAGTTTGAAGCTGTTGTGGCTTGACTAACAAAGCTAGTGCACCGAGTTCAAATTTTGGCTGGGGCAGCCAACTGCAAAACACATTTTTCTGATGCCTATGCGATAGGCTTGTCAGACGGCCTTGAATAAGCTTGATTGTCAAGATATTTTAGGTGTTGTCAAGTTGCAAGCTCAACTATAATTTGTCAAGCTGAAGTTATATTTTTGATTTAATGATGCCTATACACATCTAAAAAGAAATAACTTCAAAAGTTTTATGAAAAATTTCTCAGTATACAATAGGGTGGAGCGTGAGATTTTTTTTTCGAATTTCAACTTCGAATAGCACTAAAACGTTGCATTTTATTTTTAGATAAATGGGAAAAATAATGAAAAAAATATTGGGTAGGTCCCCTACCGCAGCATCAAGATTTTGAATGTGATATCAAATCGATCAATTTGTGAAACATTTTATGATGCAACATTAAAGAGCTTTTATAACTCATTTCCACTGTTTTTATACATACAAAGTCACATTTCAGACAAACTTGAGATGAAATAATGAAGCAAATTTTCGAATTCTTAAGTCTTTGTCATATGTATATCTTGCAAAAACATAAAAAAAACATTTTCTAAGCTAATTTGAGGTGGCTGAACACGAAAATGGTATTCATTTATTTTTCTTAATGCGTGTTTTCCCGATATTCGCGAAAAACAAGTTTTCTTTTTTTTTGGTTTTTTCGTTTATTGGCAAAAATTCCAAAACCGGCTCATCTGAATAAAATAAATTATACACTGTTGTATAGATATCTCTCTATTCTTTCATTCAATACACTAATTGTGCCGACCGTAAAAAAAGTTGTGTTACAGGCTTTAAAAGTTTAAAAAAAAATATTTTTAGACCTTTCACCAAAAACTATAATTTTAAATTTCTCCATTAACATGAAAAAATATAAAAATAGAAAATATACTGAGTATATTTTTTCGGGCTGTACGAATATTTCAAAGGTAATTTTGTGACGATCAAATGATGGATACAATCGCTGAATTCTGGTAAAAAATAAGAAAGTTATTAGCCCTTAAGCGCAAACAGCTATATTATTTTTTAGTTATTTTTCATACAAAATTAATTTAAATCAGTTTGTATCAAAAAAAAATTTGATTGAAAATAATTTTGTATGGGAAATAAAATCAGCTTTTTTCACTTAATGGCTTATAACTTTCTTATATTTTGTCAGATAACCTCGATTTTAAAATTTTTTCATTCCGCCCAAAATTGTTTTTTACGTGTAGCCTTCAAAAAATTATTAAAATTTTTTTCTATATTAATAAAGCAAAATAAAATTCCTAAAATTTCTCTAGCTTCCAGCCGAGGTAGAGGGCTAAAAGATATGTGGAAAAAAAATAAAAAAAAAAATTTTTTTGTATACAATTTAGCTAAATGCAACATTCTGGTGGTATTCGAAATCCCTTCATACACCAACGCCACCACTCTAGTGTACAAGTACCAAAACAACTTAAAACAATGTTCCTTTCACTAATATATTGTATACAGTCTCTTGCGTTTCGTAAACATTTGGAGTCTCCTGGGAATAGATGCGACTAATTTTTGATATCAACCATCTGGATTTTTTTTGTTCTTCTAATATGACCTTTTTGGCTCAGATTTGAGGAAAACCATGTGCTTCTGGTCTTTTTTATCGAGATAAATTTCATGACATAATCTTACTTTGATCTTACCAGTAAAAAAATTTCATGGTTTTTGAAGCACTAAGGATTTCAAAACTGAAGGATCTTAGTTCGATTCTAGTTGAAGTTAATATAACGAATAGTGAGTAAAAATATAAAATAAATAAAATTACGAAATAATAAGAATTTAAAATGACGTTAGCGCCTTTGGAACACGTCTACGTACGTCCATTCATCATCCTTTCCAATACACATCAACCCTATTTTTAAATATATATTTTTAGTTTTAGTGCTGAACATTTTGATGATGTCAGCAGGTTTGTAACCGCTAATTTAACTCTGTAACAGTAAAAACCTGTGGGGTTATTATGTATTTCGATTCGAAAATCAAAAACTTTCGAGACTAATTTCCGTTTCGAAAGTAAAATGGTATTATATAAAACGTTCGTAAGTAATGCAGAGTTGCATATGTACAAAAACGGGTAAAAGCAAGTGATGCCCATTTGAAAAACTTGGTGTTATTCTTATTTTAATGTCAAAGTTGTCAGCAGTATTGCATAAAAAACATTTGTAAACTGTTTTATTTTTTAATTTAACCCTCATATGTACGTTAGTGCGAAGAAAGCAATTGAAACGAGCGCACCCGTTGATGTGAGCATACAAGTGTCTACAAGACTACCACGTCAGTATTGAGTTAGACCTGACAAAATACGTTATAACTTTTTATTAAACCATTGAAATTATCTCTTTTTTCTCTATATTGATTAGCTTAGGTATAAGCTAAAATTAATGTTAAACTTTTTACCAAAAAAATAATATGTATATGAAGTTTTTTGTTTTCGTATGGATGTAAGTTTTTTAAGGCTAATTTATGACGTGCCAATAATTTTGTTTTTAATAAGATTTGTCGTTTTGTTTTCAACAAAAAATTACAATAAATAGCAAACTACTACTTTAAACTAAAATCAAAAATATTTGCAGTGGGTTTACAAACGGAACTTTGAAAATATAAGCAGTCCAAATAGTGTCTATTGTACTACCACGTCAGTGGAATTGCGATAACGAAGTCACATCAATTGCAGAGGGTTAGAAAAAGTTATTTTTCCATCATTCTTAAAGTCCTATGAATGAATGAATTTAAATTAAACGGGAAACAAAGGACACCGCGACAGAAGAAGATCCATTGTATGCCTTGACAGGTGCTAGCGCACCTCATCTAGAGCTACTCTTCTGAGAAATTTCAAGTTTGCCAGTGGTGCTAGTATTAAAATCCTATCTTAGTAAATATGTACATACAAATACAAAATAATAGAAACAAATAAAATAAAAAGAGTAACAGCGATTTATGTGTCTATATTGTGCAGTTTTCGTTGTTGCGATTTGAGCAGAAAAAACTTCTCATTAATTATTTTCTATTATTTTTTCTGATTAGTGCAAGAAAAATCATATTTGATATTTTGGAAGTTATATTTTGTAATTCACGACTTTGCTTACAATTTTTCACAATAAAGTTAAAAGCGTTTTAAGATTTTCAATTCTTTCGACAACGAAAAAGCATTCGAACAATATATGAACATTTTAACGTATTTAGAATTTGCTTTCGTAGTACATAATTGGGTTTATCCGAAAGACTACTTTTTGTTCTCCGTAGGGGGAAAACATATGTACGGTTCGAAAGACAAATTTCCGAACGTTCGTAAATAAATATTCGTAAATCGTACTAGATAATTCAATTTGTACGACTTCGTATATTTTGCTATTCGAATCGAATTAAAAAATAACACCCCTGCTTTTTTGAAGCAGTTTCTTTACTGGGTCAGATTATTGATGAGCTTGTTTTCTTACTAAAGCCACATTCAGCCATACGAGGAAGTTTTGGAGCACTTAAGAGGAGTTAGCTTTTAGTTTTCTTACAAGAAAACGTTCTTCTGCATCAGAAAATAATTTGTTGTTAGTCAGTTTTGGTTTGTGTTACACATTTTTGTGTGTGAAGTTCTCTTATGAAAATCAAGCTGACTTTAATGAAATATCAAGCTAGTGTAATATTTGAATTTGGCATTCCTATGCCAGAAAAGTATATTAAAATATTAAATATGATTAATTGTTGTATAAAATGTTATTTTAATGCACAACGTCAATTAAAACAGAATACTATGTAAATATATATAAAAAAAATGTATGTGTGTATGTATGTATGTACGCTCAATCGCAATAATGTATCCCAATTACTTATTGAAGGATAAGAGAAAAAGCAAATAAAAATGTAAAAAGATTTATCTTTTAAACAAAAATTCATTTATAAATTTTTTCTGAAAAAATAAAAATAAAAAATAAATATACAAAAGGAGGAAAAATATGCTTTGATATTTATTAATGATATTAATGGCATGGCGGCATGTTTATCACTCAAATGGAAAAGTTACTAAAGAAGAATTTTCAAAATAAACGATCAATTATGATGAGAAAAATGAAGAAAATTTAATTGACATTTAAAATCATTGAAGACAATTTTAAATAGAATATATCTATGGCAGTAAGGACAAACTGTTTATGTCTGCGTTTATCTTTTGCATTAGAGTATTTTTAAACTTTAATTTTTAAACTTTAATAAATTTAATCAGACTGCAGCTATCTGGCTTCCAAAAACTAACAATTGGACTTGTTAATGAGTTGTTTAGATAGTTTTTTTTTTCCTTTTTGATACAGAAATACTCAACTATGCCGAATCTGATATACTCACTTAATCGTATAACAGAATCGTAATCTGCGTACAATTCTAAACATTTTTCGCCAAAAAAACCAATAGCCCACGCAAATCGGCATGAAGTTAAAACATGGATTAAAACACATAAAACCAACAGACCAGTTCTCCTTGGCTCCTCCGATTTTTATAATCTTTGGTACGAATGATACCTCTGACATAAGTAGTATTAGTGCAAAATCTTGGCTCAATATACATTCTGGCTCGCTAAATATAGCGACAATTCAACAAAAATGTACTAAACCGACTTTACAAAATTGTGTATATAACTATTTACAACCTAAATCACAAAAACAATTTTGATTAATAAGAGACTTATTAAACGAATTTTTGTATGAAAATTTGTTTTATTAATCTGTTATGTCAGAAAATTTTTTTATGAATTAAGGCATTAAAAACAACTTACCTAGAAGGTGCATTGAGGCGTCGTATTAAAGGGCACAAAACATGCTTAAAACTAGGGATGTAACGAATACCGATACCGATACCGATATATCGGCGATACATCAGATTTTCCGATACATCGGTATCGGCGATATTTTACTGTCGATACGACGATACTTTTAAAAAAATTTTCAGCGTTTTTTTTTAACAAATAATTTATTTTTGTCGATTTTACCATGAATTAAATTCACTTCGTTATTTTTTAAATCTTATTAATATCAATTTTAAAAATTAATAATATTTTATGCTGTTATTTTGTAAAAAAAATTATTTATTTTTTGTTAATTTTACCATGAATTCAAGTTCAAGTCGTTGTTTTATAAATCTTATTTCAGCAAAAAAAAAAAAAGATTCTCCAAAGAAGTCATGAAAATGTAGAATTCGCGATCTGGAAGTATTGCAAATTTGGATAATTTCTAATTAGTTTTACATATCCTTGCCATTGCAAGAAGTTCTGTTTTTCGATTACCAATTCGGTGGAAGCGATGCTAGGACAAATTTGTTTTTCGGTATTCTATAATGATTTTTCTTCAAGGAAAAAGGATAAAAAATTACCCATTTTCACGATTTTTTGTGCGAATTTAAACTCAGAACTGTATTTTCATGTAAATTTAAGTGAATAAATATAAACTTAGAAGTCTTTTAATAATTAAGCTATTAAGTTATTTAGAAAAATATAAGTTGATAAATGTCCTTTAAAAAAATCGATTTATTAAAAAGCATGGCGAGTATTTTTTAAAATTATAAAGGAATTAAACATTTTTCTTGCTTTTCTACTAATTATCTGCATATTTTTAATATAGATTTTTTGGAAGCAAAGAAAATGTAGCTCCTTAAAAATTACTTCCAATTCATCAATTTTAAATATTCTCTCTTATAATGTAATCTTGTATAATAAAAAAATTGCGCTTGAGTTTTGTTAATCTAAACTTAAACTCAATTTCAATATTCGTATCGGTATCGGAATCGGTATCGGCGATATTTATTTTTAAATATCGGTATCGGTATCGGATCGGCAAAACGGCGTATCGTTACATCCCTACTTAAAACGGCAAATGCTATGATTTTATTTTGCAATCTTCAGAAGCCAAATTTTAGAAACGAAATAGAAAGTTGATCCTTGATGCAAAAATTACACTCCAAAAATTTCACGCACCTGGGACCACTCCTTCCCGTGCCCACTTACGGTTGAAATTTTATTCAATTATATTCATACAGCATTATGACAAGGCTTAAGAAATGTTTCCTCTGCGTATGTCGAATAGCGGCTTTACTGCACGGAAATGTTCTGGATAGCCTGCCTTTGGCCGGGCTTTAGGATTTGCTCCTCTGTGGATGTCAAATAGCGGCTTCGCTGAGTCGAATTTTTTTGTATAGCTAACCTTTAGGCTTAAGCTCGCATGGCATACCTGTTCAACATACGGAGAATAAGCAGAAAATCTTTGATCAGCGCGAAGCCGCTATTTGACATCTAAAGAGGAGGAAAACCTAAAGCCCGGCCGAAGGCCGGCTATCCAAAAAATTTTCATTCAGTGAAGTCACTATTCGATACATTCGATACAGAAGAAATTTATTAAGCCTTAGGCCATATTCGTGGCGCTTAATTTTAAGTGTATTATGTTGGGGATTTATTTCATTTTAAAAATAGGGTTTTATTTCAGATGAAATAAGTGAGAATAAGTAATCCTCATTTAGTTATTCCAAAAATAAACAACACCACATTCGAAAGATCATTTCAGATAAGAGTATGCAGACTTTACAACGATCTTCCTATTAGCATAAGGAATTTTGAACATTCTAGTTCTAGCTTCAAACACAAATTATACAAAGTTTATAACTAAACTAATCTGCTAACAGTATGTTACCATCTTTTCTTTAAGTTACGCAAAAATGTATTCTTTTTCTCAAAGGATTATATGTATATATGTAAATATATAATCAATTTAATTAATTTACATTTTAAATTTTTCTCTTTTAATTGTAATATAAGTTCATCACTTTTTATAATATATTTTAATCATATAGTATGGCCCCATGGGCTCGATTAAATAAATGAAGAAATAAATAAATAAATAAAATAAAATAAGTCCCCAAACATGATGTATTATTTCATTTCTGTTTGGGGCGTTATTTAATTTCGTTAGGGTTTTATTTCATTTTTAAAATTGAGGATTTATTTCATATGAAATAAGACCCAAAAAATTGGGGACATATTAAATGTTTTTCGGAGTTATTTCGTGGGAACTTATTTCATGGCGCCCGAATCTGCATTCCAATTTTTTTATCAGCTCTATTTTTCGAGCTGATAAAAAAATATTATGGCACATGTACGACATATACTATATTAGCATAACTAAAGAAATGTTTGCCCTATTCAGTAAAATTGAAAGCCAAGCAAACATTGTTTCTAAATCTGCCCATTAGTTTCAGAGATATCGTAAAAGTTTGAACCTAAATGTTAAAAATTTCATAAAAAACTAAAAAAATTTTGTGAATCCAAATTGATTATTACGTTAAGGTTCGTAACATTAGATTCAGAAAGAATTGGGCATGGTTAATATTCCAAGGAACAAGGGAAAAATTAGAGATGTGCGCGAGAGTGTGTTTTCGCTCACGATCACGCACGATCACTAAAAGAATATTTTAAGACTCACGATCACATACGGTCACGATCAAAATTGGTTTTATCACACACGCTCACGCACGACAAAAGCCTAAGCTTTCATGACACTTATTTTTTATATCCCAGAAAACACAAAATCGACCGTTTAAAGTTTTAAGAATTTTTTAGTGTCATACAAGAACGAGTTTTTGGACCAATGAAATAATATACATGGGCGATTCTCCTTCTGACTGTACATTTTGGGTCTTTTATTATTTTTTTAACTTTACCAATTTAATTAATAGAAATATTAAAAGTTAGGATTCATGTTATATTTTTTGCCTCATTCAATGGATAATAATATAAAATATTTTTAGGTTTTTAAAAATTTTTGTGTATTGAGCGTTACATTTGTTTTCACGGTTGTTCTGGGAATGATTTTTGCGAAAAAAATATACCACAAAAAGTGAGTATTGGGTTTTAAGGCACAATACTACACCTGCTCTCGAAAAAAAATAAAAATCGCAGGACGAAATTAAAAGTTATGACCATTTTTTAAACTTTGACTTCGGTTCACATGGAAATGTAAAAAATTAGTATCTTTTAAAATAAGTATTTACAAAGATTTATACATTAGCAAAAGTCAGGCTAACTGTTCTTTCAAATTATATAAATTTTAATAGAATCTACCGACAATGTTAAAAGTTTAGTCAATTTTAAATGATTATTCGTACCAAAATACAACCTACCTAATAAGAGATTTTTCGAAAATATAAAAACCCAGTGTGGTAGAATCAAAATTTTTTAAAGCAAATAAAAATTTCGTAACGGATAATGCTCTATATGTTGTTTCTGCACTTCCCCTGTATTTTACCGTCCAAAAATTTATAGATAAATTATACTTGAGAATTTTTAACGGAACGGTCAATACATTTTCTTATGAATTTAATATTTTTTTTTTCGAACACACACTATATTTTGAATTTAAAACAATTCAGACTTTTACAATTCAGACTTTTTACATAAAAACATCGTTATCACGAAGACACCGTTAAAGCGGTACTCAAGAGGAAATTGTAAAAACTTTGTCGAAATATCTGATAGAATTCCCTGCGACTTCTGAAGAATCTTCTAGTGAAACTCCAAAGGAATTTTCGACATGTCTGAGCAATGTTGGAAAAATGTCTGACAAATAATCAGAAAATTTTCTGATTTAATTAACTCAAAGCCTTTACGTCCTTTCGTATTACTGTCAGATATAAACTTAAAACATTTGTCGTCGAACATTTTCTTTTGCGTGAGAGTGATGAAATAGAAATATATACCACTTGTATTCCTATCTCGCTCTTTTGCACTGAAAAATAAAGTTTTCGGTAAACAATGTTTCTCAGTGTAAATCAGCACTAAGACAAAAGAGGAAATTTTATTCAGCTAGCTACGAAATGTAATTTCGTGAGTGCGTGAAAATTACATTTTAAAATAACGCAAGATCACGCACGGTACTTTATTTTTAAATCACACTCACGCACTATTGCGTGATTATTTTTTAATTTAAGCACGATCACGCGTGATTCACGCGTGAATCACGCCTGACACGAAAAATTCACGACATTTGCACATCTCTAGGAAAAATTAACATCAACTTAATAATTGAGTTATGAATTTTTAGTCGAACTGTATGGTTTTTATCCAAAGTTATTTAATTAGTTTGGCTTAAGTTCATTTTTAATTTAATCTTTCGATCAAAACTTAATTTTTCAACTTACACAACGGAACAGAATAGCGCCACTTTCGGAAGCCGCTACACTTCCATCGTCTGTGCTCACGTGTATTTTGCTTATCACCACTTGTCAGGTGACTCTGTTGAATGTGATTTTAATTCTTATACATATATCTATCTTATATATCGACGGCCTATATTCAAAATCATCTACATATAATAAAAATCACAACATTTCAGGAGAGCATAAAAACTGTTTACTTCGTTCATTGATATGTTATTTAAAAATCTTTGTTCTATAATATATTTTAAAATCCACGACTCAAAAAAATAGTGAAAAAATTAATTAAGTAAATTTTTAACAAATAATATGATTAAGTTTTAATGCGAAATCTAAATTAAAGAGCAAAAACGTTTACAATATATTGCGATTTCCGCGATTTTACCAACTTTTGCTGAAATTTTGCAAAATTATGGCTTGTTATAGGCGTAATTTTCCAAAGTTTATAGTTTTTGGGTCAGTTAATCAAGAGTAACATTTTAATCTTACATATACAGGGTGTTTTTTTAGAGGTATAGAACTTCGAATTGAAATAGAACACAAGAAAATCGTTTTAATGTCCATCAATTTGGCTTTATTGGAAGGATAATTTTATGCCATTAATGTTTAAATATGATTTCGGGCATGTGGCCGCCGCGGCTGGCTCGAATAAAGCCAATTCTACAGGTCCAATTTTCAACCACTTTTTCGAGCATATGGGGCCGTATGTTGGCAATAACGCCACGAATGTTGGCTTCCAAGTCCCCTAACGTTTCTGCTTTGTTGGCGTAGACGAGCGACTTCACATATCCCCAAAGAAAATAATCCAATGGTGTCAAATCACACGATCTTGGTGGCCAATTGACAGGTCCATTCCGCGAAATTATGCGCTCATCGAATGTTTCCTTCAATAAATCGATTGTGACGTGCGCTGTGTGGCATGTAGCGCCGTCTTGTTGGAACCACAACTCATCCACATTCATGCCATCCAATTCGGGAACAAAATAGTCGGTTATCATGGCTCTATACCGGTCTCCATTAACGGTAACTGACTCTCCAGCATTATTTCGGAAGAAGTATGGCCCAGTGACTCCACCAGCCCATAGAGCACACCAAACAGTCAGTTTTTGTGGATGTAATGGCGTCTCAAGGGTCTCATGTGGATTCTCTACACTCCAAATGCGGCAATTTTGCTTGTTGACGTAGCCATTCAACCTAAAATGAGCCTCATCACTGAACAAAATTTTGCGATGAAAATCAGCATCGAGATCAATCTCATTTTCGGCCCATACACCAAAATTACGACGCATTGCATGGTCTCGCGGCTTTAATTCTTGCACAAGCTGGATCTTGTAAGGTCGCAAGCCAAGATCTTTGCGCAAAATCGTCCATAAAGTTGATGGACAAAGCTCCAATTGCTGTGCACGGTGGCGAATCGATTCATTCGGGTCCTCTTCAACACTTTGCTCTACAGCGGCAATTGTTTCTTCGGTGCGCACTGTTCGACGTCTCTGCGGATGCGTATTATCACATAGAGTAAACGTAGTGCGAAAACGATCCATGGTTAACCGAATTAATTGCTCTGATGGACGATTATGTCGACCATAAAATGGACGGAGCTTGCGGTAAACTTCGCGAACTGAACCATTATTTTCGAAATAAATTTGCACGATTTGCAAGCGTTGTTCTTTTGTCAACCTGTTCATGATGAAATGGCAAACCAAACTAAATATTAATCACTTGACAGCTGACAAAATGGCCGCCAGTTAAAAAAGTGATGCCAACTTAAAGTTCTATACCTCAATAAAAAACACCCAATATAAGTAAGTTTTTGCGAGTTTTCGTAATTTTCGCGATGTTTTTCGAGCTCTTGGCATTCCTTACAGTTTGAGCAAGTTTTATTCATACGAGATTATCAAAAAAAATAAAAATAAATAAATAAATAATATATAAAAAAAATTCAGATGATTTCAATTTAAATTGAGTTTATGTGAATAATATATCGAGTCATAACCGCCAAAAAAGCTCAAGCGACATTCTTTTCGAAAATCGTTTTTGGACGAAAACCGATTATTTACGATAAATCGGACTATTTGTCAAAGTTTCAAAGTCCTGCCATGTACCGTTACGGAAATACAGCAAAAGAAATTTTAGCTTAAGTGCATTTTCCCTTTAAAATTTTAATTTGTTTACATTTTTTTTTGTTACTGCAATGTGTCGCTTAGGGTAAAATTCTCTTTTGCAAGTAGAGCAAAAGTAGTGCCAAAAACTGCAAGGATATCAATGAAACGGTAAAAGAACAGCTTGAAAAGGATAATAGTTACTAGTTTTAAAATAATTTGATTAAATTGATTTTTCATGAAATCAATGTCTTAAAATAGCTTAACCCCGACAAACAAGCGTTGTCTAATAGGAAATATATGAAAACTATTAACATTACATATAACAGTCCACTACAATCCTATATAGCCAATATAAGGGCTCTACTTCGATTTAAACCAAGGATAACTAAAAAATACGTCTCCTGTAAAATTTACTTTATGGCGCTTAAGCTTTTTTGGCGGTTATAACACGATATTATGAGATAGAGGATTTTGCCTTCGTAAAAAGTTAACTGCGTAAGATAGAGAAACAAAAAAAAAATTACGATAAAAAAGCAAAATTAAAATTTTTTACTTTTAATTGATTAATTGGAAATGGCTTGCCCTATTCAGTAAAAAAAAATTCGACAACAAAATTATCTTTAAGCCTAGCGAACATTATATCGAAATCCGGCCATTAGTTTCAGAGACATCGTAAAAATTTGAGCCTAAAAATTAAAAATTTCATAAAAAATTTTAAAAATATCAAAAGTTGTCCACCAATTTTAAGTATAAATGTCTTATTTCTGTTAGAATATATTAAGCTATGTATATGATACTGGACAAAAAATGGGACCGTTCGTGTATTTTTTTTTTTATAAATTTCTAAACACAAAAATTTTTTAATTTTTAATGAAATTTTTAATTTTTAGGCTCAAACATTTCCAATATCTCCGAAACTAATGGGAAGATTTAGAAACAATTTTCGCTAGGATTAAAGATAATTTTCTTGTCGAATTTAGTTTTTCTTTTTTACTGAATAGTGCGAACCATTCTCCAGTTATGCTAATATGAATGAAAAAGTTTACCGAAATTTGAAAAATTGTTGGAATTTTTTTTTGTTATTTTAATTGTTATTTTAAAAGTATTTATTTTGTTGAATTTACGATTTAGATAAAAGTCAGTAAGGCAAAAGCTGTTGAGAGAAATTGGCAGCCAAGAACTTTTTAGAAGAAAAATTTTCATGATTGGTCACATTTTTCGACTTGTTGGTCATCATGCCATATAAATGTAATTTAATCAAATTTGAACTGCAAATCGGCACGGGAAGGCGTGGTCCCAGGGGCGTGAAGTTGTTTGAGAGTAATTTTTGCATCAAGCCTTCGCTTTTTTGGGGGCGATGCTGAGACCAAAAATATTTCCACTTTAAAAAATAACGGACACCCTAATGTACATTGCAACATATATCCTTTATTTCGCTTTGGGGATTTTTGTTTATTTTGGGGACTTTATAGTTTTAACGTTTTTGGGTTTTTTTGTTTTATTTAACTTTTTTTTTTGTTTGACGAGTTTTTGTTTTGTGTTTTGAGATTTTCTTTTTTTTAGTTTTTGTGCGTTTTTTGTTCTAGCGTTTTTTTTTCATTTCGTTTTGGTTTTTTATTTTGGGTTTTTAGTTTGTTTTTTTTTTGTTATTTTCTAGTATTGGTGATTTTTTTCGTTTTGGCGGTTTTTGCCGTTTTGCTGCTCTTTCCGTTTCAGTGTTTTTTCATGTTGTTTCGTTTAAGCAATTTTTTATTTAGGGTTTTTAGTTTTGGCATGTTTTTTTTGTTTAAGCGATTTTATCGTTTTCGAGCTTTTTTTCATTTTAGCGCTTTTTCCATTTTGCCGATTTTATTAGTTTTGTACATTTTTTTATTTTATGGTTTTTTGTTTAGGGGTTTTTGTCGATTTTTTTTGCGGATTCTTATCGTTTATCGTTTCTTTTTCGTTTTAGTGCTTTTTTTCATTTTGGCGATTTCTCTTCGTTTTGATTATTACTTTAATTTCTAATTTTGGGTTTTTTAGTTTTGGCATTTTTTTGCGTTTTATTTTCATCTTGTCCGTTGAATTACTTTAAGGGCTACATTTTAATTATTAATTTACTCTTTAATTATTATTGGTTTAGTTCACGCAAATTTGGTAACTGTTTACTAGTTAAATTGGTAAAATTTTCCATACATTTTCTTGTCAAAAATTTTTTAAATAAACTTTACAGTAACAATATATATGGAAATTTTTACCAATTTAACGTTAAAACAGTTACCGAAAATTGCGTGAATTCCTCTACTGTTTTTTTCAAGTGTCTCTAATTATTACCCTACGTCTATACCTGATATATTTTTATCAGAACAAAAGTCAATCTTAATATTGAAAAATAATTTGTTTTATGTTAGCTGTTTTTCCTATATGGAATTTGACATTTGTCATGATATATCAGGCATAGACGCAGGTTTACGGTTCTTAAGATACAGCTTATTTCCAAATTACATTACCTGGTAGAATGTTGTTTGTTTGTTTGTTTGTTTGTTTTTACCATTAGTTACTGTTGGCTTTAAAATGCTGCACTAACTGCGAAAAGTTTAAGAGTTTGGCTCTTATGACTTCCAAGATACAGCTAACTGTCAAAACTACATACTCAAAATTACATTAACTGATAGCGTACTCTATAATTTTTAGTTTGTTTTTTTTTTGGCATTCGTTACTATTGTCTTTAAAGAGCTGCGCTAGATGTAAAAATTTCAAGAGATTCCAAGATACAGCTAATGGTAAAAATTTCTTGGTCAAAATTACATTAACTGATAGAATACCCTTTAATTTTTATTTTTTTTAAATTTCAGTATTTTTTGTTGTAGTTTGTGTAATACAGTAACTTTGAAAATGTCAAGTGTCTGTATATTACATTAGGATTTCAAAATGTTTCGTTGCTCGCTTTAGAGCACCCTTTAATTATTAGCTTTATTGTTGTTGTAGCCATAGTTACATATTTTGTGAAAATTTCAAGTCCGTGCCTCTTACCGTTCGCGAGATAAAAGCCTATTACAGACAGACAGATGGACGGACAGCGTAGGGAAAACAATGGGGTTCCTTTTCACCTTTGGTGTACGAAACCCTAAAAATCACTTGAACAAAAGCAATTATTGGAGTTCATGAACGCTTAATTTTTTGTTCGAACGGAAATTTTCCAATTGTTTTTCGTTTGACACAAATACGGTTTTCATGAACGCAGTCAGCTGGTTTTGATGAGAAAGTGTTGCCAAAACAATTCGTATTGGATTCTATAAACAGAATGAATACCAATCAAAACAACTCAATTCCTAAAGGGGTTTTGTTTTCTTTTTAACTCTTTTAAGATTAAAGTCGGATTGAAACAAATCAGTTAACGCAAAAGACATCAAAAACAGCCAAATATTTAAAGTATCTACAAAAAAAATTTGAAATTCTAGGAAAACAATATACTTTTCAATTATTTAACTAAAATGTTTCTTTTTGTATTTAACTTTTCAACTTTTGCTTAATCTAATTCTTGGAACATCGTTTTTCTCGAATCTTTTATGGTGCATGTTTTACTTTAATGGTATTAATTTTAAGAAAACATTTGTTTAAAGAAGAATATATTAAATAAAATCTAATTCGAAAATCATTGTTAAACTTCAAACGATTGCAAAAAATACAAAAAATTGGAATGCTTTCACAATGGGTTGATATAAAAACGAGAATATACTGAGTGAAATAAACGAAGGAATGAGAATATACCTCAAACAACAACTCTTTGATAACACAACGCAACAATTTTGAACTTTTTGAAAGTTTCGGAAATCAAAATAGATAATTATTATGTATTTTCATCTGTTGAATTCAGAAATCACCATTGAAATTTCCGATTAGCTCCAGTTTTAAATATTTTCATGCTTTTTTTATTCTTCGCATCATATTTCCGGACAGGTCCTCAAAATCATAAAACATATTATGGATTATTAATCTACACAAAAATACCTTTCTTTTGAGTGTAATTTTGCTGATGTGAGTTCCACGGTAGCTTAATGGTATTCCAGCATATTGAAAATTGTGTGTTTTCACTTTAGCCCCTAAAACTTTCAAATACTTTTTATCATTCCAATGGTAAGCACAAAATGGATTTGAACAATTTTTTCTATGAAAATTGGGGAGCCATTAAGAAGGTCTTGATATATTTAGAAAACAGAAACAAGAAAAATAACAAAGATATGATCCTTTAAAACAGTCGCAATTTAAAATTCCATGGATAGTTTTTTTTTTTAATAAAATTTGGATTTTTTCTGAAGGCAGCTACGCCAATTTTATCATAACCTTAGAACGACTTGGGCAGTTTTGATAAAATAATATTTTATATACTCAAATTTTTTGTTTGCAAAATTTAAAAAATGTTTGCTATTAAGCTTGTTAATCGGAGGGTGATTGAGTATTGAATAATCTTTCTCTGATCTTAATGCCGCTGTAGCTGATAAGTAGAGATGCTACCCTATTAGTCCAGAGGCCGGTCGTAGGTTCGGTTCCTGCCAATGATCGCTGTTGTTTCCGCAGGCAAGCCAAAACCCATCGTGGGTTGTATTTCTTTTTGTTTTCAATAACAAAACTATTTACAAAATAGAATTTAGATCGACTATATGTAAGTAAGCCTTACAGAGGCACTAAGCACAGAAAAATTGCAATGTAAAATCGTCGAAAACCAGGTTAATTTAACATTTTTCGGTAGTGATTTTGCTTCAAAGGTGTTTCGTGTTAATTCAACATGATTTACCATAATCTTGAAGGAACATTAAGCCTTTTGTTTCAACTAACATAAAGATAATTTTAATTGAATTACTAACATTGATTTCATTTACAGTTTAAGAGTCTTTGGATTGTATTTATATTATAACATCGTGTAAGGTGATGTCACTAATGTCAATACTGGATAAAAATCTTAATGTCATAATTTCCCGCTTTTTATATCAACATTATTAACATTACCTTCGGGATATTTAATTCTGTTTAAGATTTCCACTTCATTTTGAACTGCCATAATCGCTTTACTTGTATTAATAATTATAAATATAATAAACCTTGTATTGAATATTGAAAATAATTCTATTTTCGTTTATTTATTATCGCAACACTTTCATCGTTTTATAACTGACTAATTGCTTGAGCGATTATAAAATCCATCAAGGGAGTAATGTTACAGATTACCCTTTCTAATTTATCTTACTGGCTGGTATACTTACCTCCATCTTCAAATCATCTTATCATCGCCAAGTCCAGGTTTTATTCACCTTTTGAATTAACTATATTTCATGTCGATTTAATATTGCACTACAGTTAAATCAAATTGAAGTTGATACTGAAATAATACGGAAAATCATGTTGAATCAAAGCTATTTCGAGCTGAAACAATGTGCATTTGATATTGGAACAACACGAAGAATCATGTTGAATCAAAGTTATTTCAAGTTGAAACAACGTGAATCTGATTTTGAAACAGCACTAAAAACCATCTTGAATTATAATTATATCAAACAATATGACTTAAATGTAGCTATGTAGATTTGATAGTCCATGCGCTAACCACTGCAGCCACAACAGTTTCAAACTTTACTTTAGCTATACACTAAATAAATACCCATCGTATGTAAAATGAATTTAATTTTAATTCAACATAATTTAAATGATAATTTAACATAAAACTTATTTGAAATTAAAGCTATAGTCATATTGATTTAAAATGAAATGTAACGTTGATAACACAGTTGTATAACTTTTAGATTAATAATTTTTTATTTCAAATTAATATGAAACAATGGTAATTTTAAACCAACAGCAGTAAATTTTTTGCTGGTAATTTGTTTTTTGTTGTCTACATAGCCGACACATGTAAGAATAAACAACAACAACAACAACAAGTCACACAACTAAGCACAACAGAGAACTGTAGCAATGAACAAAGCAAATAAAACACTTAAACGACAAATTATTTATTGTAAATTTTTTTCTGTGTGTATTTATACGGACTGAAAGAAATTTAGAGGTCTTATTGATCTTACGACACATACAGCAACGGAAGGAGCGTATGAATATTATAATAAATTCAGTAAAGTGCGACTTTGGCTCGCACACGAAGGGTTCCGTACGAATACACATATATCTCTCTTTGTTTCTGCTCTTTTTTCATTTTGGCAAATTTTTAGTTTTCTTTTTTGTTTAATTTACGTTTTTTTTAATTTTTTTAGTTTTTTTTAGCGATTTTTTTCTGGTTCTGGCGCTTATTTCATTTTGGCGATTGTCTCGTTTTTTTGTTTTTATCAATTTTTTGCCAATTTTTTCAGTTTTGGCGTTTTTTTGGTTTTGGCGTTTTTAGTGATTTACGTTTAGTGATTTACTAAAGCTTTAGCGCTTTTTTCAGTTTTGGCGCTTTTATCGGTTTTGAAGATTTGTTTGCCACTTTTTTCGTTTTGGCGATTTTTTTAGTTTTAGCGCTTTTTTTTGGCTCTTTATTCATTTTGGTGTTTTTTTTTCATTTTTGGAGATTTTTTTTCGTTTTTTGATATTTTTAGTTTTAGCGATTTTTTAGGTTTTAGTGGCTTTTCCTTTTGACGGCTTTTTTCGGTTATTGGTTTTTTAAGCTTTTTTTTTTGTTATCTTTTTAGTTTTTGTAATTTTTTGCGTTTTAGTGATTTTTTATTTTGGTGTTTTTTCTTTAAGCGCTTTTTTTCATTTTGGCGATTTTTCGTTTAGACATTTTTTTAATTTTGGAATTTTTTAGTTTTATAATTTTTTAAAATTTGAAGAGGCTGCCTCTTACGGCTTACAAGATAGAGCAAATTGTCTAAGCTACGTAGTCAAAATTACATTACTTGATAAAACACCCTTTAATTTTTATTGTTTTAAATATCAGTATTAATTGGTGTGATCTATTCTACAGACTACACCATTTAGCACTATCTTTGAAAATTTAAAGTGTCTATATAAGTGCGTGTATATTACATTAGTATTTCAACATTTTTCGTAGCTCGCTTGAGAACACCCTTTATTTTTTTATGTCATATATTTATTGCTGTAGCGGGCAAAGTTGTACATATGCTGGGAAAATGTCAGGTCCATAACTCTTACGGTTCCCGAGAAAACAGCCTGTGACAGACATCCAGACAGACAGACGGACAGACAACGGAGAGCTTAGCGAAAACAATAGGGTTGCTTTACACTTTTGGTGTACGGAACCCTAAAAATTATGAACGAAATGATGAAGTTTGTATACATTCTAAAAGCATATTTTTTAAAATTTGGAGCATATTTTAAAGTTTTTGGTGCATATTTAACAAGCAAAAAACGCATTTTTAGGGCATATTTCGGGTTTCCCTGTTTATGAAACAATCATTGAAAGCAAATTTGGTTATTTGTTTACTAAAAATTTAAACTTAAATTTCGACTGTTCTTCTATAGAGAACATTTCATTTTGTTGCACGCTGTTATTGAAGAAATGGAGTACTATACTTTTAATACCATCCATCTACTTTTCAAGATAACATTTTTTAACAAGTCACCTTTTTTTATAACTCAAGCATTAAAAGTGACAATAAATCGATGCAATGATATAGACTGTTACAATATTTCGGTTAGATTAAGAAGAAAAATGACAACAGGAAGTGCTAAAAGAAATGAAATATTGTTGAAGAAAAGCTCAAAACGGAAATGTTTAACAATAGAATGTTTTTTTTCATTCTGTTTATTTTTGTGTTTTACTTCCAGAAAAAAAACGAGAAAGCTGTTAAAACAAAAGTAAGCAGAAATGAAATAAAGCCAAAATTATTTGTTTATTTTGACTTTAAGTTCAAGCTGTTCTCTTTCTAAATCAGCATTATGACAACAAATCTTTAAATTGTATTATTTGTCATGAAAGGAAATTGCAATTCATTGAAAGAAAATAACTCTATTTCCAATTCATTTAAACTGGCATCTGGGCATGTCATTTCTTTTATTTCGAAGTTAATTAAATAAAAATCAACCAATACAATATTTAAAACAAATGATCAGCAAAGTGAAAAGTTTATTAGTCAAGTTAAGGAAATTAGCTATTTGAGCAAAAAATAAATAAATATAAAAATAATGATGCGTAATTCCAAAAAAATCACAAATAAAAGATTATGTCTAAGACAGGAAACAGTGCAGCCGATTGCAATATAAATGCTTTTATATGGCTGATTCTCATTTACCAGGCTTTTTTCGTGTACATTGAAGGTATGGTAGAATATTTCATCAAATAATCGCATAAATTTGAAAATAAATGTACATACGTTGTTTTTTTTTTTTTTTGTAAGATTGTGCTAAAACCAAAGAACGAAAATACTGTTAATACTCTCTTCATACAAAATGACGTGTCCGTAATGCATGCTGTTGATTTTCCACATTAAGACAGTATGAATTTTTCCAAAAGCGAGTTTAGAATATTTGCATTTACTTCTCTTATTTCACAAATCAAATTTTTGAAAAATAATAGAAATTATAATTTTTTTTAAATTGTTGTTGTCCGCAGTTTTGTGTATTGAGCGTTACACTTTTTTAGTATGCCTGATTACTCAGTTTAAATATTGAAATTACATTAACAACATACACTATAATAACAACTTAGGTTTATACTACTAAATATTTAAAAGTTTTGTAAACTTTTTTAAATCGTATTATACTGCAAAACGGCTCACCAATCAATCATGGTTTGTATTAAAAAAAATGTATTGAGTGTTATCCATAAATTTTGTTTAATTTAATTGAAATTTTTTAGTGTATATTTAAGGAGTTTATGATAAAACTCATCGAAGATTATACATCTGATGTGTTTGAAATTCAAAATAGAGTGTGTGTTTTGAAAAATATTAAATTGAGTTATTAATTTTTAGTCGAACTGTATAGTTTTTATCCAAATTGATTTGATTAGTTTGGCTTGTTCGTTTTCAATTTAATCTTTCGATCAAACTATTTTTTATTTAAGAAAGAAATTCTAAAGCATGTAAGTATTAGGGTATTCATTCGGTTAACCGTTAATCGGTTAACCGGTTAATTACTACCCGATTAAGTGACCGGTTAATTTAAAACTGGCTTTTTCGATTAACGGGTTAAGCCGGTTAATTTCAGTCGATTAACCGATTCTTCGACGTAACAAATTTTTTCGTATTTTGTAGTATGTAATATAACGCATTTTTTGTGTGTTTAATTATTTTTTTCGTCTCATATACAAAATGTGTGTGTTTAGAAATTACTTTTCATACAAACAAATAAGTGTGTTCAGTGATTTTAACTTAAGTAAAACATTAAAATCTTTGGACGTGCCTATAAAAGAATTTAGTAAAGACTCTGCTACTCTAACTGAACTTGAGGGAATTATGTATTAAGTTTTTGTTTAATAGTTTTATAAAATCTAATAATACTGTTGCCAACGATTTAATTAAAAATCTAAGGACTAGATTTAATGAGAGACGAATTCAATTATTTTAAACCTCCACTCAGGAATATTTCCTTCTAGGAACAGTGTTTTCAAATACAGTACAAAAACGGAAACTATGGAATTCGGAAATAAACTTTTCTTTGCTGAGCTCTGCCAGCATGAATTAGATGATGACTTTACAACAGAAGAAACTATCGATACTAATACAAAAAATGTTTTAACAGAAATAACTGAAAGAATTAGAAGTGTTAAGAATTTGAAAAAAAAAATTAGAACAGGACTCTAATGGCATAATGGAAACTTTTATAAGTTTAGAGAAATCCATGAAAAGGACTGAGAAACTAGATGTTTTGTTATATGGATTGCATTCGATTTCTTCAACATCTACGATAAATGAAAGGGTTTTTTCAAGCTAAGTTTTATCAAAACTAAAGAAATTATTTTTCTAAAAGATTGTTTTCGATGAACTCCTTAAACTATTGAAATAACTGATATAATGATCTAACAAACTTGTTAATTTTTTAATGAATACATATTTATTATTTTTTTTGCTTGATTAAGTTAAAGATTTTTTATGTTTGTTATGTTATTGTTTTTTTTACTAACAAATTCAAAATAAAAGATAATTTATGCAATTTTATTTGCCAAAATTACTTGATTTATGAAAAAGCTTCATTAATCGGTTAACCGGTTAATAGTGAAATTAACCGATTATTAACCGATTAAGGTAAAACCTCGATTAATTAATCGAGCGATTAACCGATTAAAGCAGAAACCCGATTAAATGAATACCCTAGTAAATATTAAACATTCAAAGAAAAATTTGGATGTACGGAAGGTTGAACTGATAGCTGTTTCGAGATTACCACAGTCTACTCATCAGAGCCCTTTACCTACACTACCAGCGACGGTAGCAACAACATCCTAGTGAAAATCCTACTCATTTTAGTAAGCTCAATTAACAGACTTTGTCGCCACCTTGCGGCGAGTCGCACCTATTATTAATGAACTTTTTCTAAATATTCGGAAAGATTAAATTGAAAACGAACTTAAGCCAAACTAATTAAATAAATTTGGATAACAACCATACAGTTAGACTAAAAATTCATAACTCCATTATTAAAACTCTAAAGGCACTTAGCTAAAACATGAATGTGTACTGTTCCAAAAAAAAAACTTGGGCAAAATAAACATTAAAAAATCCCAGCATTGAAAATATCGATGATATTCCACGCTGGTAAGACCGAAATGAAAAAAGCTTAAAATATTTGAACATGCTAAGAAAAGACAGTTAGTGAAGTTCCGAACATTTAGAAAAAGTTCATTAATAATAGATGGGACTCGCCGCGAGGTGGCGACAAAGTCTGTTACTAAAATTACTTCCTAAAATTAGTAGGATTATCGCTAGGGTGTTGTTGCCACCGTCGCTGGTAGTGCACGTAAAGGGCACTGATGAGTAGACTGTGGTAGTCTCGAAACAGCTGCCAGTTCAACCTTCCGTATATTGATCGTTTGTGGAGTCATGGAGGTTTTCCGTACATTTTAATTTGAAAACTTAAAATTTTAAAACAACAAAATGTATAGAGGATGTTCATGATTTTGCAGGGCAGGCGGGCGAATCGTGCCGTTATTTATATTTTATTGTATATTAAAATGTATTTTTGTATGTACTGCGCTGTGCGTTGTTGTTATTGGGGTATTCATTTACTCAGGCTTCTGCCTTAATACGTTAATCGCTCGATTGATTAATCGAGGTTTAATCGGTTTAAAATCGGTTAACCGATTAATAAAGTTTTTTCATTAATTAAGTAATTTCAATAAATAAAAATTCATAAACTTTTTATTTTGAGTTTTTTAGTAAAAAATATAATAACATAACAAACTTAATGATTCTTGAACTAAATCAAGCAAAAAAAAGGAGTTCATAAATATGTATTCATTCAAAAAATCAACAAGTTTGTGAAATCATTTTATTATTAGATAAATAGTTTGGTTGAAATGTTTAGGATTCAAGCGATTTTTTCTTTAGTTTTGACAAAACTTGACTTGAAAATAAAATCATTTCACACTCAAAATACTCCGTACTTAAAATTAACTGAAATTGCAATATAAAATAAATTAAAACTCAATTAAAAACCGGTCTACTTATTTTTCATTTAAGTTTAACATAGAGTTTATTCAACTTTTAATGTTAAAAAGTTAACAGACTTAAAACCATAAACAATTAATGATTCCTTATTTGTTTGGATTAATTTCACTGTCAAAGGAACTAATAGCAACTTCCGTAAAAATAAAAGAGGTTTCCTTGTTTCTGCTATTTTCACTGTTAAATAATCAAACCCAAGTTCCGTAAAAATAATTGATTTTTGCTTTATTTTTAAATGTTCGGAGGCTTATTATTTCCAATCTTTAATTATTATTTTATTAAATTTATACTTGTACTCACTGTTTGTTATGTTGACTTCTACTGGGATCAAACAAAGCTCGTTCGGGTTTGAAATCCAACGTATCAACCATCTGGCCAAAGCATAGTATGTAAATTAGCTGCACAAAGACAACATAAACTTACTCAATTTTATGCTTTTAACATAATATATTTAAAAAAAAACACACGCACGGTCTTGCCTGAAATTGAACATGTGACCTCTCGTTTAATAGTCTTACGAACTAACCACTAAACTACTGATTTTAAATGTATATTTATATAATTTCAATTGCAATTTCCGTTAATTTTACGTACAGCATATTTTGAGTATTTGTGTGTGTGTTATTTCTATGCATATACTTTTTTGGTATTTATAACATAAACAACGGACTATATTGAATGTAACAGAAAATCAGTATAATGTGTATTTAGTTTTTTTTATTGAATGTTAGAATCAGTTAAAAATAAGATTGCTTAGAATTTTATATGTTTACTTTTTTTAAAACTGATTGCACTGAATACTTCTTGAACAAAATACATTCCGTTACTGTCATAATATTGTGAGTACAGTTATCGTAGACGTTGGAGAAATCTAATGCGATCCATAATATAGAATAAATAATTTCTCAGTCCTTTTCCTGGATTTCTCTAAACGTATATATTCATTCTTCCATTATGCCATTAAAGTCCTGTTGAAATTTTTTCAAATTCTTAACACTTCTAACTTTACTGTATTTTAAAATAATGTTGCTAGAAGGAAATATTCCTGAGTGGAGGTATAAAATAAGTGTTTTTAAAACTTGACTTCGTCTTTTATTAACAGCCCTTTTCACATAGTATGATTAATAGTTAACGTCGACTTTAACGGCACGTCTTTTATGTCGAACTTCCCGTTAAAGTCCACGTTAGCTCTTAATCGTACATTGTGAAAAAGGCTGTAAATCGAATAGATTTTTAGGTAAATCGTTGGCAATAGTGTTAATATATATGTGGACTTTTGACAAAAGCACTTAAGTCGAGTTGAAACAGTTTTACAATTATTGGCATTTATAAATGCAGAATTTTAAGATGCGTCTTTTGGTCTAATACGATCATTTCTACGATATTTATTTACAAATATATTAATACTTTTAAAATCTAAGCTATTTCCATTTTTGTTGATTTGCGGCTGATCAACAGTCAATTTCAAATGTGTCAAAAACAAAAAAACAAAAAAATAATCTAAGTAAAATTCTAATCGAAATTGCTTAGTTATGTTTATTTTTCGAAATTCCTTAAAATCCTATACAAAAAGTTTCATTTAGCTCTGTAATAGTATTTTTGGTCTCTTGAAATTTTTGAAAATCGTACTTAAGTGCTTTTGTCAAAAATCCACAGATATAATTGTTTTAAAGGTAATTTTCTTTGATGCTTTTTAGTGGTTTTTGTAATTGGACAACGCCTTTCCAAGTTATAATAAAATCGGTAGATCTGCCTTTAAAAAAAATCCAAATTTTAGAAAAAATTAAAAAAAGAATATCTATAGAATTTAAAATTTCAACGGTACTCCTTGGTATTTTTCAGGGACTGAAACCGAACCCGAACCTGAACGCAAACGGGTTCAGGTTCGCTGTTTATGAAGACTTTGAACCCGCACCCGTTGAACCCTAAAATTCAGCAAGGTTTGGGTTCCAAAAATATAAAAATTGAGAAATATTTAATAGAAGAATAATAAAAAGCATTGGATTTCTTGCATACAACAAAAATTGAAAACAAAATCAATATATAATAACGACCAAGGCAAATTCATACCAGGTGGCAGCACCCCGACAGCTGACTATTTTTTGCAATTTTTAAAATTTCCGAATGGCTGCCAAACATTTTGCTTGTTCTTATTCTGGGTATTTCTAATAATTTCTAATTTGAAATATATTTTCTTATGGCAATGCGGTACGTACGTTACAAAGTTGAAAAATTTTGTTTGAAGCCCAAATAAGTTAAATTTGGGGCCGTTAACAGTAAAAATATTAACCTGCAGTTAACACTAAACTCTAAATATAATTCTTTATAAATAAAATTTCATTAACACAAAGCAGATTTACCTATTCAGTTTCAAGGGGCTTATTTTCTGTATCCCTACGCCTCACTTCACATAGAATTTCTTGAATTGCTATTTTGGTAAACACTTTACAATGGCAGGTGAACACCTGTTGTTACGTTATCTTTTTAAATTAAGGGCCTAATTTTCTATATCCCCAGTGATAAACACCTCACTCGCACGTCACATACTAAGGTGAACGCAGAATAAAAATAAGTAAATTTTGTAAAGCACTACGACATTGCGTTGGATTGCTACATTTATCACTTGAATTCCCAATGCTCACATAGAACTATGAATTAATATCAATATTTTGCTTTAATATCAATATTGTTTATTATATCATGATTATTTTTTGCAGTTACAATTGCGAATTTTATTATTTACAGGTAATTTCTTTATTATATATAGCAATTTTTCGCTAACTTGCAATTTTTTGGCGTTTTTTTTCTGAATTTTTTATTTTTAACGGCTTTGGCGATTTCTAATAAATTTTAGGGTTAGTTTCCGCTTTGCAACTTCTCGCGAATTTTCGCAAAGTTCGCGATAAAAGCGACTTTTTGCATGTTTTCAGTTTCCCAACAGTTTTGCCGATTTTTAAACAATATTTGTTATCATTCCGCTGTTAGTGAGTTTTTGCGACTTTTCGCCATTTTCGATATTTTTGCCGAATTTTTTCGCATTCCTTACAGCTTTAGCGATTTTTAATCAATATTATGGCCTGTTCAAATTTTCGCAAAGTTCGCGATAAAAGACTTTTGGCATGTTTTCAGCTTCCCAACAGTTTTGCCGATTTCTAAACAATACTAGACTTTGTTAGCATCCCGCTGTTAGTAAGTTTTTGCGAATTTTCGCCATTTTCGATATTTTTGACGAATTTGTTGCATTCCTTACAGTTCTAGTGATTTTTAATCAATATCATGGCCTGTTAAAAATTTCGAAACTTCTCGCGAATTTTCGCAAAGTTCGCGATAAAAGCGACTTTTGGCATGTTTACAGCTTCCTAACGATTTTGCCGATTGTTTAACAGTACTAGACTTTGTTATAATCCTGTTGTTAGTATTTTTTTTAATTCTCGTCATTTTCGCGATTTTTACCGCATTTTTTGCATTTCTTACAGTTTTAGCGATGTTTAATCAAAATTATGTCTTTTTTTAATTTTGCAGCTTCCCGCGAATTTTAGTAAAGTTCGCAATAAAAGCGAGTTTTTGCATGTTTGCAGCTTTCTAAAAATTTTCGCGAATTTTCGCGATTTTTACCGATTTTTTTACATTCCTTACAGTTTTCTGATTTTTAATCAATATTAGTTATGGCTTGCTTAAAATTTTGCAACTTTTCTCGAAAAATTTAAACACAAACGCTTGAATATAACTTGTGCTTGATTTGGCATATAAAGTGGGTTATTTTTCACTGAAACGTTTTATAAAATTTGATTTTCATATATTAATTTAAAAAAATAACGTAACAACAGATGTTCAACACTAGCATTCACCTGCCATTGTAAAGTGTTTACCAAAATAGCAATTCAAGAAATATTATGTGAAGTGAGGCGTAGGGATATAGAAAATAAGACCCTAAGTTTTCAATAAAAACAATATGTAGCCTTTTTTAGCTCTTATTTTAATGCGATTTAGCCTTTTCTAGTCTTTTAAAAAGACCGATTTAACTTATTTTTTCCTCCAGCTTCTGGCAACACTGGCCCTGTAATTAGACACTAGTAGAATAAAGTACATTCCCATCGCAATACAAACACCATCAAGATTCTTTCTGCCATTTATTTTTTCGTTAAAAACTAAACAACTGATTGTTTGAGTGTTAAACAATGTTGGAAAATTGTGTATATTTTGCTTTTATTGAAATTTAAAATATGTTTCATTCATTTTTGTCATCTCGTCGCAATTTTATTCTCTTTCGCAACAGATTTTGCAATTGTTTAAATAAGAAACAAATAAAATATTTTCATACCCCGTTGTATCTATCGTCGTCCCACTTATTGTTTGCCCTTTAGTGTTTCAGTCTGTGTTTGAAAATATCTTTAACGATTGTTGGCAATAAAGACAACGACAACGATAATTGGTTTAATGTTGATGGTATAATTTAAATTCAAAAGTTTCCTTTTTTCGGTTTCGCTTTAAATCAGTCTGAGTATATTTTATTCGTAATGTAATGCTAGGCCCACTTGCTGTCATATTAAAATACATATTTCGTTTTATTTTAAATATAATCTTTTGTTTTATACTCGTATATAAAAAATAACTTAAAAAGATGAGAAGAAAAATGTCAAATAAAATAGAAAATAAAGCACTTTAATAATATTTTTGTCTTAAGTTGATTTGGGTTTAGTCTTATTGTGACGGTCGTTTGTTCTTTACTAAATTAAAATGTTTTATTTAAGCAAATCATGCTTTAACTTTGAAGCAAATATTAAAGAAACCCTTAAGCAACAAAAAGCTGTCAGGCATTAAATATTTATATACTTAATTATGAATATTGAATATCTTTAAGACAATTATTTTATTAAAAGTTTAGACAAGAGAAACGTATAGGCAGATTTTGTAAAAAATTACGTTTATAAACGTTTTTTTTTTTAATAATTTTGTTATCAATATAGCGGAGTTCTTTATCACAGGAAATTTGAGAAAAAAATTATTGAATACCGCGATTTTTGCTATCAAAAACGTAATTTTATTTTTTTCTGTGTGATATGCTAAGGTGGGTTTTTGGGTAGCATGCAATAATGTCCATGGAAATATTGTTCATGGACATTATTTTCACGTGGAAAAGTAAATAATGACCATGGACTTTATTTCCATTTCTGTAAAATTTTGACTATAAGGTACACAATAATTTTGGTGTAGATATATGTTCAAAGTGTTTTTAATTGTATTGGATATTTACTGTTTGACAAAAAATTATTTTTCTTATAAAAAAAAAACTGTTTTTAAAATGAGACGGGTGTGATCGACGGGTGTGACCTAGTACGAAAATTTAGAAAATTCGAAGATATAAAACTTTTTATTGATTTAATTAATATAAATAGTAAAAAGATAAGCTCATAAGAAAATAATAAGACATTAAATTATTTGCTATCCGTTCTATTATAGACAGCAGAATACTCTAGCTGAATATTTTTTTAAATTCAATAAAAAGCAAAGAAAAAGTATTTTCTTTACAGAGATAACGGGGTTTATTAATAATGAGAAAGGGAATAAAAGAAAATCTGATATAAATATTAAACATACAAAGAGGGAGATCAAAATGTTTCTTGCATGATCATTTAAAAGTGCCTCAAATTGATTAAAAAATATAAAGTAGTCTATTATTATGATTATTTCGAACGTATTTGCTTTGTGAATCCAAATTGATTATTAGGCTAAGGTTCGTAACGTTATATTCAGAAAGAATTCGGCATGATTAATATTCCAAGGAACCAGGGAAAAATTAACATCAACTTGATTTTTCATCAACTTTATTTTTTCTATAATTGACATTCTATAAAAAAAACATCAATTGAGATTTTTATTAAAAATTATAAAATTATTTTTTCCTTGCATAGGGCCGTTTTACGTGGAATCACTCAGTATGAAAAAAAAATTTGCCTTTTTGACGCTAAATGAAAAATAAATAAGTTATGTAAAGTGCGACTTTGGCTCGCACACGAAGGGTTCCGTACGAATACACATATGTAAATCCCTTCTTGTTTTTGCCCCGTTTGTCATTTTGTTTTTTCGTTGTGCTTTCTTGGTTAATTTTAGTTATTTTATTTTTTTAAGTATTTTTCGTTGTTTTTTTTTTTGTTTTTTTTTTGTTTTTGCGCTTTTCGTGATATTTTTAGTTTTAGCGATTTATTTTAGTTGTGGCGATTTTTTCAGTTTTGGCGCTTTTTTCGTTTTGGGGATTTTTTCGGTTTTTTGTGGTTTTTTAATTTTAGCGAATTTTTTTTGTTTTGACACTTTTTTCGTTTTGGCGATTTTTTTTTTTGGTTTTTGGCGTTTTTTTAGTTTTGGCACTTTTCTTTGGTTTTTGCGTTTTTTCGTTTTTGTGATTTTTTTCATTTTTTGCCGATTTTTTCATTTTTCGATTATTTATTTAGTTTTAGCGATTTTTCGTTTTGAAGACTTTCGATTTTTGACGTTTTTTTTTTGTTTTTTGGCGATCTTTTTAATTTTGGTGATATATCGCGTTTTAGCGATTTTTTTAATTTTGGCGCTTTTTTCCTTTAAGCGCTTTTTTCATGTTAGCGTTTTTTTCGTTTTGAAATTTTTTTAATTTTGGATTTTTTTAGTTTTAGCGTGTTTTAAAATTTCAAGATTTTACATCTTACGGTTTCCAAGATACAGCATATTGTCTCAATTACATAGTCAAAATTACAATAACTAATAGAATACCCTTTGATTTTTATTGTTTCAAATATGGGTGTTAATTGGTGTAGTCTATTCTACAGACTACACCAATTAGCACTTACTTTGAAAATTTAAAGTGTTTAAATTATAAGTGTCTGTATATTACATTAGTATTTCAACATATTGCGTTGCTCGCTTTAGAACACCCTTTAATTTTCAACTGTCATATATTTGTTGTTTTAGCGGCCGAAGTTTTACATATTCTGTGAAAATTTCACGTCCGTAGCTCTTACGGTTCCGAAGATAGAGATTGTCTAAATTACATAGTAGGGATGTAACGATACGCCGTTTTGCCGATCCGATACCGATACCGATATTTAAAAATATATATCGCCGATACCGATTCCGATACCGATACGAATATTAAAATTGAGTTCAAGTTTAGATCAACAAAACTCAAGTGCAATTTTTTTATTATACAAAATTACATTGTAAGAGAGAATATTTAAAATTGATTTTAACCAGTATAAAAAAATTGGAAGTAATTTTTAAGGAGCTACATTTTCTTTGCTTCCAAAAAATCTATATTAAAAATATGCAGATAATTAGTAGAAAAGCAAGAAAAAATTTTTAATTCCTTTGTAATTTTAAAAAATACTCGCCGTGCTTTTTAAAAAAATCGATTATTAAAAGTCTTCTAAGTTTATATTCATTCACTTCGCATAAAAAAAATTGTGAAAATGGGTAATTTTTTATCCTTTTTCCTTAAGGAAAAATCATTATAGAACACCGAAAAAAAAATTGTCCTAGCATCGTTTCCAATTCAGTGATTGGTAATCGAAAAACAGAACTTCTTGCAATGGCAAGGATATGTAAAAATAATTATCGCGAATTCTACATTTTCATGACTTCTTTGGAGTGTCTTTTTTTGCTGGAATAAGATTTAAAAAACAACGACTTGAAATTGAATTCATTGTAAAATTAACAAAAAATAAAATTTTTTTTTACAAAATAACAGCATAAAATATTATTAATTTTTAAAATTGATATTAATAAGATTTAAAAAATAACGAAGTGAATTTAATTCATGGTAAAATAAAAAAAAGTATCGTCGTATCGACAGTAAAATATCGCCGATACCGATGTATCGGAAAGTCTGAAGTATCGCCGATATTCGTTACATCCCTATTACATAGTAAAATTACATTGACTGATAGAACACCCTTTAATGTTTATTGTTTTAAATATCGGTGTTAATTGGTGTAGTCTATTCTACAGACTACACCAATTAACACGAACTTTGAAAATTTAAAGTGTCTGCATATTACATTACATAGTAATTTTTAACTGTCATATATTTGTTGTTGTAGCGGCAAAAGCTCTACATATCCTGTGAAAATTTCAGGTCTGTAGCTCTTACGGTTCCCAAGAAAACAGCCTGTGACACACAGACGGACGGACAGCGTAGCGAAAACAATAGGGGTCCTTTACACTTTTGGTGTATCGGAACCCTAAAAAGGCTACAAAAAAACCACGAAGCTAAAACGCTAATTTCGAGGCTAAAAGACAAAATAAAAGGCTAAATCTAGCCTCGGAAATGCTAAACTGGCAACGCTGTAACAGGAAACAACTTTATTTGTGTCTGAGAAAATAAGTGCAATTTCGGATTTTAGAGGGATATAATGCCGCTACGAATATTCGTTTTTTTTTGTGTATTTTTGTACATCTGATTTAAAAAAGTTAATACAACTCCGAACAATAAGGTCGCAAAAACACAGTAGCTGCTTAAGCTTACGAGCAAGAGTGCAAGTGTGTATATTGAAAGATGAACATAATGTTATTGGCAGTTAAAATAGAGTCGTGTTCAGGCTTATTGTAAAAAAGCTCTTCATATATATTTTTTTCTAATTTTTATTAACTTAATGCGCCTTTGGTCTTTTCTCACTAGCACTATAATTTATAAGATATTTTTTCTTGATTACAAAATATAATAAATAAATAAATAAAATAAATAAATAATACAATTTTAATAATTAAACTGAGTAATGAAGCGTACTAAAAAAGCGTAACGCTCAATACACAAGACTGCGAAAAAATTCTAATTTCTAATATTTTTCAAAAATTTGATGTGTGAGAAAAGAGAAGCAAATTCAATATTTTAATAAAGTTATAAATTTAATCTCGTTTTTTTTAAAAAAATCGTAGTTTCTTAATATGGAAAATCAACAGCATGCATTACGGACACGCTATTTTGTATGAAGAGAATATTAACAGTATTTTCGTTTTTAACACATAATGCACAGTCTTACACAAAAAAAAGTTATTTACATTTATTTCTTATCTTTTAAATCATGCTAAAGCAGTTTTATTTTAAAATTTATGCATTTATTTTATGAAATATTTTACTATACTTTCAACGGAAACGAAAAAAGCATTTGAAATGAGAATTAACCATATACATTTTTCAATGATTATATAGCTTCTATCCTTTAAGGAGTGATCGCGATATCTTACTACCTTACTATCTTTAATATCCACTTTTGTGAAGCATTTTCTTTCATTCTGTTCAAAATAAATCACGGCAATTATCTCTTAAACATTCAATTTGCACAATTTATAATGCCCGTATGTATTGCTAGATATCTGTTAATGGGAAAGAATGAATCTTAAGTTGAGGATTCGTGTAAATGTTGTTCGTCTTAAACTTAAACTTTATGTATAGACAACAAATTCGTTTGTCAACAAATAAAAAAGATGAAAAACATTACAACAACTTCAAGGACAAATATTCTGTTTCTGATGCTCTTGATTTTTGTACACATATTTTTATTTATTTTTCTTATTGATTGTTGCCTCATTATGAAATGTCGACCAATAAAACTCAATACATACAACTCAAAATAAGAAAAGCATGCCTAAAGCACGTTTAAGACATTTTCGACAATCATCTTTGAAAAACATCACACAGTCTTTTGTGTGATTCAATAATATGAATCAAAAAGTTAGTTTATTCTATGAAATATGAACAGACATGATTTCTTAAAGACCACTTGTTAAAAGTCTGTTATAAATAACAAAGATAAATGCATAAAATAAATATATTGAATTTTAGTAAAATACTAAAGTCACAATAAGAACTTTTTGGTATTATTTGAAATATTTGCACTTTGTCAAAGTGACATTTTATTTAATAGGAAAATTAGAGGTATAGGCATGCAAACATGATTGTTATACATACATAGTAAATAGAATGATTTGTGTGTGAAGTGATTATCAATATATAAAAAGATTGAAGAAAAGTAATTTGTATTCAAATAATAGTTGGAAATATTCAATTGGTTCTCAAGTTAATTGGATTGGATACACGATTGATGGATTTGTTGTACTCTTTAGTGCACGCTTTTAATGTTTGCTTGATAAATAGAAGCTAATATACAATAACACTATAGAACAAAATATACAATAACACTGTATAACAATTAACAAAATTATATAGTTCTACAGACTGACTCTGACAAAAGCTACAAAAGCTACATGTATATCGGCGATGTGGGATTCATTTTAGGAAGAGTTAATTATAAGAAATCTTGTATGTTTAAGGTATAAAATGTGTTCAGCACTTTTATTTAAAACATCGTGGGGAAAATTTTTTTAGAATATTTTAATCCTCTAGCTCTTCGCTGTATGGGTCTTTGTGTCCTCTTCTTAAAAAGCGACAAAAAAACTCCCCTTCAGCGAAAATATGGCGGGTTGAAATGTTGTACAAAAATATTTACCATAAAATTCTACTATACGTCTTAAAAGACACCAAAGCTCCAGAATCAACTGGAACACCAGAAATCATTGAAAGCTTAAAATAAGTATAAGGGTTAATTTCGTACTTATGAACAATCAATACTCGGTATAGGAAATCTTGTAAGCCTTACGTTTTAGATATAAGATGTGTTCAGAACATTTATGTAAAACATCACAAGGAATATTTTTCTGCAATATTTTAACCCACTAGCTCTTCGCTGTATGGGTATTTTTGTCGCTTTCTTCAATAGGGACGCTATATTGCCCCTTTAGCGGCAATTTAACGGGATGAAACGTTCTACAGAAATATTTTCCATAACATTCTACTATATGTCTTCAAAGACACCAACGCTCCAGAATGAGCTGGAACACCAGAAATCAACGAAAACTTAAAATATGTATAAGGGTTAATTTCGTACTTATTCACAATTAGTACTCGGCATAGGAAATCTTGTAAGCTTTTAAGGAAAAAGATGTGTTAAGCATTTCTATACAAAACAACACGAAGAACATTTTTGTAGAACATTCCAGCCAGCTATAACGCCGCTGAAGGGAAACTTTTCCCCATTTTTTAAGGTACAAATATAGACCCACACAACGAAAAGTTAGAGTGTTAAAATGTTCCACAAAAATATTCAGCATGGTATTTTACATAAAAATGCTGAACGCACCTTTTACCTTAAACGTAAGTCTTACAAGATTTCTTATGCCGAGTCATTGTGACTATGTGTAAAACTTGGGGAACTTTAACTCCCCCTAAAATGATTCCTGGGGCCCGTTTCTCAAAACTACAAGTTACAAATCTACAAGTAAAGTACACACAAAACAACAGCACTTTTACACATTTTATTGTTGTTTTGTGTGTATTTTAGCTGTAGATTTGTAACTTGTACTTTTTAAGAAACGGGCCCCTGGATGTAAAATTTCAAAACGACGATACAAGCATATATATTTGTTGGTGCCATCTACCAGAATCCGTGTTGTACAGTGTAATTTCCGATGAGAAACAAAAAATCACAAACGGTAAGAAATTTTAGATGACCGAATTGCCCTAATTTGAGACTTTATAGCTCAGCTCCTGAGCAATTTGAAGGAGTATTCCCCTTCAGCGGGAATACTCCTCTGCTTTGTCCATTGAAAATTTATTCTGTTAGGATTATCCGTTTAGATATCGCTGATTTATTTTCAAAATATTTTGATTCTGCCCCACTGACAACTGGTGCTTAAATATCTCTATCCTTATTACGGCTGTCGTAGTCGAAATTAAGCGAATACTATATAAAACATATGGGAAGCGTTGCCCTATTTCATTGATTTCGTTACGACTACCACTACGACAGAACCGTAATAAGGCTGCATATCAATTCATATTTGGAAAATTAAGAGAGTTGACATTCAAATCATTGTTTGAAAATATTGGAAGCTTATAAGCAGACGTTTAGAGAAATGGGCAAATTTTTACAAGTAGAAGCAAATCTTTTCTAAGGAAATCTCTGAATTAATTTTCAAAGGCCTTCAACAAGAAATGAAGTTGTAAAGTTGAAACAAATTTTTTTTATTGCAAGATATTTACAGCAAAAATAATATTGAAATAAAAAAAATTTTTTTTTTAATTTTGTATGAATAGTTTTCATGCATCCTTATTAATTCTGTACTCAATACAAAGGATATATAATATACATATTTAATATACATGTACGAAATTTTTCCTCCACAAAAATTAAAGTTCTTATAATAATCGTTGATTAAACCACTATAACATGCATAAACGGAATATAACTTTTTTATTTTTGAAAACTTTTCACATTGTGGTTTAAAGTTTTGTAATTTAAAAAATAAATAAATCTTTTTTTTAAGATAAAAAGCAAAAAAGGGAAACACAGAGAAACCCTCATAAAATGCACTGGCGACGAAACCAGATTCATTATTTTTGTAGCATTCGCCTGCAGTTTGTTCTTTTTTTAATAATTTATTTTAAGTTTTCTTTCTTAGTATTTTCAAATTATATTAATATAAAAAAGAATTTTCTTTTTATGTTTCTATATTAATAAATAAAACTGACAGAAAGTAAAATATAAAAGGATATTGTCAAAGCTTAAAGTATAAAACGAATTTTTATGTTTTCGCTTTATTATTTATTTTTTTTGTAAAGGAGTAAAAACTTTTTTTCTTTTAGTAAAATTTTTTAAGTTTTTCGCTCATAACAGTGATGGGAATGTGAGGTCCTTATTATGATATAAATTCGCCTATCGAATATCGAATCCACAACTGTCCAGGATTTTCAAATCAAGCCTATTGGCATTTTATATACCGATGGCTTGGCGTGGGGTTGAATTTGTCTTTATATCTAAGGCTGGCGGCAGATCGGAGCATCTTCCAAAATCATATAGACCAATCAGTCTCAGCTCGTTTTTCTGGCAAACGATGGAGAAACTGCTCGACAGTTACATTAGCAAAAACCATTTCACAGTGTATCAAATACACCAGTTCCAATTTGCCTACCAGCCAGGTAAATCAGCGGTAACAGCCATATCCCAGCAAAAAATATTCGACATTTAGAAGCACTAAAAGCTGTTAGAAGCAATTCATTGCATATTTAAGAACAAATACTTCCAAAAATGCCACCAGAAATGTACTAACGTTTGCAAACGAGCACAAACAAACAGACAGGCACGAGCACTTTTCAGCTTTTGGCGTTAAATTTAAAATGTTAAAAATATAGGCAAAGCAACATAACTATTTAAGATTTAACTTCTCTCACTGACGATAGTGCTTCTTGGAAGCACTAACGTAAGCGAGAACCTTAAAATATGTTCTACGATGTACACGAACAGTACACACACATACACACACACGCGTCTTTACACGAACATTACATTTTAAATATAAAGTAAAGTAAATCATTTTAAAATAATGTATTTGTAAGAGTAAGTTTATGTTAACTTCGTGCTGTCGGTTTCCAACAGTGTTTCTGGCTGAGTGGTTGGTGCGTTGGATGTCAAATCTGAAGGTGCTTAGTTCGATACTAGTTGAAATTAAAATAACAAACAGTGAGTAAAAATACAAAATTATTAATTAAAGATAAGATAATTAAAGATAAGAAAGCCTTCAGCATGAAGTCAGCCCATTCGTGAACACGTCCATCCATCATCCTCGCCAATCCACATCGAACCATTTCTTCCATATATTTTCAGAATTAGTGCTGAAAGTTTTGACGATTTTCAGCACTAAGGTGCTTTGTGGAAACAGAAACTATTGCTTCTAAGCGGCTCATCGCCAACAAAAGTCGTGCATTATAAATGCGCAGTTGCAAGTGATTCCGTTTTCTTGTCTCCCTTACAAAAATGCTTCCAGCAAGCAATAGTTTTTGCTGGGATACTACTTAACCACTGTCATAGAAACTGCTCTAGGGTGCTTTTATAGACATTCATGGAGCCTTTGACAATACATCGTACGACGCGTTCGGTAACGCTCTTGACAGAAAAAGAGTTCCAGAAATTATAAAAAAAATGGATTTCAGAAATCTTGTCATCAAGGGATAGTTGAGTTAAACCTATGTGGGACATCGAAGACCATAACAGCAATCAGAGGCTGTACACAATGTGACATTCTATCGCCTCTACTGTGGGCGTTGGTCATCGATGAATTGCTTAAACAACTCAACAGCCTGTTCTTCCGAAGGCCGATGACCTAATCATATCAGTGGTAGGGCGGGAGAACGGAACGATATCGGAAAGGATGCAACAAGCCATAAATTTAACTATCAAATGGTGCAAAGATAGGGGGTTGTCCATTAACCCAAAAAAGTAGTCATTGCACCTTTTACCAAACGAAGAAAACTTAGACTCAAAGAACACACCTTAAATGGTCAAACTGTCAGGTTCTCCAGCTAAGTTAAATACCTTAGGGTCATTCCTGACAAGTCACTCACTTGGAATCAACATGTTTCCTATATGATATATTGATCATTTACCACTATAATGAAACCAATGCTAACATACGCTGCACTACCACCTTTTCTTCGATTAGAAATCCACCTTCGACAGCCCCATACGCTCAAAGGTATACAAGACTATGTTTGAGCTCGGTATAACCGCAAAATTGATTAGACTTTGCAGGGTGACGTTAACTGGCAGAAGATCTGCATTTAAAATTGGAGAGAAAATCTCCGATCCGTTCGACACCAAACGAAGTATCAGACAATGCAACAGTTTATCATGCGACCTTTTTCAATATTCTAATTGAAAAGGTCACACGATATGCAGCAGTGAATGTGGTTGGCACGCTCTATACGAAACAAGACATGCTGCTCGCTTATGCCGATGACATCGACACCATGCTTTGAGCAAGCTTGAAAAGATCGAAAAGGAATCAGTCATTGTCATTGTTCTTATACTCATACTCCATACAAACATTTTTTTATTATTCAAATTCGGATGTAACTTTCTCATTCTTTGTCTGATGCTAACAATTTTACTCCCAATACGTTGGGAACAAATTTTTCTTTAAGATGTGGCTCAAAAAAAATAAATTTAGATTTTTTTTACCTTAATGGAGCGACTTAAAATTGCGAATTTTGAAAAAAAAAAACGTAAAAATTCCAATGTTTTCAAATATTGACGCCAGTAACCCAATAAATTTTGATCTTAGCGCCTGTAACTCAAAGTATTGACTGAAGGAGAAAAAAACATATCTATGTAACTGTGCAAAATTTTAAAAATTTGCATAATTCCAATGAATAGTTCTCAAGATTTTTGGAAATAGCTTTATAAACTGAAAAAAAACATGTTTTTTGCGAATATCTCGAAAACGCTTCTTAAGAAAAATAATTTTTTTTAACGGTTTATATTTATTGTATCTTCAATGAAATTGAACTAGCAATAAGTAATCAAATCTTAACTGTAAAAATTTTTAATTTTTAAGTCCAGCCAATGCCAGACAAAAATATTTGCTTCAGCGGTTGGTTCTTTGGTTGTCTACGTCTCTGGTGTTCGGCTGAGAGCAAGAGTGTCCCTCCTTCTCAGCTGAGTGTGGCCTCTAAACATAACGATGTTTCGGGCTAGGGGAATTGGGTGCAACTCGAGTTTTTTATGTACCAGTCTCTTGTCACGTGTTTAGAAAACACTGTTTCTGACATACCATGGGGCTGCTAAAATCGTGCCGAGTATTTTATTCAAACGCGACAAGAATTTTTTCTACATTTGATATCGAGGCAGTGCCCCATACCTGGATACCGTAGGACCATATTGGTTTTAGAATCGAGTTGTATAGAAGAAGTTTACAATATAGGCTTAGAGAAGAGTTCCTTCCAATGAGACAATTCATTTGAAATGCTTTTAATTTCATTTGGGTTATCTTTGCATTAATGTGGGGCTTCCATGTTAGACGACGATCAAGATGAACACCGAGATATTTTACTTCAGTGGGCTGAGGTATAATTTGGTTATTTATTCGTATAGGTGGGCAGGTTTCTCTGCATAATGTAAAGGTAATGTGTAGACATTTTTGTTCGTTAATTTTTATCTGCCATTGTTTTAGCCATTGTTCAAACTGGGGTATATACTCTTGTAGTTTGCGGGAAGCTTCTTGATGGCTTTTGTGAACACTTAGAGAAGCTGTATCATCAGCGAATGTTGATATGTGTACGTTACTGCTTACCGACAAGTCAGAGTATATCAGATATAATGCAGGGCCGAGGATGCTGCCTTGAGGAACTCCGGCTTCAATCGGTTGCGGAGGGCTTAGAAAATTACCTTCCTTAACAACAAATTTTCGCTCAGTTAAGTAGCTTTCTAAAAGCTTAAGGGTGTTTGCGGGTAGGTATTGCTTTAGTTTATGTATTAAACCTTCGTGCCATACCTTATCCAATGCCTGAGAAACATCGATAAAGAGCGTAGAACAATATTTCTTTTCTTGGAAGGTTTTTCTAACCACATTCACGAGTCTATGTGTTTGTTCAATCGTGCTGTGTTGTCTCCTAAAACCGAATTGGTGGTCTGGAATGCATCCAGTACTATTCAGCATGGGTGTTAGCTTACTCATAAGTAGCTTTTCAAATAGCTTTGACATGTTAGACAATAGGCTCATAGGCCTATAGGATTCCACCTTCGAAAAATAAATGAATGTCATATTCGTATTCAGCAGCCCCAATTTAGTTTAAAAAACATGAAATTTTGTAGGTAAATTTTTTTTTTGTGGCATCGTGTAATCGTTTGTAAGCCTATTGTATGTTTTTTTTTAATATGGCTGTTAATGTTTAAATAATGCATCTTGCTGTGAGTTGCATTCTATTTTATTGCTTTTAAATTATGCTTTTAATTATATTTTTTATTGAAAATATCCAAATGCAGAATGATTAAACAAATTACCATTAAACAATTATAAATTATTTAAATTTCAAAGAAAGTAATACATAAGTGTTCCAAAGAAGAGAGATATAAAAATGCAACCAAACAAATGAGAAAAACTTTTAGAAAAAAAATTTTTTCTTCTACAAAATAAATAAAAACCATAAAACTGGTCACTTTTCCCATTTTATACAAATATATTGATGTAAGTAAACATAATATTAATGGTGATTGTTTAAAAACTTTATTTGAAGGGCATGGAATTGGCAAATTGCTATCTTTTTTAACTTAAATGGGAAAAAAAACGTAGAAATGTTTTCTCTAACATCAGATTGTTCAAGGTCATTTTTGACTACAAACAGCGCATTTCACAGGCATTGACAAAACAAAATTTATCACATAATTGGCAATAAACATCTTTAGCAGATTGTGTAGACACAAATAAAGAATTTTTTAATAAAATGAAATTAGTTTAACAAGTAAATATTTGCTTCTTTTTTTTTGTCAAAGGTATTTCTAATTTTATTTAAATTGAGGGCTGTTTTATTAAAATACTGCAGTTCTAGTACATTTATCTGGTAATCATATAAAATTTGTTAAAGTTTTTTTTTCAAGTCTCCAGGGACAATTTTTATACGTCTGCTACTCTCTAAAGAAGCTGTTGTTTGTCTTATTTCTTTTTTATTAACATTAAAATAAAGTTTAAAATCTATTACACGCTTGAGAAAACAAGTCATTGTAAAACTTTTTTCATACATGTATGATTTGCTTTAAGTTTATTAGGGGCACTCACAATGGGTATTGTAAAAGATGCAAATGTCTTTAACAAATAGATATATATCAAATTAATATTTTATCCATTTTACTAAAAGTTAGTAAAGTTATATAAATATCTTTTTTTTTAATTCATCAGACAATAACACAAAGTTTTTTAAAAAAGGGTGGACTTACCATTATTAACTTTTATATCTCGTTAGTTTATGTCTGCAAAAAAATATTAAAAAAGAAATTAAATATACTTGAAAATTAATAATATATTAATTATAATTCATATGTTTGAAAGATTCATCTATTGGAAAGATTTTTTTATTGGGTGTGTTTGTGTGTGTATGACCCTGCAGACAAAGTAACTGGTATGTAGTTGGAACTATACTAGTTGCTTTTTGCTTCAGACTAATTGCCTATCTATCCTTTTTTCATATATCGAACTATCGATTTTAGCATTAGGTTGTCATAGGAGACCAACTAGTTCATTTGTATACAGTTATATCCCAGCTGGAATCCTAGTTATTGTAAACTAGTGCGCTTACTAGTTTTTTTTATTAAGAGTTTTGTAATTCTTAAAAAAACTTTATCTCAACCGGGGTACGAACACACATTCCTCATGCTTTAAGGCAAGTACTCTACCCACTGAGCCACATTCGACTTATTTTTTTAATAGCTAAAAATATTTTTTATATTAAATCGTATACCTTAAAATTTTGTCCTTTTTTGACTAGTATCGTTACTAGTCTAGATACAACTAGTTATATGATTGTTCTTTTTTGACCAGTAACGTTACTAGTCTTGCTATGACTAGTAATACGACTGTCGTTTTTTGACTAGTATACTAGTAATATGACTGTCCCAAAGCGTTACTAGTTGCAACTTTAGCTGCCTGGGGAGGTCTGCACATATATATCTTCGTATACGTAAAATACATTTGAAGTGGAAAAGCATGGACATTTACTCGAAGTATCACACCAAAAAAAAAAAACATACATATTTTGGAGGATAACAAAATTGTCGAATAAAACTACTTCTTCTGAAATTTTATTATTTCGGCTTTTTGGTTCAATATTTGCATTAATGTAAATTCAAATTATTTTATTAAGAGTGGAGTGTTGAAAGGTTCAAATCAGATTAGCAGAACAGATCAGTACTACTGATTTTGACAGGCCGCTACACCGTCTCATCAGCGTTCTTGATCACTTTTACCACTTATGAAGGCGGATGCTTTTTACAAGGAAACATCAGCTATTTTACTAATTTTTATCGCGAAATAGAATACAGGACTTTTTTCATTTTTATAGCGACTCAACTTAGGGAAATTTCGGCAGTTTTTGCTGGACTCTGTTCCAAGCTAATCTCCAAAATTCTAAATATTAAAGGTGTAATATATATATTTTTTTATTAATTTAAACAAGTAGAATCCATTGTTCTTTAGTTTAAAGTTCTCACGTCTTTGAAATAAGCTCGGCAACAATATGTCAAAATACTTATGCCACATACTGAACTCTCCTATTTTTTAGTTTCAATTGAAAAAAATTAACAAAACACATTTGAAATGTGAATAGTCTTTTGCTTTCCAATAATATACAATATTTCCTACTAATCTAAATAGTTTTAATTTCTTTTTTCCGTTTTATAGGATTGGAAATAAAAACAGAAAAAAACGGCTTAAAAGTCAAAATATATATACCTACCACTGTACATATAGATACATACCCAGCAAAAACTTTTGTAATGGGTTGTACTTTATTAATGGGTTACAAAGTAATGAGTGGTACTTATTTATCTTATTACTATGCTTCAAATTAGAACTACTACCTACTTCTTAATAAATTTAGTACGTATTTTTCTCATTATCTAAAAGAACAAAATATAAAGTGTGTAAATTAATTTTTTTAATTTTAATTTGTTTATTTGACTACTTATTTTTTAGCTTCAAGTAAGCCAAATAATAACTAGTTAATTGCTGTGACAATGTAAATACATTTGTAAGGGGTACCCTCTTATTTTTTGGACTTCTAAAAGAAAAATAAGTAGTTATCAAGTCAAATTGTAAGTAGTTATGACTTAAATCCTCATATACTTTTTTGCCTACCAGTAAGCAAAGTTTTTGCTGGACTAGTATGTATAGATTATCTGCTTGTTCGCCGATGTTGAAGGAATTCTATCTTTCGCACAATTACATTTAGAACAATAGCAAAATATTTCAATTTGTTTTTGTTTTAAATGAAATCTTTACCTTTCGTAAAGTATCACGGTGCGATCACTCATTATGCATATGCAAATGCAATTGCTGAAGCTTCAGACGAGTTAAGCTTTAAAGAGTATTTAAAAGTAAATAATTTAATGTTTTACTAGGGGTCTACAATAGCCATGAACTTAGTATGAACATCATGTCAGACATCGCATATGGCTAATGTATACCGCTCATGTCCATGTTTCGTCGATGCTCTGACATAAATGCCCGAACATGCCATGAGATTCGCCATCAACAACCATTTTCAGCAGAAAGAAAAGAGACAGAACAAAATTTGCTAAATATTCCATCTCTAATACACTACCACAAAATACATTGACAAGGCTGAACATGGACATCGCACGTATTTACCACAACAAAGAAGTTGATGAATTTTTTACTGTTGCTCTACCGGCGTCATGTTCATGTCATGTTAAAGTCAATGGCTCTTGAAGATGTAGGGTTAATATGCATACATACATATGTATTAGGGATGCAAATCGGAATTGATTTTTGAAAATCCAAGGATTTATGCATTTTAAAAGATTTTATGTTGATAATATATCATTACACAAGTGTTTTAAAAATATGTAGATGAAAAAAAGTATTGCTTTTTATTTCATATGTAAGCCCGTACTCGTTTTAGAACATTTTCAATTGAGTAATCAATTTGATGCAGAATTAGTTCGAGAATTTATACTGAAAACAATAAATAAATATGAAAATTTGTTTTTGTTTTCAATATAAATTCTCATGCGTTTTTTTAATTTTTCATAATAACAGGCGAGTGATCATTTGCCTAGAAAGATGCCTTCCTGGGACGCATTGACTACTCTGTAATTTTCTAATTTGCATTTTTTTCTATAATCTAAACCAAAAAGAACATATCTGTGAACTTTTGAAACCAGCACTTAAGGTTACTTACGAAAATTTTCAGATTAATTTTCAATCAAATTAGTTGCAAAAAATATTATTTGCTTTGTTAAATTCATCTGTTAACGATTTTTCTAAATTTGCGACTGATCAACAACAAATGGCCTTTATTACGGTTCTCGTACACAGAAAAAAATATCATCAAACTGCAAGTAACAATTTCAATTGTTAATATGTAGTTTAAATTCAAACATATATTTTGTTAATATAACAAATTGAGTTGTTGATACGACAAACACAGAAATTTTTTTCAACAAACTGAACTAATGCTGACTTTAGACGGCATGTATTTTACGGCAAAAGTGATACATGCCGTGTGAAACATATGAAACATTGTCAGATGACATTTACAGAAGCAAAGTCAGATGAAAAATTTTCAATTAGAGCGTGTTCTATTTTCATCTGACAAGATATCTGACATCAGCTGTATTGAACTATCAAAAGTGTGGTTTGGCTGAAAAAACATTAAAAGACCGCTTTATATATTTACGAAAATTGTGCAAAAACTCAGCTGTTGTGAACACTCAGAGGTCATGTCAGATGTAATTGCACATGTACGTGTGAAAGCATAATTTATAAACCGTCTGTAAATTGACAATTTTGACAAACATGCGAAGTTACATATGTCTAACAAACCTAACAAGCCATATGTAAAAAACATGTCGTCTAAAGTCAGCATAACCAAATTTTTTGTTATGTATTGTGAAAAATATTAACAATCACCATTGTTGATATAACAAATGAATGCACACATGTATATGAAACAAAGCAAATCGCGTTTTGTGTGTATTCATTATTTGCGTATTTAATAACGAATTGCTCTGTAGCTGAGAGGTAAGAACGTTAGCCGATTAGTCCAGAGGTCGCCGGTTCGATTCCGCCCAAAGAAATTTTGTGTTTTTCGCAGCCAAGCAAAAGGTCGCTTCGAGGATTGTGATTGTATAAAAAAATAATGTTAATACAGCAATTATGATAGTTAAAATTTGCTCGGAAAATCAACAATTCACATCGTTGATATAACAATAATCTTAATTGAAATAAATTTGAAGTCAACAAACATAATGTTAATAATTTTTTTCTGATTTTCTTTTAACTTACAATTTCGTAATTGTATTTACAAAAATCGTTGTAGGTTCCAAATCAATTAGTTATTTAATTGATATTACAAAAAAATTAATTGTATTTACAAATTTTTTTTTTCTGTGTTGTTAATTTATAAAAAATTTTTAGCCAATATTCATTCTTCTTCTTCTTTTATTACCTATCCATTACTGGATTTAAGTGATTACATGCATATTTCTATATAATACAATTTTCTTTGTTATATAAATTTATACTAAATGTTTAGGATATATTATTAACTATATTATCAAACTCTTCTCTTCTTCTTGCTGTGTGGATAAGATCTCCTATGGTATTTAGCCCTGTCCAGTTTCTAATATTACGCAGCCACGACATCTGCTTTCTTCCCATACCTCTTCTTCCTTCAATTCGTCCCTCCAGTATCAATTGTAGCATTTCATATTTTTCTCCTCGGACAATGTGCCCTAAATAGACGTTTGATAGTTGTTAACAGCATACGTTCACTATTAATTCTCCCCAGAACTTCGTTATTTGAGACTCGATCTACCCATGATATTTTCAAGAGTCTACGATAACACCACATTTCAAACGCTTCGATTTTGTTCATTGATGTTATTTTTATTGACCATGTTTCCAAGCCATACATGAGTACCGACCACACATAGCACTTCATAAAACGAATCCGAAGGGATAAGTTCACTTCACGGCTTGTAAGAATTTTCTGAAACTTGATGTACGATGATCTGGCCATTTCTATTCTTCGGTTTATTTCATTTTCACAATTCCACTCTTCATGTAGCAAGAAGCCAAGATATAAAAATTTGTTTACTCTTTCTATGTGTTGATTATTGACCGTCAGTGTAGCATTTGGGTACAGTGCTTTTGATCGACTTACAATCATGAACTTAGTTTTCTGGATATTTAAATTCAAGCCAAAGTTGTTACTGTGATCATTGACGGCTTTTAACATCGTTTGAAGATCTTCCATTTTATCAGCTAGAATAGTTGTGTCATCGGCATATCGTATGTTATTAATAAACTGACCGTTGACTTTAATTCCTGCTTCAATTGTTCCGATGGCTTCTTGAAAGATTGCTTCAGAATAAATGTTAAATAGGAGAGGCGATAAAATACAACCTTGGCGAGCTCCTCTATTAATAGGAATGTAATTAGTGGTAAAATCATTACCACGAACTTCTGCAGCTTGCCTCCAATAAAGGTTCTTAATGCAACGTATGTCTTTTTCATCAATACGTAGTTCTCCAAGGATTTTCATTAACTTGTCATGCTGTACTCTGCCAAAGGCTTTTTCGTAGTCAATGAAACAAAGAAAAACATCCTTGTGAACATCTCTGCAGTTTTGAACTAAAACTTGTATGCAGAATAGCGCCTCCCTGGTTCCCATTGCGTCTCTGAAGCCAAATTGGTTGCGTCCAAGTGATGCTTCGCATTTACCGTACAATCGTTGTTGGATAATTTTCAGAAATATTTTCGAGACGTGATTCATTAGAGAGATCAGTCTGTAATCTTGACATTTTCTGGCATTATTTTTCTTTGGGATTGTAATGAATGATGATTTTAACCAATCTTCTGGGTACATACCGGTGTCATAAATTTTATTAAATAGTTCTACTAGAATATTTAGGTTATCATCGTTTATAAGTTTGATGAGTTCTGCTGGTAATTGGTCAAATCCTACAGCCTTATTGCTTTTAGAGTTTCGTATAGCTTTTCTTATTTCATCTTTCGTAATGGGTAGGCCCGTAAGTTGTGATCTTTCATCTAAAGAGTCTGCGGATCTAGAGTCGTCGGAAAATAGTTGGCGAATATAGGTTTCCCATACATATTTTTTCTCCTCTATTTCTGTAACTATTCCATTATGGTTGTTAACTAAAACAGTTGGAGTTCTTTTTCTTTGTAGCCCACAGCTTTCTTTAAGTTTTTTATGTAGGTTAAAGTCGTCATGGAGTGAGTGAAGGTTTTCTATTTCTATACATTGTCCTTCTAACCACGTGTGTTTTGCTTGTCGTATCTTTATTCTTATAATTCTATTTAGTCTGTTATATTCAATTACATTAACATTGCGATATTTCCTCCTTTCGTCCATAAGTTCTCCTCTGTTATCCATTGGTTTTTGGGTTTATTACGTTTTAGCCCAAGCTTGTTCTTCGCCACGGTTTTTATAATTTCGGTAGTGTTTTCCCAGCTATCATAAATATCATCACAATTGATCAACTGTAGTCTGTTGTTAATTTCAGTTATTAGGCTATTCTTGATTGCCTCGTCTTTCAGTTTTTCGACATTGATTTGTCTAGATTGTGTTTGTTTCTTTGCTGATGTTAGTTTTAACTTTACTGTTGCTGATAGTAAATTATGATCTGATGGCACATCTGCACCAGGGTAAGTACTAGCGTTTTTTATGGATGTACTAAATCTTTTATTTATCATTATGAAATCTATTTGATTCCGGATGATGCTATGGTTGTTGTCCTGTGGAGATTTCCAAGTGTATAGCCGCCGAGGTGGTAAACAAAAGTAGGTGTTGCAAATTGTCAGTCTTTTTTCCTGGCAGAACTGAATTAAACGGTCACCACGCTCATTTCTTGACCCCAAACCATAATTTCCAACGATATTATGCACAGATATATTCCCAACTTTTGCGTTAAAATCACCCATTACAATATTAAGATCGTGTTCTTTAGTAAGCTTTAATAGTTCTGAAATTTCCAGATAGAACTCTTCAATTTCTTCTTCGCTACTATCAGCTGTAGGTGCATATGCTTGAATAATGTTTAGCTTTAGCGGTTTTGCGTTTATCTTGAGTAATAACGATCTTTCTGAGTAGGGAATGAATTGTTCAATGCAATTTATATATTCTTTTGCAATGATTACTCCAACACCACGTCTGTGTTGGCTACTGTTAGTGCCAGAGTAGTACATCTTACAGTCAATTGATTGAAATTCTCCAGAGCCTGGCCACCATGTCTCGCTAATGCCGAGAATACCAATATTGAGACGTTTCATTTCTTGAACAGTATTGATATATTTTCCCGCTTCATATAAACTTCGAACGTTCCATGTAGCAATTTTTAATGTTGTTTTAGTTTTACCTCCGGGGATTCTTAGCACCCTCGTATTGCCGGAGACTGAGGGCCGTGTATTTGTTGTAACTTGCATGTAATTTTTCTAGGGATTTGTACTTCAGTGGTTTCCCGTTGCCTTCTGAAGGGTTTACGATGTCCTTTCGTTTGTGAGTTTCAGTGACTATTTGCAATTTAATTATCACCTAATTACCTGAGACGCATCTGTGTTAGCCTGCCATTCAGGTTACTCACATGGATTGTTCTTAGCTTCGGTGCTCCCCTTCAACCTTACCGGCAAGGGTAGCCCTACCAGTAGCTACGCTACCGCCGGTATTGCTCTCAGGGTCCTTGCACTTAATGAGCGTCCTCACCGCGACAAGGTGACAATCCGTCGAGAGACGGACTTTCAAATATAAAAAAAATCCCATAAAATTAAAGCAAATTTAAATATATAAATAGTTTTGTTATATAACAAATGCTAAGTACGAAATCCTGAAAAATACCGGGATATATTTTTACAAATCCCGGGATTCGGGATTTACCAATCCCGATTTCGGGATTCGGGATTTCCCGTTTGACATTCTTAATATGCGCATTTCATGCTCTTTTCTCGTATTGCGCAAAAAAAAACGCAAAGAAAAATGTTCTTTTTTTGGGTGTGCTATTTTTATGCACATAGCAAAAATAATGGTGCAGAGCAAGCGCAATAATTGGCTCTGCAAAAAAGAGCGGCAGTGCGCTGCGTTTTTTCGTACTCTGATTATTATACAATATAAAAATTCTCTTAAGCAGCAAAATGCAGACTATTTAAACATACTAAGCCATTATTACAGCTTGACGTTAGTTAAAGTTTTTCATTATTACAACTTTACGTTAACCTAAAAGTGAGCGATATTTAACGGCATGTTCATCCTAGCGGTAACTTTTATCGTAAGGTTTAGCCATTTTAAGATGCCACATTTTCATAAGTTATCATACTTTCTAGTTTTTTATTCAAAACTATCCGGTAAATGCTCTAGTAAAGCCATACTTTCTATTTAACTATTCAAAATTGGTTGGCAAATGCCAACTTAGAAAAATATGACTTTTTTTAAATAGAAGTTATAATAATAAAAAATATTAATAAAGGTTAGTTTATCCCTCACTATTGCTAAAGGCACCTTTGACAAACATCTGCTTTACCGCTAAGTTGTAATAAAGGCCCAAGCGAAAATTTGCCAGAATTTTTATCTAACTGTACATTTAGTAAATTTTCTTCTTTAAAAAAATTTATATGCAGCTAATTAATGTTGTAATTACTCACGGTGCTTCTGAATAATTATCGTTAAACACACATGAAAGCATTTCAATTTATAATTACCCCATTTTAATCTACTTATTAAACATCTTAAGTTAAATAACCTTTAATAGCACACAGCTTTGAGAGTTATATTGCAATTATAGGCATATGTTCGCATTTCGAACGCCAGACTTTTAAGTTTATGGGCAGAAAATTAATCACTCTTACAATAAATAATACGAGTCAATTATTAAAGTCATTAATATCTTGACACACTACAACTCAAGAGCATTAAAAAATTATCAATTTGTGTTTGCAACATAATGTGGCACATAGGTAAGATATGGCCATTAAAAAAGTAAGTTTCCTGTTCATCTTTTATTTATTCTTGTTCTTTTTATTTACGGCAGCATTCATAAGTGAAGCCTGATGATAAATTATTGATGTCTTTTGAAGGTGTCAAATGTTGCGTCAAATACACGCATAAAGGCCTCTTAATGAAACTACACAATTAAGAGTTCCATGTCATTTAATATTTCTTATGATTCAGTATATTTTATTATCATTAATGTATTCAATATTAAAGCTGCTTTTATTTATATGAGCTCTTAAATAGATTTAAGGGATAATATAAAAGTAGATTTACCAAAAGATACTAAAATGTGATAATAACTTAAACCAAAGATATAAGTCATGGCAAATTTAATTAAAGATATTACATATTTAATCTTTGTATTAAAGTGTTCTTATGTTAATATGTATACTTTGATTAATTATCGTTTTTAGGGTTTCGTACATCAAAAGTGTAAAGAAACCCCATTGTTTTCGCTGTGATGTTCGTCTGCCTGTCTGTCTGTCCGTCACAGGCTATTTTCTAGAGAACCGCAAGAGCTTCAGATCGGAAATTTTCACAGAATATTTAAAACTTTGGCCGCTACAGCGGCAAATATATGGCAGTGAAATACTAATGTAATATACAGACACACTCAAGGCGAACTCATACCAGGTGGCCACAAGAGCTCAGATGTTCACGAAAATGTTTACACATTGAACCTGTCAACAGTGTTAGTGTATCAGCTTTTTTGACAGCCCATATGTAAATTCTCCACGGCGAATTCTATTGCTACTACCTGGTGTTGATCAACCTTGGAAACACTTATATATAGACATTTGAAATTTTAAAAGTTATATTATTAAACAGACTACACCAACTAACACGGATATTAAAAACAATAAAAATTAAAGGGTATTCTATCAGTTAGTGTAATTTTGACTATGTAATTTAGACAATTCGCTGTGTCTTGGAAACTGTAAGAGGCAAACTCTTTAAATTTGAAAAAACGCTAAAACTAAAAAATTCCATAATTTAAAAAATGACAAACCAAAAATCGCTAAAATGAAAAAAAATCACTTAAAGGAAAAAGAGCACCATAAGTAAAAAAAATCGCTAAAATGCAAAATATCACCAAAACTAAAAAGTTCGCCAAAAACCTAAAAAATCACCAAAAACCGAAAAAATCTCCAAAACGAAAAAAGTTTCAAAACTATACAAAAAATCGATAAACAAAAAAAATCACCAAGAACCGAAAAAATCGCCAAAACTAAAAAAAAAGCTAAAACTAAAAATATCGCAAAAATATGAAAAAAGTTGCCAGAAACAGAAAAAATGGCCAAACGAAAATAGCGCCAAAGCAAAAAAAAGACCCCAAAACTAAAAAATAAACGCCAAAACTAAACAAAAAATCGCTAAAACTAAAAAAACACAAAAAAACCGAATAAAAACGCCAAAACAAAAAAACCGGCATAACTAAAAAAGCGTCACAATTAAAAAAACACATCGCCAAAAAACCAAAAAATCGTCAAAAAGAAAAAACACACCAAAAAAAATTGTTAAAACAAAGAAAAAACCAGCAACAAAAATATCGCATAAAAACAAAACACATCGCCAAATATAAAAAGAGGCAAACTCTTTAAATTTGAAAAAACGCTAAAACTAAAAAATTCCATAATTTAAAAAATGACAAACCAAAAATCGCTAAAATGAAAAAAAATCACTTAAAGGAAAAAGAGCATCATAAGTAAAAAAATCGCTAAAATGCAAAATATCACCAAAACTAAAAAGTTCGCCAAAAACCTAAAAAATCACCAAAAACCGAAAAAATCTCCAAAACGAAAAAAGTTTCAAAACTATACAAAAAATCGATAAACAAAAAAAAATCACCAAGAACCGAAAAAATCGCCAAAACTAAAAAAAAAGCTAAAACTAAAAATATCGCAAAAATATGAAAAAAGTTGCCAGAAACAGAAAAAATGGCCAAACGAAAATAGCGCCAAAGCAAAAAAAAGACCCCAAAACTAAAAAATAAACGCCAAAACTAAACAAAAAATCGCTAAAACTAAAAAAACACAAAAAAACCGAATAAAAACGCCAAAACAAAAAAACCGGCAAAACTAAAAAAGCGTCACAATTAAAAAAACACATCGCCAAAAAACCAAAAAATCGTCAAAAAGAAAAAACACACCAAAAAAAATTGTTAAAACAAAGAAAAAACCAGCAACAAAAATATCGCATAAAAACAAAACACATCGCCAAATATAAAAATCGCCAAAAACGAAAAAAGCGCCAAAACCAAAAAAAAATCATCAAAGCTAAAATAATCGTCAAAACGAAAATATATCCAATACTAAAAAAATCACCAAAACCAAAAAAAGTACCTAAGCTAAAAAATCGCCAAAAATTAGAAATATCATCAAAAAACCAAAAAAATGACAAAACGAAAAAAAATCGCGAAAGCTAACAAAAAACGAAAAAGTTCGCCAAAACTAAAAACGAAAAAAGGGATATATGTACGTTAAAGCGACTCACAGAAAAACATTTTTTGTTACCCCTCTCATATTAAAGATCAGTCTTTTTAATGAGGTTTCCCAAAACATTTGCTGGGTCAAGCGATGACCTCGCGTAAGCTGGACTGTGTCTAAAAGAGGTCTATTTGTGTATTTTTTTTCATATTTTGTATTTTCTCCCAAGACGACATAAAAAATTACATCGTTTGAAAGATCTTTTCAAGCTGCATCCAATGGTGCATTAAACCTTACCATTCATACCGTCAGCAAAAATACCGGTCTTTAACTTGAGAGAGATAACAAACACACGTTTTTCATCTTCATACAAGTCGAGTCGCTCTAATGTACGTACACTCTAAAACACTTTTGTTGAAAATTAGGTCCATAATAGTAGGCAACACTTTACAGATTATTATCGACCTAAAATTACACACGCATTATTTTTCAACAAAATGTTTTTAATTTGGAACGATTTTCCGTCATCCCACGTCAAATTTGGTTTGTAAATTGAATTCAATTGAATTCAATAGAACACTGAAGATGGCACATAGCCGAAACCGGTCTGTTTACAAACCAAATTTGACGTGGGATGACGGAAAATCGTTCCAAATTCAAAAAACCCCCGTCGGGAGAAAAACACAACACTCAAAATGTTTTTACTAAAAAAAGCGATTGGCTGGGTGGTTTGAACCGCGACCTCCTGACTGATAGTCCGACGTATCTACCATTCATCCATAGCCGTATTATACTTTATGTTACATTTTTTCCACTTGAACTAAATATGTTTAATTTGAAAGGTTTTCTCTTTAATAAAATAACTAGAAAATCGATGTAATTTCAGACAAGGAGAAATTTTCAACACAAATTTAGACAATATATGATCGTAAATTTGAAGTAATATTTTAGAGTGTATAAAAGAGTGATGGTGTTTTTTTTTTTGGGAAAAATTGTCGATTATTCAAAATTTTAAAAATTTTTAACTTTAAAATTTAATATCTTTCAATTCAGACAACAGAACTTTAGCAATTTTTTTAAACCGCTTTTAAACTTTGTTCTTTAACTAAAAAAAAAAATTTTTAAATCGGTTGATATTTGTATCCGATATCTGAAAGATATCTCTTTTGAGACTTTATAGCTCCGTTTTAAGCACTTTGAAGAGTTGGTATTGGATTATCCGTTAAGAAAAGCCTGGTTTATTTACTAAATATTTTGATTCTGGCCCACTGTGCACCGTTAGATTTAGGTTAGGTTAGGTTGGGAAGGGTAGTACTATGCCGCACATCCACTCAGAGACCCAGTTGGATCCATTGTGATTCCCTTCTATTCATACCCCCTATTAAAACCCAGAAAAGGAGCATCCTGCTATCCGCCATTCAACCACCTTATTCCCATAATGAAGCCCCTGATATCCTCAAGTTCACACTGCGCGATATCACTAATGCTTTCATAGAAACGTCTGCCAAGCTACCTAAGCCTGTGTCGTTGCAGCCTCGGGCAATGGCAGATAACATGCTCAATAGTTTCTGGTTCCTCCTCATCATCGCACATCCTACAAAAATCTGGAGTGCCAATCTCCCAAATGCTGGTCCACGCCCTGGCCGAGCAGTGACCAGTCAATGCGCCTATTGAGACCCCTATCACCTTCCTGTTCATGTTCAGTAACAGTTCGGATCTGCCTAAGTCAAGCTTTGGCCACATGACCCCCGAGACTCTGCAATCCTCCCTGCTCCCCCATGAACGGTTGGCCCTATTCGACACCCAGTCACTGAGCTCCCTATAGTAATGACCGATCGGTACTTTAACTGATCTATCACACCATTCCACATCTAACGCTGACCCTAATCTTCCCAGCTCATCAGCTGTCTCATTACCCTCAACATTGCAGTGGCCAGGAACCAAACATAATCTAACACTATATTTGTCCATGAGCACGTTGAGGGCTCTCCTGCAGTCACAGTGTCCCTTCAATGCTTTTAGCGCCGCCTGACTGTCGCCGTAGAAGGTTACCTCCTCGCCCTCAGTCATATCTGTGGCCACTATCTCCGTGGCCCTGAGGATCGCCAGGATCTCAGCTTGGAAAACGCTACACTCGTTCGGTAGCCTAAAAGACCTACGAATGTCCGTCCCCAAAATATAGACACCAGCTCCCGTGCCTGTTTCCATTTTGGACCCGTCCGTGAATCACTAATGAGGGTTTCCTCCCAAAATCAATTTCAGCAACCTTAGAGTCCGTGAACCCATGAGTTATGGGGACCCCCCGCTAAAACTGATCTCATTTAGGATTGCTGTGTGACCTGTTACTCCTGTCCTTACCAACCCTGCCTCTAGTACTCTTAGGAGACTCCTTGCTGCCGTTCTCATTACAAAATCCTATATGGGAAGCAGATGAAGAATGACATCCAAGGCAGATTGAGGTGTGCTCCTCTGGGCTCCTGTGATGCCCAGAGAGGCCCACCTCTGCACCTTAGCAAGTAATCTCCTACGACTCTCTTTCCTCAACGCCTCCCACCACACCACACAGCCATAGGAAACAACCGGCCTGACAACAGTTGTGTAAATGCAGCTTACCACCTTCGGTTGCAGGCCCCAGTTCCTTCCAACGGAGTTCCTGCATGCGTAGTAGGCATTTAAACCTTTCTTTAGCGTTTCTTGAGTGTTCCTCATCCATGAAAGTTTACTATCCAAGATGACACTCAAGTATTTGGCCACCTTTGCTAGCCTTAGCTCTATTCCTCCAATCCTAGGCAGTACAAAACTGTCTACGTTGTATTTCCTGGTAAAGAGGACTAACTCAGTCTTCTCGGGGTTGACCCCCAGTCTCTTACTACTAGTCCAGGAAGATAGTTCGTCAAGCGCCGACTAAATGACTTCACTGATAGTGGGAAGAAATTTTTCCGTTACCATTAAAACCACGTCGTCCGCATAGGCGACTACCTTCCGGCCGCTCCTGTCGAAACGCCTAAGAATTTCATTCATCGCCAGCAGCCACAGTAGGGGTGATAGAACTCCTCCTTGTGGCGTGCCCCTAGTCGCCAATTTCCTCAGGTTCACGCCTCCCATACCTGAGTTGATAATTCTGCTGATAAGCATGAGAGTTATCCACTCCACCAGAAAGTTGCTAATACCGATTAGCTCTATCGACTCCCTAATAGCCTCTATACTAATATTGTTAAAGGATCCTTCAATATCCAGGAACGCAGCCAAGGTATAATCTTTATGGTGCAATCCCCGCTCAATAACACTAACCACATCATAAAACCGTTAGATTTAATATTAAGGAATTCCTCTAGTATATCTTCTTGTGTAACGTGCACAAAGAGGTATACAGAGAAATTCATTTCATTAAAACAAGTATGGGCGTTTACAAATTAAAAATTTTCAACAAAAAATTAAGAAAGTGCATTTTTAATTAGACTGTTCGCATGGAAATAATTAAGATTTTATTTTAAATTGTTTGCTTTTGGGGTTCTCAAGGACTTTTTTTTGTAAAAAAAAACATCCCTACTTAATAGCGTTTATCACCGCATTTGGGACGCCTTCTCGGAAACCGAGCGACAGTGAAGCGGAAAATTCGTATATGTAGAAAGAAACAAATGTCCAATTTTTGGTCACGTGCGACATCAAGCAGTTAACCTTGAATTGCAGAACCAAGTAGTTCGGTTTTTCCTAAACTTGTACTTAATGTAGAGTTATTTGCGACCTACACAAATATATAAAGCAGTAAAAAAAACTTACGTTTCCTTTGAAAAAAGAAGCATAATTGCTTGGTGTCGCACGTGATAAAATGTAGACTTTCCTGTGGAAATGCCCATCTACGAGTACACAAATCATTAAATTCATTATCTTATATTCTTACTTTTCGCGTTGATTGATTTATCTCTTACAATTATTCTAATTAATTTTATATTCATTGTAATTATTTATGTATGTAAATATATTATCTAATTTCATTTGATTTATTTTTAAATGCATTACAAACTATCAAATTTTCTCGCAAAGTTCAAATTCAAATTCTTTTTCATTTGTAAGCATTATCTGTAATAATTTCTTGTCTCATTTTTTCTTAAAGATTTCATATGTGTTTGCAAAATGAATAATGAAGACCCGAGGTTGTTATCATCATAATACAATAATCTACAAGATTGTGTTGAGAATATTAAAATGTAGTCTCAAACACTTGTTGAATATCGTTTGTGTATCTAGACCGCATGAATTTTGAAAAATTATATCGTTTTTTTTTTTGCTGAGTTCAATGAAGATGTGGGAGAAGTAAAGGAAGTCTTAGGCAAGTCTTAGGAAAAAAATAAGTCTTCACAAACTCATAGAATATCGCATTTATTGTTTGCTTAGTTTCCAGAATCGCTGTTCATTGCTTCAGTTTAAATTGTATCCCATCATTTGAATACATGCCTTTCACAATAACAAATAACATTTACTTATTTTTCTTTTTCAATTTTGTGCAAGAGATTAGATTCACTTAAATTGCGCTTTCAAAGAATATTAAAGCATTTTTTAACTTATTCATAATAAAACTGTACAACGAAATCTAAATTTTTTAAAGTGACTGATTCTTGTAGAAAATAGTTTACATCTGGGATTCATTTTAGGGGGAATTAAATTTGTACCCCCTTTCGCACATAATTTTAATGACTCTGGCGTTCAAATTGAGTCTGGAGCTTTGGTGTCTTAGAAAACTTATATTAGAATTTTATGACAAATATTTTTGTAAGCATTTTAGTTTGCTATATCACCGCTGAAGGAGAGTTTTTAGCCCTGCGTTATTTTCACGATTTTTTTAACACCGGGGTGGATTTTTTTATTTTTATTACATAAATATTTTATAAATTATTTTTTAGCTGTCACATTTTGGTTATTGTTTCCCATGTATGTAATAAATATTTTCAAATTCCTATGCATTCGCACCGTTGCTTAAGCCAAGACATGCATATTATAGTTAGGCCTTTAGTTTTAACGTGATGTTTTAGTTAGTTTAGTTAGTTAGGTTTTGTCGTGATGTTTGACATAAAAGTATTGAACACAACTTACATCTTAAACGTAAGACTTACCAGATTTTCTTTGCCGAGTACTAATTCTACTGATATTATAAATGAGAAAGTTTGTATGTTTGTAAATTTGGATGTTTGTTCTGCTATAACGCGAAAATAGCTTAATGGATTAGGATGAAATTCAGTAGACAGATAGCATATGGTCCAGATTAAAGTATAGGGCACTTTTTAATTGATAAAAACGCGGAAATTTTGGTAATTTTGGTACTTTCTCTTTTTTATAAATGTGGTATATATACACACAGAAAAATTTTATATTAAAATCGTCAAAACAAGGTTAATTTAAAATTGTTCGGTAATGATTTTGCTTCATGTCAATTTAACACGATTTTACAATAACCTTCAAAGAACATTTTACTCTTGAAATAACTATATTTCATGTTGAGTTATTATTTCATTACAGTTGAATCAAAATTAAGTTAATACTGAAATAATACGATAAATCACGTTGAATAAAAGTTATTTCAAGTTGAACAAACGTGAATTTGATACTAAAATAACACAAAGATTCATGTTGAATCAAAGTTACTTCCAGTTGAAACAACTTCCAGTTGAATTGAAGTAACATAAAGAATCATGTTGAATCCAAGTTATTTCAAGAGGAAACAACGATAATTTGATATTGAGACAAACGAAGAATCATGTTGAATCAAAGTTCTTTCATGTTGAAACAACATGAAGTAATGTAGTAGTTTTAATAACTATTCTACTTATGTGATATGTTATTAGCATAGGCGTCAGAAAATTTTTTATTGTATTAGGCTGCTCCAAGATCTGAACTCTAACCACTGCAGCCACAATAGCTTCAAACTTTAATTTAGATATACAGCAAATAAATACCACCATAAGTAGTATGAATTTCATTGTAATTCAACATGATTTAATTGAAGATTTAACATAAAATTTATTTGAAATTAAAGTTATAGTCGTAGCTAGGGATGTAGCCGATACCGATTCCGATACCGATATATCGGCGATACTTCAGATTTTCCGATACATCGGTATCGGCGATATTTTACTGTCGATACGACGATACTTTTAAAATATTTCTTCAGAGTTTTTTTTAGCAAATTAATTATTTTTTGTTAATTTTAAAATTCATTTCGCTATTTTTTAAATCTTATTAATGTCAATTTTAAAAATTAATAATATTTTGCGCTGTTATTTTGTAAAAAATAATTTATTTTTTGTTAATTTTGCCATGAATTCAAATTCAATTCTTTGTTTTTTAAATCTTATTCCCAGCAAACAAAAAAGGCACGAGAATTATTGTAATTGCTATAAAATACGCTTTATATGAAAATATAAGAATGGGTAGGTTTTCAAACAAATTGTTGCAAAAAAAAATACGCAAAATTTTAAAAAATCAGAATAAAATAAAAAATTTAATTTTTCTTTTGACGATATTTACATAAAATATAAGTCAAAAAAATCTTTTAAATATACACGGAAAACTTAAGTCATCATCTATTTGACACTATTTAAAAATTGAACACAACGCAGTGAAAATTGTTTTTGTCCGTGAAGTCCCAAAAAATCGTTTTTTATCGATAACTTCCGATTTTGAGGGTGTATTGCAATTTTTAAAATGGCAAAATGATCTACTCAACTAGACCTTCAAGCCTCACTAAGTCGTGTTTCACGAGTAAAAAAACATCCCATTTTGTAACAGCGTGTAATTAAGCTATTCTGGTATGTGATAGAAATCGATCGATTTCAAATCGAGTCGATTTCGAAAAACAAAATTTCCTGAGAGATAACTTGTTGATGTTTTTAGTGTTTTCGTGGCTTAGAATATTTTATTTGATCCTAAATTCGATTTCACTGTGTCGTGCGACTTACTTAAGACATATTACACTATTATTAGTTTTATGAAATCGATCGATTTCCATTACATACCAGATTAGGTTATTTAGAAGAATATTAGTTTATAAATGTCCTTTAAAAAATCCATTTTTTAAAAAGCTTGGCGAGTTTTTTTTAATTATAAAGGAATTACAAATTTTTACTTGCTATTCTACTAATTATCTGCATATTTTTAATATAGATTCTTTGGAAGCAATGAAAATGTTGTTTCTTAAAAATTACTTCCAATTTTTTATACTGGATTAATATTAATTTAAAATATTAATAATCTCGTACACTGTAATTTTGTATAATAAAAAAATTGCCCTTCTTGAGTTTTGTTAATCTAAACTTGAACTCAATTTCAATATTCGTATCGGTATCGGCGATATTTATTTTTAAATATCGGTATCGGTATCGGATCGGCAAAACGGCGTATCGTTACATCCCTAGTCATAACGTCATAACGTTGATAACAACCCAGGCAGAAAAAGACAATAATCACGACGTTGGTACTATGGTCTGGGAGTACAACTAACATTAGTACATCTTGTTAACCAAAAGTTTAATCTACTCATAACATTAAAATGATAACGCCGAATGACCGTCCTCCGACTCTTGTTTTCAATGTTGCCACAATACTGTAAACTTAAATTTACAGTGTTCTCACAATGTTATAAATACAAATTTACAGCATTGATTAAAAGACGATATTGCTATTTTTTATATGCAATTTTTGTATATGCAATTTTTTTACATTTAAGTTTTATAGTTGATTTTAAAATTTACTTTTATTTATATTGTGTGTCTTAAATGACTTTGGATTTGAACCTTTACACTACATATTCACTAAGCCACAGAGCCATATAAAATATCAACAGCACTAACTCTGCAGCCACACGATTAAGTTTTCCTTTCAAGTTTTTCACACACACTGCTTGCCAAAATTCATTTTTATTGATAGCTGTGACGTAGGCTGCACGCAACTTGAAAGCAAGTTGAAAGCAATGTTGTAGAAAACAAAACAAAAAACTATGGCGGCAGAATATTTGTACAAGAAAACTGTAATCAGCTGTTTTCTTGAACGTAAATTGAAACACTCAACTTGAAAGAGAAATTGAAAGCAAGTTCGTTTAAATTTTTAAAAGTATGAGTGTATTGGTAAAAAAGTGTGAGTGTATTAAAACTTGAAAGGCAAAACTTGATCGTGTGGCTGCTAAGTAAGTATATGTAAACGTAAAATTCCTCTGAGAGCATCTGAGAGAGAGTTAAATTTATTTGTGAGCTAAGGTCATATTATTGTGTTTACAGTATTGTAGTGGTACATGATTATTGTGAATATGATATTTTGACAGTTGTCATAATTTTGAATTTGCAATGTTGTGGCGGTATTGGATTACTATGAACGCATTATTGGGAAATTAAAGTCTTATCCCTGCGGAAAATTTGGTGACAAATGATCCAAAAGTACTTGTCCTATGACTTGAGAAAAAGAGACTGGTAGCAAAAATAAGGAGTAGTGAATGGTGAGAAAAGACATATTGTGTAAATGGTCACATATTAACCATTTTCAGTCAATTTAGTTAGTACTCCGGCTAGTATTGTAGTAAACGGCACTGAACAAATTCGATGTACCTGGATCTAAGGCCTATCACATAGTATCTATACAATATTAATTGTCTCCCTTCAATGAGACTGCCATGACACTCAGGAACCTTTCCCGTAACTATATTCAGATATTAACTCCAGCTTAACTGGTACTTATAACATTGAAATATAAGTTCCCCTGTGGTGGAGTGGGTAGTGTACTAGCCTGTCATGCCAGAGGTTGTCGGTTCGAATCCTATCAAAGACATCGCTTAAAATTAAAATACAATTTCTACTTGGATTTGTAACAATAAAAAAATTAATTCATCGATAATTACAGCTGAATTTTGAAATAATATTTATATATAATCTATATTATTCTTCTCCGATTAGGACTCCATAAGATAGTTCAGAGACAAGTTACAAGGTGCATACAAAGTATCAATTAACCCCATCCGAGGCCATCCCCATGTAAAAGTGGCTGGTCCGCTTCATAGGAAGTGTTAGAACTCGGACTGGTCCCTACCACCTCGGGACCGGTCACGTGACTTGTTTTGTGTTAGTTCCATTTACCGCAGGGAGTTTTGTGTATACAGTACTGAGATGGCACAAAGCTTTTCTTGTTTTCGTTCTTTTAGCAGTGAAAAATATTAATTCAAAGAGATTTAAGGTTAGACAAATAAGTTTCCGTTTAAAATTGAAATGAAACAATGTTAATTTTGAGCCGGCAGCAGAAAATTTTCGCTGGTAATGCTAAGTTGTCGGCTATTTACATTTACACAATACGAACATCAAAATAAACAACAACAAGTCACACAACTGAGCACAGCAGTGCATTGTAGCTATGAAGAAACCAAATAGATACCACCAACACACTTAAATAACAAATTATTTCTCATACATTTAGTAATATTTCCCATCAATATTGTGACACGTTGATGTTACATTCGTATTTTGCTCAATTCACAACCTGTTGTAATTGTTGTAGATCCTAAAAATGTTGTTGATTATTTTCATATAAACATGTTTGTAAGCAAATGTTTATTTGGAAATTACCAACAACATTTATATGATCTACAAAACATAAAACAGGTTGTGAATTGGGCATATGTGTATAGTTTATAGCGTACATTAACGCAAAATGTACTTTCTGGGGCTAATATGAGCAAAAATTGGTATTCTTGGTACCCCTTTAATTTGGTACTTTTTCTCTCTTCGATAAATTTCGTATGAAGATAGTTTGTTGTGAACGAAGTCACGGATAAAATCTAGTTGCGAATAAGTACGAAATTAACCCTTTAACATATTTTAATTTATTAATGATTTTTGGCGTTCAAGTTGAGGCTGGAGCTCGGGTGTCTTTGAAGACCCTAAAGTAGATTTTTATAGCCAATATTTTTTTGACATTTCAGCCCACTATATCGCCGCTGAAGGAGGTTGTTTGCCGCTTTTTTTAAGACAGGGAGAAAAAGACCCACACAACGCGGAGTTATAGGATTAATATGTTCCACAAAAATTTTCCTCGTGGTGTTTTATATAAAAATGCTGAGCACATATTATGCCTTAAAGGTAAGTTTTACAAGATTTTCTATGCCGAGTTAGTATAACTATATGGAAAAGGGAGGGGGTGGGTGAGGGGGGGAGGGGTGTGGATTAAACTCCTCCTAAAATTAATTACAGATGTACACTTTCAAAACGCCGATACACATGTACATTTTCCGGTGACCTCTGCCAGAATCAGTTGTTAGAACAAAGTTTTTTTTTTGCGTTGTACAGTGTAATGTATAAGGGTCTATAAAAGGTTAAGAAAATTAGTTTTCATACAAAAGCATTTTTTATATGCCTTTTATAAATCAAACATATTTATTACTAGCATTTGCAGGTGATTTCTTTCACGTTGGGAATAATTTGGTATATAAACAATCTGAGTATAACATTTCATACAAATCTGTTCAGTCGTTTTTGCGTGGTTGAGCAACAAACATACAAACTTTAACAATTATAATATAAGTAAGATGAGTAAGATCCTTAATTGTAAACTTCCCATATGTTTTTTATATCAAGACCTTTTTTTCAAACAAAACTTTCAACTGCACAAGTAAACCAAAATTTAAAAAGTTTTCCTAAAATTGTCGATAACGATAAACAGACGCCAAAACTATGAGAGATTGAGGTTTATAAGCATTAATTTTATGAGTATGACCTTGAAGAAATTTTCAACATTTTTATTCAAGTTTAACTTGATAATCTTTCGATTGCGTATGAGTAATCTCAATGGAATAATTATAAAAATATCACTCATACGTACATTTTACAATCCAATGAACAAAGCCATAAACGAGATGAAAGTTTTTATACAGATTAAATAGACAAATAAAAATATTACATGTGTACATATTTCATAAAAAAAATATGTAGCATATAGGCAAAGACAAAATTATTGAACCACAAGAAAAAAAAACACTAAAATATAAAAATATGGATAGAAATTAAACAATAAAAAGTGTATGAATATTTTAATATGCAAATATTTTATCATTCGTTTATTTATTCATATTTAAATCTGATATTAATATGTCATCGGTCATAAGTGACATCAAAAAATCATTGAACCATTAAAATACCAGCCTTTGCAAAATCGCTGAAGCAAAACCAAGAAGGAATGAAATTGTATTCCATCACCTTTAAAACAGAGTAAACAAATAAGAAAAAAGTACAGCCCATTACACTTTTTCGGCAATAAATATTTAAATCAGTTGTTTTTAGGGTTCCGTACACCAAAAGTGTAAAGGAACCCTATTGTTTTCGCTACTCTGTCTGTCTGTAGTCCGTTTGTCTGTTTGTGTCTGTCACAGGTTGTTTTCTCGGGATCCGTAAGAGCTACGGACCTGAAATTTCCACAGAATATGTAAAACTTTGGCCGCTATAACAACAAATATATGACAGTTAAAAATTAAAAGGTCTTCTAAAGCGAGCAACGAAAAATATTGAAATACTAATGTAATATGCAGACACTTATATATAGACACTTTAAATTTTCAAATTTAGTGTTAATTGGTGTAGTCTATAGAATAGACTATACCAATTAACACCGATATTTAAAACAAAAAAAAATTAAAGGGTGTTCTATCAGTTAATGTAACTTTGACTATGTAATTTTGACTATGTAATTAGACAATTTGCTGTATCTTGGAAACCGTAAGAGGTAAAATCTTCAAATCTTAAAAACGCTAAAACTAAAGTTTCAAAATTAAAAAAAAATGTCAAAACGCTTAAAGAAAAAAAGCAACAAAATTAAAAAAATCGCTAAAACGCAAAAAATTACCAAAACTAGAGATCGCAAAAAACATTAAAAAAAAACGAAAAAAAGTCGTCAAAACGAAAAAAGCACTAAAACCTAAAAAGTCGCTAAAACTAAAAATATCGACAAAAAACTAAAAAAATTGCCAAAAATGGAAAAAAATCACCAAAACGAGAAAAAGCGCTAAAAGAAAAAAAAACCCCAAAACTAAAAGGAACGCCAAAAACTGAAAAATCGCCAAAACGAAAAAAAATGTCAAAACCAAAAAAAAAAATCGCTAAAACTAAGAAAATCACCATAAACCGAAAAAAGCGCCAACACTGACAAAAAGCGCCAAAACTAAAATAGATCGCTTAAACTAAATATATCGTCAAAAAGCGAAAAAACAAAAAAAAAACGCCAAAACGAAAAAATCACCAAAACTAAAAAAATTGTGATAAAACAAAAAAAAATTGTAAAAACGAAAAATCGCAAAAAAACACCAAAATGAAAAAAGCCAAACCAAAAAAAAATCGCTAAATCAACAAAAAAAAAACTTAAAAATAGAAAACTAAAATTAAACGAAAAAGCAAAATGAAAAAGTTGCCAATGAAATAAGGGCAAAAATGAAAAAGGATAAATGTGTATTCGTACGGAACCCTTTGTGTGCGAGCTAAAGTCGCACTTTACTTAATACTAGGGGAAGTCATGAAGTCGCTCTATAATCACAACATCACGATTTCAAGAAACAAAGCAAGTTTTTGAAACAGTTTCTAATTTATTTTAGAAAAATAAATCATGCTGTTATCAAACAAATCTAAACGATGAGTTGGACAAAGTCCATGGCACATCTTCGACAGAAAGTGGGACTATCTACAATTGATTAAATTATTTTAAACGTGCCCGAACAACCTAAAATGATGAATCTGGTTCAGAGCATCCGATTGAATCTACTTGGGAAAAGATCAAAAGATCCGGGTTATACCGGCATATAGTGCAAAAGTAGCGAATTCTCCGCTCAGATGTTGGTAAATGGGCGAATTTTTCTAAATTTGAACTGTACAATCCGCATGGGCTTTTAAGAAAATCAAAGATTTAATTTTGAATGTCTCTCTAATGTATGGTACATTAGAGTGGTCGTACAAAACTAAAATTAATATTTCTTCAAGTCTGATACCCCGAATCAATGGGTATTTATAATAAACTAACCTAAAAAAAATTGCAGGCCAATCAGTTGAGACTAAGGCGTATCGCACACGCCCACCAAAGTTTGAGCAAATGCTCTTTTTCTGATTTTATGTCTCCTAATTTAAAAAATATAGTATTTAGAAAAAATTTTTCTTCTAAAAATTTTTTCTGTGAGAAGTTTCCAATATCTTTTGCCTTACCCACTTTTATCTAAATCGCATATTAACCAAAATAAACGGCAATACAGTATTTAATAGCCCATAACTATTAAAATAACGAAAAAAATGCTCATTAATTTACAAATTTCTATAAACTTTTTAATTTATTTAGTTATTTGGGCCGCTCTACGCGAATCCGCACACCAATTTTTTTATCAGCTCTAGTTTTCGAGATTTACCGTTATGGCCAAAATGAAGCCAATTTCACGATATATACATGTTAACATAAGTGGAGAAAAGTTCGGCGTATTCAGTAAAAAAGAAAAACCAAAATTTGACAATCAAACTATCTTTAAGCCGAGCGAACATTGTTTCTCAATTTGCGCATTAGTTTCAGAAATATCGTAAGAGTTCAAGCATAAACTTTTAAAAATTTCCTAAAAAATTTAAACTTTTTTGTTTTAAACAAATTCACAAATAAATAAAAATACACCAACGATCCAATTTTTTTCTCCAAAGAAAATTAGCCCTTTTTTGTTGAAATTGGTGTACAACTTTTGATTCTATTCACAATTTTAGGAGAAAAAATTTTTTAATTTTTTATTAAATTTTAATTTTTACGCTCAAACTATTACGATGATATATCTGAAACTAATGGGCAGATTTAGAAACAACGCTCACTTGTTTTTGTTGTAGAGTTTTGATTTTTCTATTTTACTGAATAGGGCAAGCCCTTCTTGAGTTATACTAATAAAAATATGTTGTACAAGTGCCTTAATTCTTTACATAACGGTATATCTCGAAAACTAGAGCTATATCGCGTTCAGCGGTCTAAGTAACTAAAGAAACTGCTTTCAGTTCCAGGCAACGAAAAAGTCTACCGAAATTTTTAAATTAGTGTAGTAATCATTTTGAAACTTTAATTGTTATGGGCTTTTTTCGATATTGCTGTTTATTTTGTTAAATATGCGATTTTAATAAAAGTCAGCAAGGCAAAAGCTGTTGGAAACTTTACAGACAACAACTTTTAAGAAGAATATTTTTATGTAAATACTATATTTATTAAGTTATAAATTTATGAGATATAAGGAATTTATAAATTTATTAAGATATAAAGGACAGAAAAAGAGCATTTGCTCAAACTTTGTTGGGCGAGCGTCACGCTTTAAACTTAACTGATGAATCTGACATTTTTTTAAGGTAGTTTTTTTTATAAATACCCATCGATTTGGGTTATGAGACTTGAAGAAATACAACTTTGAATTTTTTACGACCACTCTAATGTACATAGAAATGTACATAAATATTTGTTGTGTATGAAGAAAACTTAACTGTTAACAATTTGACAAGCAGACGCCACTCAAATTAAATACCAAATGCTAAAAACAACAAAAACAGAAATAATCACAAAAACAAACAATTTCTAGTTACATGTTAAACAAACACTTCTTTGCTGTTTGACTGACACATGGATTTTTTTATGAATGCATGAAAGTGTGTATGTATGTATGTGTATGGATTTGAAGGGGTTTGTGTTCTTTCCTTTTCCTTTGTTTTGGCAATTATGAATGAACGAATGAATGAATTAATGTATGGTTGAAATGATTTTATTCATGGGTTCAATGCGTGATCTTACGGTTCGATAAATATGTAAGTTTACCACTTCTTTGTCTATTCTATTTTTAGTTTATATGATTAATAGGAGATGAATTTTGAATATGGCCAAGGCGAATTCATACCAGCTGTCCTAGGCAGCCCTATTTTCTCCCTCAGATGTTAAAATGCTTTAAAAATGTTTTTAAATTTTTGACAACTCTAAAATTCTGTCGAAAATCATGAACATTTTTCTTCTAAAAAGTTGTGATCTGTGAATTTTCCAACAGCTTTTGCCTTACGGGCTTTTATCTGAAGCGCATATTTACAAAAATAAACAGCAATATCGAAAAAAGCCCATAAATATTCATTCGGTAAACTTTTTCGCTCCCTAGAACTTGTAGTTGTTTCTTTAGTTTTCGGGCCGCTGAACGCGAATCTGCACTCCAATTTTTCTTATGAGCTTTAGTTTTCGCGTTAAACCGTTATGCTAAAATAGAAGGCACTTGCGCGACATATGTATATTAATTAGCATAACTTGAGAAGGTTTCGCCCTTTTCAGTAAAAAAAGTAAAACCAAATTCGACAACAAAATTATCTTGAAGCCGAGCGAACATTGTTTCTAAATCTGCCCATTAGTTTCGGAGATATCGTAAAAATTTTAACCCAAAAATTAAACATTTTATAAAAACTTTGACAAAAAAATTTTAAAAGTTATCTCATTAAATTGTGAACAAAATCTCAAGTTATGCACCACTTTCAACGAAAGAGGGCTCATTTCCTTTTGATTAGATGAAGTCATTTGGAATACATTAAATCATTTTGTCAGAAGTTCACAGACATACAGTTTATAGGGCCGAAAATTATTATTGTACAAACTACAAACGGATTGATAAACTTACAATATGCCTATAAATCTATTATTGCCTTTAATGGTCAAATAAACACTACTATTATTGCATATTTAGACTGTTGGCCTTGTCAATGCACACAGACAGTCAGTAAAATTTTATGATGAATGAAAATAAATAAAGCACAGCTAAAGAGAAAAAATTCAAATCCAACATATTGCTAATTCTTATCTCGTTTTATGCCAATTCTGTAAAAAAAAAAAAATAGCAAACAACTTGGAAACTTTGCAAGGGAAACAGTTTTTGTTTTTATTTGATTTTTCATTTGATTACAACAGTTGGTAATTTTAAAATAATTCACAAGGGTGCACTAAATGTTGTATCGTTTGTTTGCAAGCGCTAACATTTCAAAAATGTTTTTATTTCTGTCATCGGGAATATCAACAACATAATTTATATAAGTTTTAAAAGCCCTTATCACATACAACCGATGCAACAGTTAGTACACTCTTATGAATTCCATTATAAATTGTTTGTTTAGTATTTTTAAAACATCAATCACTAGTCATTCATCAAATTGAAAAAAAAAGGAAAAGTAGGATAAAATATTCAAAAGGGTTAAGATAAAAAAATATGACTGTTTTGGAAAAAATTTTTAAAAATATTTATAGTGAAATTGTGAGCTTAATTCACAAAAAATATTATTAACAGATATAAGCCAAAATTATTAAACTACTTGGACAGACGCCAATCAAAAGTATATATATTCTAGGACCTCATAGAAGAACAATGTTCGTTTAGCCGTCTATCCGTGTCTCAAATAGATTGGTATTGAAAATAAAAAAGCCCTCACCTGTCATGAGATTTGTATCCATGGTTATTGGTAAAGGGTATAAAAGATTCGGCATAGCCGAATATAGTAAATGTGAGCAGAAAACTTCAGTTTGAGAAGGGTTCATAAAAGGGTAGCCAGTTTGGGGGGTTTCCCCCTAGATTTAGGGATTTTTATTACATTTATGGGCAAATTTATGGGGCTAAAATTCTTAGGGGGATATTTAGGGGGTATAAATTTATATTTAGGGGATTTCTAGGGGATTTTCCTATTTACATGCCTATACAAGATCTAAGTTTTACTATATTTTTCAACTGGTCAACATCTCTTTCGTAGTAGATTCAGTGTCATTATAGTTATATATGATAGCTGGGAGATTTCGTTCTCGGAGTAGATAAAGTAAAATCAAACTACAATTTAATTCAAGTGCAAGATTTACAAAGAAAAGAGTTTTCAAAATATGTTGCTTTTCAATTGTATGCCAAAACTTTCTAATTCTGATAACAGGTATAAAGTTAGCGATGATGATTTGGCATTTCTTGATATTTTTGAAGAAACTTGATTCCAATGTTTATAAAAATCAGTTTGCTACTACCTTTACTTTGATATAAAATTCAATTAATATACCTGCATATCAGAGCTGTAAAAATTGCAATCAATTTTGATTGCAATCAAAATGATATCAAACAAATTGATTTCAAACAAATTGATTTCAATCTTTGATTTCAAAATGATTTCAGATTTCAAAATGAAATCATGTCAAGATTGCAATCTTTTGTGATTGCAATCATTTTGAAATTGTTTTTTAATCATTGATTGCAATCAATTTGATTGCAATCAAATTTTCTTGAAATCATTTGATTTCAATCAATTTCCCTGAAATCACTACTATAGTGTAAGTCCAACAAATTTGTTAAAAAAAACTTACCAAAACGTAGTTTAGTGAGCCATTTCATGTAGTTTTTTTAATTAGCAGAGTAAGCTTTATTTGTACAAAAATGAGTATCATTTGAAGAGAACGATGATTTTGATTCTGATTTCATTTTGATTGCAATCACTGGATTTGATTGCAATCAATTAATATAGAAATTAATTTCAAATAATTGATTGCAATCACTTTTATTGAAATGATTTCATGATTTCAAATTGAAATCATGAAATCAAATTTAAGATTTTGATTGCAATCAAAAACTAGCAATCATTAACATGAAATAATGTGATTGCAATCAAATTGATTGCAATCTTTCACAGTTCTGCTGCATATATATCGTCATATAAAATGCAAATTATCATTTTTGAAAAATTTGCAGGAGAGATATAAAATAAAGTTTGTTATGATTTGTAAGAAATTTGTTATTTGAATACATATTGTCATAATTTTATTTTAAATGAAATTTATTTACTGGTGTTTAAGCATTGTTGTTAGTAAAGGAAATCGCAAGTAGACTTCAAACACAATTTTGAACAGTTACAAACCCTTTATCTTATGTACAAACTATTAAAAACCATTTGGGAGTTCAAAAATATGTAAATGATTTTGAAAAATAAGCAAATTAGACTTTGAAAATTATACAAAACATAAAATAAAGGGTTTTTAACTGTTCAAAATTGTGTTTGAAGTCTACTGACGATTTGGTAAAGCACCAATAAAATGCATATAGACAATGCTTAAGCACCAGCAAATAAAATTCATTTATTATGATTTGGTAAGGCTCCAATGAAATGCATATAGACATGCTTAGCCTGCAATAAACAAATCTTGTTTGAAACAAAATTGGGAGAATATCTCAAGTAATAAATTTTATAAATTCTGTTAGGATTTTATTTTTCACTTACCATTTATTGTCACCCAATGGGCTAGTAATTGTATAAGGTCTAGAAAAATAAAATAGATTCATATCGAATATAAATTGTTTGTTGGGTTTTGTATAAGTTTCTAAGCCTACTACGCTTATTCTAATGTGATTTTCAAAAAATCATTTGTTAATTCTCGAATGGTTTTTGAAAGTCTGTTCATAAGATAAGAGATTTGAGTTTGAAACTGTACAAGAGTATGGTTGAAGTCACTGATGATTTGGAAAACCACCAATGAAATGCATATAGACATGCTTAACCCTCAACAAATAATTTTTTTTTTTGAAAAAGAATTGGGAAAATATCTCAAATAATAAATTTAATTTAAATATTCTACAAACTATACAATTATTTTTGTGTGGCTTTTCAGAAAAAAATTTTAAATTTAGGAGGTTTTCGCTTTATTCAGGTAAGTTTGTAAATTGAAACTGATTCAATTTAAATTACTTGAAATTAAATTATTATATAATGTTTTAAATTTAAATTTTTTGGGGGGGGGGCGTAGAAAAAAGTTACCTGGCAACACTGGTTCATAATGTACTTTATTGAATTGTTCTCTTGTTATATTGCTTTTGATTGTGTGAGAAAACTAAAATTGTTATTCCCTTTTATGAAAGCACACAACAACAATGCCGACCAACGGCAATGTTTGTTGTTGTGTCGAAGCAAATTTCAACTGTAATAATTGTCTGAGCTAAAATGAAATATTGTTATTGTGTGACAACATATGCATGCGTGAAAGAAGAAACAAATAAAGCTGGGAAATTGTGTATTTATGTTGCTTTTTTTCATAATTACAATCACCCCTTTTTATGTTTATCTGCTCATTCTACAAAATATAATATGTATGTATGGATATATGTATGTTTGCAATTTGTATTTTATTATGCAGAAAAGCCTAAAAAAAGCTTACGAAGTATGTGTGTTTGTTTAGTCTTGTGAAATGATGTCCATATTGAGTTGTGCAGGATTTTTATTGTACAGTTGACACAAGTGTCGATTCGACTTTTGTACAATGAATTTATGGATTGTTGTTTCACTGTTCTCTATATTTGCTTTACACTCAATTAGAATTACAACTACAAGCAATATTTGCACTTGAAAAAAAATACAATAATGTAAATTTTTGATGGCAATTTTGATCGAATTTTAGCATTAAGAGTAGAAATACAACCTCACGGTTGCAGCTGCGTTTCTTTTTTTTTTATATGAATATTTGATAATTTAAAACTTCCAAAGAAAGCGCATGAAATTAGAATCTATTTTAATTTCATTGCGTTTTCTCATTTTTGTAATAATTCTCTTCCAATTGTTGCCATAGTCACCAAAAATTTTCATGTTTTTGGGAAAAAAAATTAAAATTTTAATAATTTGTTGTGAATGACAACGAAAGAGAGAAAACAAAATATGAAAAAAATAAATACATAATTAAATTAAAAAAAATAAACCAAAAACTTAAAATATTTATTGGAATTCCTTGTTAATTAAATTAAATTGATATACATTTTTAGAGTTGTAAAAGAAAATACGTGCAAATTGTGTAGAAAATGTTAAATAATGGAAAGAAAAACCGCATCCGCCACCGCAGCTCATTTAATTTGTTATTTCTTTAAGAAACGGAAACTGTGCCCGCAGCCGTGATGTTGTATTTCTACCCTTATACTGGTATCTATGTTTTTTGTCTGATTAGTTTAATTAGTTATTTTTATTTCTGGGGCAATTTTCGTATTTGAAAAGATGTTAAGGATATATGGGAGGTGGGAGAGAGCTTGTTCCGCATTGGACAACAAGTTAAATGTGTACACTTAACCCATTATAAGTGATTAGTGTGCCAAATTAAATAAGGAAATTTATTTACTTTTTTGAAAAATGAAATTTTCGAGATAGACGGACGTATCCTTGGTCGGAATTGAACAAAATTTGGACGGATCATTAAACACATTAAACACAGTTGCATGCTTTTTCCTGTGCGATGTATTTAGTCACAAATAAGATATTTGTATGCTTCAGAACTTTTTAAGAATTTTGGCATTGATTTGTTAGTGTATATTTTTGCATATTTTACTCTTTACAGCATGTTTTTGCATATTTCAGACTTAGCTGCATATTTGGGGTATTTTTTGGTTTTTGTTGTATATTTGGCTCTTTTTCTGAATATTTTGGCTTTCTTTAATGTTAATATGCATATTTACATAATAGGAAAATATTTATGATTTTTCAGTAATTTTTTCAAATTTACAAAAATTTTTCTCTGGCGATGATTTTAAGCTTACTCTAATGTATTTTAGACCTAATTTCTTTAAAATTTTCCTTTTTTCCATTAATTTATTCCGACTTTATTAAAAGCTTTCAGAATTTTAATTACTTTTTGGGGAGTCTTTGAGCAATACCAATTTTTTCGAGATTGTCCGCTTACATATTAAAATTTTTTAGAGCATATTTCTTAATATTTTTAAGGCATATTTCCGGTATCCTTGCATATTACATATAACTAATGTCCGTAGAAATTTATTTATCTATGATTTTTTTCTCTCCGCTATGGCTATATTTATTTTAAGGATATATGGGAAGCACACGAATCCTTGGAGTTTAAATTACCAAATTTTTTTGTCTGATTATATTTTATCAATTGAAATATGTAGGCCAAATTTCATCACTTTCTGATTAATCCTTCTATTTTTGGCCACCCGTTATATGAAATCACTACACTGTGCGACGAGTTCAAATGTCGAATTATATGGAAAAATGCGTTAAGATCAAATTTGAGTTCGTCACTTATGCTAAGTTCATACCAAGTAGTTGTTGTTCAGAGAGCCCATAGTGGTTAACAAAAGTCATAAAATGGTCATTTTGGAGCAAAGCGAGTAAATTTTGTTTAAAAAATTACGTGGCACAATTTAGATAATACCATCTGTTTCAGAAACACAAATTACACCTGAGAAAACAAACAACTTCATTAAATATTTGTTACTTTCGTTGGGAAAATGTTTGTTCATCTTATAGAATAAAAAAGCATTTTTTATAAGTAGTGTTGTTTTTTTCGAACCAGAGAATAACTGCTGACGAAAATTTTCTTTCTTTCAGCAATTTAACATCTTAAGTCGGAATAAGTCAAAATCGAGTTAAGATCATATTCTGGTTCGTCTTCTTATAGTGCACATTTGGGTCCAATCCGTTTTCAAATACATACTTCGGTTTTCGAAAAGCTTATAACGGTTTATTTTCTAAAGTTCTAGAACAAAAACACTACACATTTTACATTAAATCGTTAATATCTCCAAACACGAATTTTAGACTTAAGATGTTATGACAAAACGACACATATGCATATAAACGTGAAAAATATCAGGTCTCGACGTATGAGTGATTTTTAATTATACATATTAGACTTCATATCACTCATACGCTAAGGGGCTAAGATATATTTTACTAATTCGAAAGCGGCCCATCCATTCTACAATATTATTGCATATGGGGCACTCCACGCCAAATCGGCCAGTTTGTGACCCGACCGCTTCGATTTCGTTAATTTTCGGCTATTTTTTATCACGTATTAAACGCAATATTCATACCAATTTTCAGTACATTACTCCTAGTAATAGATTTTTCAAAATTTTGAGCAAAAAAAATTGTAATTAATTATAGATCAATAACACAGGTCAACAGCAAAAAAAGACTCCAATAACCAATACATAGATTTTATGCATCATGGCTACCTAAGTACAAAAATGGTAAAATTTTTAAATTCTACGGATAATTTTTTTTTAAAATAATTTTGTAGTAAAATTGTCAATATTTTGAGACATGTCTCCACTTATGTCGTCATATCTTAAAAGCTACTAGCCCGATTTTGTTAAGCTAAATGTACAAAAGCTGTTATCTTTATAACCTTTAATCCGTTTATATATTACGTTTCAATCGGCTCAGTAGTTTCGGAGTTATAATAAAAAATTGTAGCCTAAAATATATTTTTTACGTGAAAATATCAAGTTTTTTTGTTTTAAAAAAATCATGAAACTTCGAAAACGACAAAAATTGTTCAGATTTATTGCTTTATCTTAAAGCCACATGTAATAGAAACAAAATGAGATATCGATCATAAAAATCGATTGAGTCTTTTCGAGTTTATTCACAATTAAGTGAATTCACTCATTGATGCTCCCTCAAAGTTGCTTTGTTCTTCGTTCGTCGTCTATACATAGTCGTATAAACAACAACAAAACAACACTAACTTTGCAAAGTAAACTTTGCGTGGGCAGAAGTAAATAAATAGTGAATAAATTCGAAAAGACAAAGGTTACATAAATAATAATTTTTGTACATTTAGTTCAACAAAATCGGACTAGTTGTTTTTGAGTTATGACAACATAAGTGGAGACATGTCTCAAAATATTGACAATTTTACTTAAAAATTATTTTTAAAAATATATATCCATAGAATTTAAGAATTTTACCATTTTTGTACTACTGGAACCACAATACATCAAAATTGTATAGTGGTTTTAAAAGCCTTTTAAATTGTTTAAATTTTGTTGCGCAGTGTAATAAAAATTGATGTGTTAAAAAAGTAGGGTATCATTTTATTCGTCATTAAATGCTCTTTCACTAAGCTGCAGGGATGCCAGAATTCCTTCACCAATAATGGCTAAAAGTAAACAACAACAAAATGGCTTAAAACTAGCCAAAAATGGCTAAGCGAGATGAGTATTAAGCAAAAGTAAGAAAGTAATGCAGATATTATCTTTTACATCAAATTGGAAAGATTTTTTTTAATTAAATAGAACCCTATGGATTACAATTATTGCGCTCACGGAAGTTTTTTCTTGTTATTAGCAAACATTTTTCAGCTATTTTTCTCAATTTTAAAAAGTTTGATAGGTATAGCTTATAAATGCAAGTATTTCAGATAGTGACAACCCCTATTTCTGAATTGTATTTTTGCAGCCTATCGATTCCCATTACCCATTATTGCGCTCACTGATGATTTTTATTTTTATAAACGAAACACTTTTCAGTGATGATTGCCAATTTTGAAAAGTTTGCTGAGTATAACTTCTGAATGCAAGTATTTCAGAAGGCGACAAACACCGTTTCTCAATTGTATTTTTGGCCCCTATCGATTACTATTAGCTATTATTCGATTGCCATTAGCTTTTATTGCGCTCACCGATTTTTTTAAATTTTTAAAAAGCTTGCTGGGTATAACTTCTGAATGCAATTATTTCAGATAGTTTCAAGCCACCTTTCTGAATTCTATTTTTGCCTCCTATCGATTCCCATTAGATATTATTGCGGTCAACAAAGATTTTTATTTTTATAAACGAAACACTTTTCGGTGATTTTTTTTCAATTTTTAGCCAGAAAATGGCTAAATTGGCATCACTGCTTAGCTATTAACGTTTCAAAATTGAAAATCGATATTTTCAAAAAGTCCGACCATTTCGATTTTTTTTTTAATTTCCAAAAATACTACTCTATATTATCCAACTTTTAGGAAAACTTTCAAGATGTGATCTCAACTTATTCTATTTTTTTCGAATTTTTCCAATTTTATTTTTGTTATTAATTTATCTATTATAACACTACTTGAAATGATAATGAAGTCTTAAAGATATATTTTTTTTGAAGTAAATTGAGGTCACTGAACACGAATAATATATTATTATTTTTTAAGAAAATATTTGGATTAAAAAAACTGTAATTTTAGAGTTTTTAAGTTATTGACGGAAATCTCTAAAAAAAAAGTGCATCTGAAGCATAAAACTTATACACAGCTCTAAAGGCGTATTTCTATTCTTTCAGCCAATGATTAAAATGTGTTGATTGGACTAAAATCTAGCGAGTTATGTGCTTTGAAAAGCGAAAAATTAAACTGTTGGACTTTTTTTGCCGATTTGGCGTGGAATGCCCCATATATTATTGTACATATTATTTATTGTCCTTTTGACCTATACTATGCAATAAATGGTACAATATTTTCAAAGAAAATATTGCCAAATTTTTCTGACTGTGAAAAACATTACACAATTTTCTTTATTGTACAATAAAAATCAGAGATCTTTTGATTTTTGCCAATATATTGTGCCACCTTCGAATATGGCATACACATTGGCGATATTATTGTACAATACGAAAAATTGCACAATTATATTGCAAGTGGGTGGGCCGCTTTAAGGTGGGTTGGCATCTGAAAATATTTGCGCCGAACGTGTTCGCTAAAAATATTTACAGCGCAAATTTTAGCTTGTTGATATGAACGAGCTTTTAAATATTTATTATACAAATATTTATTCACGACCATATTTAGGTCTTCCCGCTCAAACAAATGCGCCGCATATATTTGTGGCGAACGCGTTCGGCGCAAATATTTATAGTTATGGGACCCACCTTAATATGTATAGTACATACATACTAGGACTGCCAAACTGGTTTTTGTAAGTCCCGAGATTCGGGATTTCAGAATTTCGAATCGCGGGATCCCTGGATTTTTCGGGATAGCGGTATTAATAGGGATTTCGGGATTTTTGTTTTTTTTTAATAAAACACTCAATTTATTAAATTAACAAAGAAAGATAATTTCAAAGTATTTTAATACAAATTTTAATATTTTACTGAATAGTAAAATATAAGTTGGAGAAAAATTTAAATTAATTAGAAAATTGAACTCATTGAACTAGAATTATAGAAAATAAATTAGATTTAACAACATTTAATTGTGTCGCCCTTAGCGGTCGAAATTTTATTTCCCATTATTATTGAGTTATCCGTCGACCAAATGACGTCAAAAAAATGTTCTGTTAGGAGTCCGAAAATTCTGGCATGGTTGCGTCAGCAGTGACATTTTTCCCGACACAGTTTTTGCATGTAGCAAATAACTTATTATTGTATTAAATAACTGTGAACCTTAATTAGTTTATTTTAAATGAAATTTATTTGCTGGTGTTTAAGCATTGTCTATATGCAGCATTTCATTGGTGCTTTACCAAATCGTCAGTAGACTTCAAACACAATTTTGAACAGTTACAAACCCTTTACAATAGATTCATATCGAATAAAAAATTATTTGCTGGGTTTTGTATAATTTTCAAAGCCTACTTTGCTTTTTTTTGAAAATCATTTACATATTTGTGATTTCTCAAATGGTTTTTGAAAGTCTGTACATAAGATAAAGGGGTTGTAACTGTTCAAAATTGTGTTTGAAGTCTACTGACGATTTGGTAAAGCACCAATGAAATGCTGCATATAGACAATGCTTAAACACCAGCAAATAAATTTCATTTAAAATAAAATTATGACAATATGTCAAATAAATTTCATAAAGGCTTAATTAGTTTAAGGCAAAAAAACTAACGTTTAAATTTAATAATGAAATCATTAGATTTCATGAAAATTTACACATTGGCTTGATCAATATATATTGTTGAAAAAATTCTGACTACAATCATGGTTTATTTAAAAAATCAACAACAGAATGGATCTATAATAATAAAATATCGTTCTTTGCAATAAAGCTATGGTTATAAAACAGACATGGCTCTCTGCTTCCAAAAAAGTTTTTGTTCTATTCCTTTGTTGAATGCTTTTTGTTAGTTTTGTGTTTTACTTGACAGCGTTTGGTTTATTTTTGTGAGCGCTTGGTGTGAAAAAATAAAAAAAATTAAAATAACAAAAGGTGATATATTCCGGCAATTAATGTTCGGCCATTTGAAGACCATTTAGTTTTGAATTAGCAAAATTTCAAAAGCGAAGAAAAATGTTCTTTAATCGGACAATTTAGTGCATTCGTAGCTTTATTCTGATAAAATATGTGAAATATGTGAAACACAAAAACCGACTGAAAACCTCCAATAAGTGAGCTTTTTAGTTGGATTCTATCCTGAAAGTTGCCGATTTCACAACGAAATGTTTTTCAGAACATGCCCGATTGTAAATATAACATGTGTCAACAAATATGTATGTATCTATGTGAAAATAGACAATAATTTTTATTTCAGATTCAACACACTGACCAGTTGAAAAATTTCGTTTTTGATTTAAATTGAAATAATAAAATTTTTTAGCTCCTGTCAATTTTTTAATAAACTTACGGTTAAGAAAACAATAAATATATGATTATATAGAACAATATATATGGTTATTTAGAACCATTTATATGGCTAATTTGAGCCATATATATGGTTATTTCAGACCATATTTTGTAATTTTGAACAATATATATGGTTGTTTTGAACCATATACATGGTTGCATATGGTTGTTTTAACCATTTATATGGTTATTTCAAACCATTTATTGTAATTTTGAACCATATATATCGTTGTTTTGGAACATACATATGGTTCCTTGAACCATGTATATGGTTGTTTTCAACTATATATATGGTTGTTTTCAACCATATATTCAATCATAGTATGTTGCTCTTCGATTATGGTTGCCTCAACCATGTTTTTTCTTTGCGTGTATAACATACTAGTCTGCACTGTTCATTATCTTCCACAGTATTATATTTTTTAGTTTACAAATTTATTTCTTTAAGTCTTTTGATATTTTAACCATATTTCTTACTAACAAAAATGATAAACCTTATTACACTGTACAACAAAATCAATTTTATTTTTAATTACAAGGTTCTAGTGTGTGATGCTGGTAAGAAACACAAAAAAATATATATGCATGTGTATCGGCGCACATTGTTGCGAAACCGGAATTTTTTGGAAATCATATTGCCTAAACTGTAATTTTAATTGTATCGATGAGAAACTTCTACAGATTGGTCAGAATGAAATCCCAAACAGAATGAGTGAAAAAAAATTTACACCGAAAAAAATTTTTGGGTCAAATTTTCAACAAAAGTCAAAAATAAAAAAAAATTTTTCGAAAAATTTAAAAAAAAATCTATTTTAATTCTTCTTTTATTTCTGATAAATACCCAATGATTAGTTTTTAAAATAAATTATAGGGTGGTCCGAACAAGAATTATAAACGTCAAATTTTCATGATTTTTCGATATTTGTTGAAAAACTCTGAAATTTTATATAAAACCAAAATCTATTTCATTTCTTATTTGAAAGATGGCAATAAAAGCTTTAATTTGATACCGGTTTGAAGTCAATAGCTTCAGTTTTAAGAGAGTTATGCTCATTTTTGTGGAGTGCTAGAATAGATGTAGAATAAAAAAAAACTTTGAAGATACTATTTTATAACACAGGCATATTTTATTGCATTCTACAGAAAAATTACAAATTATCAGTCATCTACCAATAAGTTCATTGCTTCCTCTGATAATTCCAGGTGTTTCTTCTCCTTCAGTATTCTCCTACTTGTGATTGCGGGATCAGAATTGGCGAGCAGTTAATGTAATATGTCTTCACAATTGTCTTTTCTTGATGTTTTCCTCGCATGGTAAAGCCTTGTGTTTCTGAAGTCCTTGTTTCCTGCTTCCAATGCTTCTTCTGATAGTTGGCCAATGCGGACCAAAAATGAACGAATTATTTCAGCTCCATGAATAAGAACCTTGTGGACAGTTGGTGGCATATAATGCCACGAATATTTCTTTACATAGAGACCAGCAGTTTCTTTTCCGTACTTCGAGAACTTATCGCAGTCTATCTTATATCCAGAAGTTATAGCTTGAAGAATACTAGAAAACCTTCTTATAAGTTCGGTATCTACTCCTGTGGCCAGAGCGGTTTTCTCAGGATCACTAAAGAATTTCCTTGCTGTGTTACCATCATTAGTTGTTCTACTTCCTTGTTTCACAACATCAACAGTTATTTGGAGCTGATCTTTCAGATTTTGTTGAACTTCCTTTTTTCTTTGATCTCTAATAATCTTCTCATCTTCACTGAGCTTAGTTCTCTTTGTTTCCCCTGCCTTGCGCACAGTGATTTGATAAGCAATGTTCAGTAGGGTTTCCATAAACCACAAGCTAAAAGAAAACACTATATAAAGACGGACACACATGCGGACTAATTAGTGACAAAAAAGAAAACACTGAAGATGGCGATTAGCCGAAACCGGTCTGAAAATAATAAAAATTTGACGTGGGATGACGGAAAGTCACCCGAAAACCAATATGATTAAATTATTCAATAAATGATTCCGAGAATTTCCGTTCTATTTCTATGGAATAAATACCGAGAGTGATATACTAAAATCGCTATAACTCCCAGGAGGGCAGGTATGGGCAGCTGATTTTTTCACAGTTCGTTGAAAACAAATTATGTAACATTTCTGTAGTGGTTTGGAACTGGGACTCTCTGGGACTTTTTAGATATTGCTTACCTAACCCAAATTTTAAGGAAAAATGGACCTTTAGTCGGGTTTTCGCTCTAAAAAAGGTGCATATGAAAATGTCTCACACAACATTCCTTTTTTTTACAGAAGATACTTGTCCGAAGGCAGATTTTTTTTCCGAATCAAAATATCTGTCACCAAAATCAAATGAGATCATTTTGAATACAGCCCTGAAATCCCCTCTTTTCGTGAAAATTTTGTATATTTGACTTCTAAAATCAATTAAAAATCAACGGGCCAACATAAAAATAAGCTTTATGTGTTTTTTGTTTACTTGGAATGTCTGTGACAAAATTGCATCATTAAAAACACTGAAAAAAATAATCGGAAAAAAGTTACTTTTCCACTAGCCGCAACACAGTGCGGCGTTTTGAAAGTGTACATCTGGAATTCATTTTATTTAGAGTTAAATGTCCCCCTTTCTGGACATAGTTATACTGAATCTCGGCATAGAAAATCTTATAACCCTTTCGTTTAAAGTAGAGCACATCGCTCAGCACTTGTAAGAAAAGCACCGCGAGGAACATATTTTTTAGAACATTTTAACTCTCGTGGTAAAGGTCTCCGCCAGAATCACTCGTCAGAACCCTGAACTTTTTTTGTGTTGTACAGTGTTATCAACAAATTGGTTTCATTTCTTTACCAAAAAAAAAATTCATCGATATAGATTGAATTTAAAATCAATGTTGTAAAATTCCATGACATCATTACGATTGTCTTTTATCTTCTCAGTTTTCTATGAAATCAACTTTGAAAAGCTTAGGAAATACCATAAAGGGGACATGAAAATAATTTAAAAAAAAATGGATTATACTGTCATCTTATTTAAGCTGGAAAGTTTTATTTCTATTGGTTTTATGCATTGTCAAGTTTGGACAATAATGATTGTAATCATGTTTGATTTTTGCCATTTAGTTATAAGATTATTATGAATAAAGAGTGCTTAAAAAAATTTTAAATATCCATATTTAAAAGAATTTTTTTTTCTAGCCAAAATATTTTCGGATTAATTAAGCTTTAAAATTTCTGAAATGTATTTTTTCATAGACTTTGGTATACTTGTATAAAACTATTGTTACATGGCACTGTATTGTTTAAGGCAAATTTGTTAACAGGCAGAGAGGCTAGGAAGTTCAATCAAGAGCTGGAGATTGATTGGTAGGCCTCAAAAAAACACACTTAAATAGTGCAAATTTTTATTTCTTATCACTTTTTTATGATGTTAGTGGTGAATGAAGCTTTTTTTTTATTTTTCTAAACATCTTATAAAAAAAATTAATTTAATTGAAAAAAAACCTTGAAAACTTTGCAAATGCCTGTCAAAAATATTAATTTATCAAATTTAATTTTCATAGGATTCTTAAAACCTTTCATGTCAAGCAAATTCAATTTTGTACAAATATTTTAATTACACTTCAGAGCAGCATTTAAGCTTTTAAATTCCACAATTATATTACTGGTAGCATAATATATTTTGCACTTGAAGCCATTTAAATAGCGCGACTATAATATATCGTTATACGCGCTTTAGACGAAGACTTTTTAGGTTGACTTTTTTAAGATTATGGTCAAACTGGGTATAATATGGTCGTTTAATGGGATACCAAATCCAAAGGAAATTTACTTTCTAAGGCAAATTCTTTTGGTCTTGTCACGTGCTTAAACGTAATTTTACCCCATTCGAACATCAACTCTAAAAAAATCATGCTAAAAAATCGTCCAAGTCCCGTATAATACGGTAGTACAATTATTTTATTGAATTCACTATTTCTGTAGTTGGGAGGTAAATTACATCAAGTCAAATTTTGGAAAAACATGTTGGAAATCACAAATGATTCTATCTCTGTAGTATTAATAATTTGACTTACCCCGAATATTTAATATAACTTTAATATTATTTTTTTATATCGAAGATATTCTTAATAAAATTACGTCATTATAATATTACTGTTACTTATTACCTCGCAGATTGTCCCTTTAATTATGGGACTAAATAGAGTTTACGTCCCCATCGATAGGAGAAAAATGCCGATTCCAACAGCATAAAATATTTTTTTGTTATACACAGAAAAAAATAAGTTTCGTTTTTGATAACAAAAATCCCGGTATTCAATAATTTTTTTTTCAAATTTCCTGTGATAAAGAATTCCCCTATATGGATAACAGAATTATTTCAAAATAAAAATATATATATAAATTAAAAAAATGTTGACATGGCTGGAATACGAACCCGGGCTTTCCGGACGTAAAGCATACACTCTCTAGCTGAGCCATATCCCATTTATTTTTTTATGGGATACAACTTGTTTTAAGTACTTGTGTATAAAAAGAAAAGAAATAACCGGCATGGAAAAGAAATACTTACAACGAAATATTTTATTATGTTAAAGATAAATGTTATTGAAATTCATATTTTTTTTAATAACATGGTCTTATTGAATATAATTCTTGTCTATTTTTTTCTGTGTATATAACTTGGTGTAGATCTGATAATTATCACAACGAATACCAGTGTTACTAAAGTTAAACTTAAATAGAAATCAAATCGAATAGTACCAGTCGCATCTTCGAACGTTAGTCGCTTGAAGATCATGAAAACATATTATCTACGAAATTTTTCATCATGCAAAGTTTCAATTACTTCGAACTTGATGTAGGGTGATAGTTCCAGGTATGGTCCGCAAGGTCAACCATGTTGTTTTTGTATAACATCGGCTGGACTTAATATTTAGCTATAAAAAACCAGGTTGTTCAATTAAAAGTCAACTAATATTACTAACGAAATATGTAGTAAGTAAGATGTGATGCTGTGATGAATGATAATATTCAATTAGCGCGAAGTATATATCCTGCGTAGCCTTGTAGTAGCCGAAGTACCATGTGCATTTGACCTACACTTTTTTGAATGAAACTCTTTAATACTTTATGGGTGTTATAAGTTTGTAGTGTGTATCTGTGTGTCTGTCTGTTCTCTAGTAGAGCCTAAACGGCAGGACCGATTTTGATCGTTTTTTTTTTGTTTAAAGCTGACTTTATCGAAAGTGTTCTTAGATATGTTTGAAGAAAATAGGTCCAGCCATTTAGAAGTTATCACCTCTTTTCTAGCTGAATTCTCTTGAATCTGTGTATTTGTGGCACCGTATCAGCAACTAGATTATCAGCATGTTGAAGCCAAGAAACGTCACTGCAACACTAGGCAACAGCGAAAATTCAAAATCGGAATGCAAAGGAACACCAAAAGGTTGGGTGATCTCACCTCTGCTCGGGGTTCTCGTTGTTAACTCTATTTTTTCAGATTAGGCACTGCGGGAGTCAAGATTGTCGCTTAAGCGGACAATATGGCTCTAATGGTATCAGGGATGTTCACGAACGTCATAACCCACATCATGTCCAACGCCTTGGGCACACTCATCAAATGGGCTACAGGATGTGGTCTAGGAGTGAACCCAAATAAAACGGAACTGGTACTATTTACTACAAAAAACAAAGTTCAGAGTTTTAGACTCCCCCGGTTGTGGAATCATATAGTACCCCTATCGGACAGCGCCATATATCTAGGAGATATCCTGGACCCTAAGCTGCCGTGGAAACTAAATGTGCAACACAGGGTTAAAAAGACCACAGTTGCCTACTACTCCTATCGGAGGATGTTTGGTTCCAAATGGGGCCGAAGCCCTAGCTTACTTAAATGGATGTACACAACAATTGTACGTCCTATGTAGACTTACGGATCTGTAGTATGGTGGTCCACCATAAGTAAGAAATACATAATAGATCAATAATACAAAATGCAGAGATCTGCTTGCATCGGGATAATAGGTTGTTTACGTAGTAATCGTTCAGAGGCTTTGAACAATATACAAAAATTAATCCCGATTGATCTTCATGTGTTGGCTGTATCCTTAGCAGTGCGGAAAGACTAGTGGCATATGGAAGGTGGAGATCGAGGATTTATAGCCATGCCAGAATCTTAGATCTGTTACCACCGACATTGAGGAAACCCTCCGACTATATATGGTACCTCATCTGGACTTTGATTGCGCTTTCAAAGTCTCTATTCCATGCAGACGGGCGTGGAAGGGAGGTAACATAGGAAAAAGGTGTATACTGATGGATCGATAATGATCTGTGCTGTGGGCTCTGGAGTCTTCTCGAATGACCTTTGGGTAAGACTCTCCTTCCCACTTACAAATGAAGCCAGGGCATAGTGGGGCAGAATCAAAATATTTTGAACTTAAATCAGGCATTTCTAAACGGATAGTTTTATCGAAATAAAATTTCACATGTACATAGCAGAGGTGTATTTCTATTTATGTTTTAAATATCAGCACTCTTACTTGCTCCGGAGCGTTATAAAGTCTCAAAGTAGGACACTTCGGCCATGTAAAATTTTTTACTGCATGCCATTTTTTTTTTTTGTTTCTCATCCGATTTCAAAACTTTTACTTGTATACTTATATCTTATAGCTATCTTATATCTTATACTCATTTTAAAATTAAAATTTTTCAATTAGTTTTGGTCCAGTACTTTCCAGATATAGGATCCAAATATCTATCATTCGATTTATAAAATTTTTTTCTTCGTTAGTTGAAGGACAAAATTTCAAAGAGTTAAAAAATATTCAATTTTTAAATTTAAATTTAAAAAATTTTGCATTTTCGAACATGTTTGCTTAAAAAAAGCACCATCACTCTTTTACATATAAATAAAAAAATCTTTTGGAACATATAGCAAATATATACTAATCTGAAAGATATCTATATAGACGTGAATCGACGGCAAACAAATGATTGCATTTCCTAATATATGTAGTTGGACCTTGGCACTTCCTAATACGACCTATTTTAAATCGAAATTTTTAATATAGTCCACTTGTTTTAAAATCCCAAATCTGGGACCTCAAAACCGTTGCCATTTCTGAAAACCCTTATGTGTTATTTGGCAAAGTGTTAAATGGGCCTTGGATCAAGTGTGGACGCTATGGTTAAAATTGTTCAGAATTGTATTTTTTGGATTTTTTGGATTTCTTGGAACTTTCTTAAGAATTCTGAGATTATCAGAAAAAAAACTTTAATATATATTTCTGCCCTGGTATTTATTACATAAATTCCTATATAACGGCAAAATTTCGTTCACATGTGGTCAGTAAGTTACATTGTGTTCGAACATAGGCATTTTATAATGAACATGGACATGCTCATGTATAAAGCGAGATCACACAGCTCTTGACTTATTATACATATACTTGGGGCATTCCACGCCAAATCGAATGGTTTGAAAATAAAAATTTTTATATTTTCGCAATTTTGTGATATATTTTGTACCTCTCAAAAGATTCTTCTTGGTAAATTTTTAGATTTTTCAATTACTCGTTCAACTACCGGACCGGGCTTAAAATTGGTTTAGTGGATAGAAGTTTGAAATTGAAAATTTTCAAAAAATCGAGAAATACGCTAATTTTCAAAAACACTATCTAAAATTTCAAGCCCAAAAATATAAATCAAAAACACTAGGAATTTGTTTTTTTAACATCTAACATTAAAAATTTTAAAACAATTTCAATTAGGACAATTATTACGAAAGTTATGAGCAAAAACTAAAAAAAAAAGTTTTTGAAAACTTTATATTTATTATCTTTTGAACGAGTAATCAAAAAAACCTCAAAGCTTATCAGGAAGGCTGTTTTGAAGAGTACTTAAAATATCACAAAATCAGAAAAACAAAAAAAACTGTTCCAAGCCGACCGAGTTGGCGTGGATGGTACAGTCCATACAACTGTGCATTATATTCGTATTATTATACATATATATTATTATACGTATGTATTTATATGTAAACTTTAATAATTATTATCCTTTTTTGTAGAATACTTTTTTCCTTCCATTTTTTTTCTTTTGTCTATATTTCATTCAACTATTGTTCTTTTTGGTTTATTGTTAAAACTTAATTATTGTCTTTATTATATGGTCGTTTATAATTGCGAATTCGTCTGACTCTTTGTCCGTTTGTAATAATTTTCATTAATTTTGTTTAATATTATGACTTTTTTATTTTGCTTTAATTTTATTTAGTTTTGTTTGCTTAACGACAACTTACTATGGCGAATAAAAAAAAGTATTATAAGATTAAATGATTTTTATTGTCTCAATTAAAATAAGCAGAAGTAATTAGCTGCCTATTAATGGGTTTTTAATTTAAGGTAATTAAATTTATCATAAATTAGTTAAATGCGATTATTGTAATTCATTATATTATTTACAAAATGGAGATTGGAAAAAACTTTTTTATGTTATAAATAGACTTTTATTAGCTTCACATGTAACTAACGATGATGTGTGTTGTGTTTTTCTTCCGACGGGGTTTTTTTGAGTTTGGAACGATTTTCCGTCATCCCACGTCAAATTTGGTTTGTAAGCAGACCGGTTTCGGCTATGTGCCATCTTCAGTGTTCTATTGAATACTAAATTTAGTATTCAATAGAACACTGAAGATGGCACATAGCCGAAACCGTTCAGTTTACAAACCAAATTTGACGTGGGATGACGGAAAATTGTTCCAAATTTAAGGATGATGTAATTTGAAGCTTGCAGCTTTAATTTTCACCGATTTAAAGTCGTCCGATTAACTCGAAACTTTGGACACATATTAGGCCCCCGTGACAATACAACTACGTATTAAGAAAAATGGGCTTGCAGCTATAATTTTCACCGATTTAAAGTCGTCCGTTTGTTTGTTAATGGGAAATCTTGCGACAGCTTTTTCTAATAGTTTCACTGTACCGATTCTTATGGAACTTTGCATGCACATTGGGTTTCCGTGACAATACAACATTATGATTAGAATTGTAGGCAGGGCCATGCCCATATAAAGTAAATATTCTTTGCTAATTACTTATATTTAGCCAATTCTTGTGAAACTTTGTACACATTTTGAGATACTGTCGCAAAAAAATCTTATGATGAAAAAAGTGAGCAGTAGCACGCCCATTGTTTAATTCAGAAAGAATTGGGCATGATTAACATTCCAAGGAACAAGGGAAAAATTAGCATCAACTTAATTTTTCAACGTACAGAGCAGAACAGGGTAGCGCCACTTTCTGAAGCCGCTACACTTCCATCGTCAGTGCTGACGTGTATTTTGCCACCACTTGCCGGGTGGCTCTGTTGAATGTGATTTCAGTTCTTATAAAGGGTGTCCCAAAATTAACGCAAGATTTAAATTTGTCGCCATTTGTGCAGTAAAGCATTGGCAATCCTAAAAAAAACATTCGACACCTGACAGTTTAGGGTCAGTAAAAAATGTAGCGTTAAACGATAGAACAACGTGTCTTCATTATTGAACAATATTTCAAAAATAATGAAAGTTTGGCGGTCGCACTTCGAAAATTACAAAACATGGTGGGAATAGTGTTTTAACTTCGTCAACTGTCAAGAGATAAATTGAAAAATTCAGGGAGAATGGATCCGTTGGAGATACCAAACACACTGGTCGTCCAAATGCAGTCTCAAGCCAAAATAATTAAATTTCTTTGGGTTAAAAAATTTTTTCAAAGCAACTTTAGATTTCATAAATTTATTTATTAAATACTAAATTCAAGCTGGATGTGGAATAATCCGTGAAAAGGTGTTTTGTAAATCGAGTCGATTTAAGAATGCTCGATTTAGAGAAATTAAATCCGCTAATAGTAAAATTTTTTCAGAATTTTTTGCAGTTTCATATTTTTTAGAGCTTAAAATATCATAGCTGAAATTAATTTACTATAATGATTTAAAATACATCAATGGGGGCATTATTTATTTTTGGATAACGAGAAATTTACTCGTATTCGGATTTATGAAAAAAGAAGAGTTCGTCGACAAAAAACCACTATCGCCTGGAAGATACTTATGGCTAATAAATCATTGAACGTTTGAACGATAGTTTAGTTAAAGCAAACAAAAATTTATATATTTGTAGCTTAAGCTCAACAGTAATAAATAGCTTCCTTCCCCTGTATTATGCCTAGTTTAAACAATAACAATGTGGCAGCACCACTACTTTAAATGTCAAAAATAGCTGGTTTTGTTGCGGAATATCGATCAAAAACATATGGCTTGTATTGATGGTTTAAACGCCCAATTTTATGCATTTAATATATCGTCATATGATTTCAAAAAAGCCCTTAGTTATAAAAAATGCAAAACCTAATTTTGATGATGCTCCTTATCAAAATAAATGTTATAACGACTCTCTTCCTAAGCTTTACTCCTCTATTCGTTCATGTAAAATTATTATTCGGCATGTTCAAGGAATTCGATGCGGAATTGGATTGGAAACGAAATTTCAAGCCAATTCCAGTTGTGAATGGGTTCATAAAAACGTATCGGAATTGCTTTGTTCAATAATTGCTTAATTTCATTAAAATTTGAAAATTTCGCTTGTAAAATAGTCGATGCATAAATTGAAGTGCTCCTGAACTCCAATTTAAGAATAATTAATTCCGTTCACGAACGGAAATTTCCCCAATTCAAGTACAAATGGATTTCATGAACGCAATCAATCGGTATTGTAGGGAAAATGATGCCAAACCAATCCGTATTGGATTCTATGAACAGGCTGATTATAAGTATTCATGACCTGTTCATGGGTTAGTTTTTCATACTAAAGAGTTTCTTGTTCTTCTCCTGTAAAATTATTTCAATGTAACTTAGGGCCAGTGCTGTTAGGAATTTTTTCCCAAAAAACGTCAAATTTGGAAAATAAAATCGTCAAAGTCGTCATGATTTTCGAAAAATTTCGTCAAAAAATCCTCACACTACAAATCAACTGTATTATAAAAAACCAACACTGTATTATAAAAAACCAACACTGTTTTATAAAAATAAAACAATAATTTCTATAGAATGTAACAATTCAGCTGTTTTATTAAAAAATAAAAACTTAAACACAAAACAGCAAAGTTAAAAAACATAAGTTTAATGCCCATATACCCGTATAGACACAAACACATTTCTGCACATTTTTTGCACAATAAATCTTACTTTCTAACTTTATTGTTTTATTTTAATATAATCTTTAGATTTTGATAGAAGTTTATAAAATGTGTTTACATTTTTCATATATGAATACAACTTTTTCGTGAAAACTTAATACGAGAAGTAAAGAACTTTCAAGTTGGTATTAAAATGCAATTTCCCAGTGTTGACATTGGTTTATTTTTCTTCATTCCCATTTTCTGATTTTTGTTCTACTTAAGATAACATTTTTTGGTTTGATTTTATACTTAAGTATATTTGAAAATGTAAAAGTAGCTAATTGTTTATTAATATGATTATTTCAAACGTATTTGGTTGTGAATCCAAATTAATTATTAATTATCGTAACGTTTAATTCAGAAAGAATTGGACATGATTAATATTCCAAGGAACAAGGGAAAAATTAACATCAACTTAATTTTTCAAAGAACAGAAGCAGAACAGAGTAGCGCCATTTTCGGAAGCCGCTACACTTCTATCGTCAGTGCTCACGTGTATTTTGCTTACCATCACTTGTCAGGTGGGTCTGTTGAATGTGATTTCAATTATTATATATGCATGCACAAAAAAATGTATGTATGTACAATGTACATGTGAAAAAAATTACATCGTTTGAAAGATCTTTTCAAGCTGCATCCAATGGTGCATTAAACTTTATCATTCATACCATCAGCAATGCGTTATTCCATAAAAACACAATTTTTAAGCGTTTTTTTGCAGGTGCTACTTGCATTAATATAAATTTTATATAATTTGTTTATTTATTTCTGTTTCTAGGTATTGCAAAAGTTCGTAAGTTTCTAAGAACAGAAGCAAATAACCAATTTCTCAAATCAAATAATTTAAAAAAAGTAAAATTTATTTTAATACAAGTAGCACCTGCAATAAAAACTTTTAAAAAATCATGTTTTTAATGAAATGCCGCATTGCTGATGGTATGAATGGTAAAGTTTAATGCACCATTGGATGCAGCTTGAATAGATCTTTTAAACGATGTAGTTTATATGTTGTCTTGGGAGAAAATATCCAAAAAACTACAAAAATATACCTTTTTTAGACACGGTCCAGCTACGGGCGGTTGTCGCTAGACTCCTCAAATGTTTTAGGAATCCTCATTAAAAAGACCGGTCTTTAATTTGAGAGGGGTAACAAAAACAAATTTTTCATCTTCATACAAGTCGAGTCGGTTTAATGTACATATATCAACTCCAAAAAATATGTATATATTTTTATCAGATCTAGCATTTTATATGAAATATTAAGAAACAAGTAGTGAACTCAACAAATCGTCAAAGTATACGGGGTATAGAACAAAAAATCGTCAATCGTCATTTTAGTAAATTTGATCTAAGAAATCGTCAAAATGATGAAAAATCGTCACGTTTAACACCACTGCTTAGGGCTTTTATGAATTCATATGACGATATGGTTTATATGTTTACTGATTTTTAGATCTACTGCTTTGAAACCAAATGCATAACTTGCACTGATTTATTAGCCCTTAGGGGATACTTCTAATGAATTTAGCCGAGCACCTGGTGTTTAGCCGAGACAGCTTCACGTAACAAGGAAACCAACCATTAGCCACGACACAAACCTGGTCCGAGGATTCCCAACAGCTAGAACAAAAATCTCAAAAAAGTTCTGTAAATATCCCCAAAATCCCAAAATTTTCCAGTATTCCAAAAACTAAGCCAAAAATCTCCTTAAAATCCCAGAAATTTCCCGGAAAGTAACGGCAGCACCGAAAACCGCGAAAATACCAAAGCGGCAACACAGAATTTTTAAGGAAGTTAACCTTCGCGCCGGCCTGTTGCCTTCGTTTTGAATTGGCGTTACCAGTATTCGTTACACGTATTTGTTACACGTATTTTTCATTTAAAAAATGTTTAGCCCACCAGCATAGAAAACATTTATATCATGCATATCATATGTACAACGTACCATAGGGAACTTCGTTCTAAAAATTATACGCTCATTCAAAAAATGTTTGTGTCAATTAAAATGTCTCTCCCCAAAAATCTTTATTCTCAACGTTGCTTACATTAGGGTGACTTTGCTACACGCTATCTCATCACTACTTTCCAGGAAAAAGAAATCAATATTGTAAGCTCGAACAAATAATGAGCAGCAAACGTGTGAAGTAAAACAGAAATTACATGGCTTTGATTAAGGTAAAATCATTTGTTATTGTCATTAGACAAAAAAATTATACTAAATGTATGTATGTATGTATGTATGTATGTATGTATGTATGTATGTATGTATGTATGTATGTATGTATGTATGTATGTATGTATGTATGTATGTATGTATGTATGTATGTATGTATGTATGTATGTATGTATGTATGTATGTATGTATGTATGTATGTATGTATGTATGTATGTATGTATGTATGTATGTATGTATGTATGTATGTATGTATGTATGTATGTATGTATGTATGTATGTATGTATGTATGTATGTATGTATGTATGTATGTATGTATGTATGTATGTATGTATGTATGTATGTATGTATGTATGTATGTATGTATGTATGTATGTATGTATGTATGTATGTATGTATGTATGTATGTATGTATGTATGTATGTATGTATGTATGTATGTATGTATGTATGTATGTATGTATGTATGTATGTATGTATGTATGTATGTATGTATGTATGTATGTATGTATGTATGTATGTATGTATGTATGTATGTATGTATGTATGTATGTATGTATGTATGTATGTATGTATGTATGTATGTATGTATGTATGTATGTATGTATGTATGTATGTATGTATGTATGTATGTATGTATGTATGTATGTATGTATGTATGTATGTATGTATGTATGTATGTATGTATGTATGTATGTATGTATGTATGTATGTATGTATGTATGTATGTATGTATGTATGTATGTATGTATGTATGTATGTATGTATGTATGTATGTATGTATGTATGTATGTATGTATGTATGTATGTATGTATGTATGTATGTATGTATGTATGTATGTATGTATGTATGTATGTATGTATGTATGTATGTATGTATGTATGTATGTATGCTCATATTAAATCATATATAAAAGAATATTATCACAGAAGCCGTATGTTGGTGGATTCGTTAACTTTCCTCTGTTTTCTCCAACCATACGTAGGTATATCTACATTGTACAATTTCTACACTCTAAAACACTTTTCTTGAAAATTAGGTCGATAATAGTCGGCAACACTTTACAGATTATTATCGACCTAAAATTACACACGCATTATTTTTGAACAAAATGTTTTTACTAAAAAAAAGCGATTGGCTGCGTGCAGGTTTGAACCGCGACCTCCTGACTGATAGTCTGACGTATCTACCATTCAGTCATAGCCGTATATACTTTATGTTAATGTTTTCCACTTGGACTAAATATGTTTAATTTGAAAGGTTTTTTTCTTTAGTCAAATAACTACAAAATCGATGAAATTTTAGGCAAGGAGAAATTTTCAACAGAAATTTAGACAATATATGATCCTAAATTTGAAGTAATGTTTTAGAGTGTATATATGTACATTGTACATATACAGAGAACACATAATGTTTAAGTAAGTCGTGACAACTCCAGGTATGTGTCGCAAAAGCAAACACCTGCTCACACCCGACATTAGAAATGAGGCTCCTCGTTTAAGCAGTAATATGATACGTGAGTTAAGAAAAACCAAACTAGTAGCAGAGAGTCATAAAGAAGCACGAAAAATATCAAAATTAAAATAGCGCTTTAATAACTTTTAGTATTTCAAACATAAATAACTCGAACATTCTAATATCTGACACATAAAATGTTTGTATGTTTGTGCTTCGTACAGGTAACTTTCAACCATATTAAAGGACCTTGCTGCTAAATAAATAAAATCAAAGCAATTGAAAAGAGCAACAAAATTAACGGCACACACTGGGAAAAAAATCCAACCTAGCGGCGGAAAAATCGTATCTTCCAAATGAATAGTCGGATGAATTATAGAAAAGGATGTAGGCTACAAGGTGTGTTAAAAGTTAGGTAGCTATTTCTAACACAGTGGACGCCATTTTTTCTTATATAAGACCAATTTTACCGATAACTCTTTAGTCGTCGGAAAGCTTATTATCTTCCAAACTAATAGTCTGATCCTCAAAAAAACGTATGCCTGGAAAGGCTGTAGGCTACAAGGTCTGTAAATAAATTTGCTATTTTTAATACAGTGGACGCTATATGTTGCTATATACGACCAATTTTAAAAATTTTAAATGCTTTAAAAAATAAAATTCAAACTGCATTCAAATTTCAAAATGCATTAAAAATTTGTCTTAGAATTTAAAATTTTATTTCATTGGAATTTTAATTTAATAACAAGTGGTTTTGGAAGCAAATTACAACAAAATCATATAGAAGTACAAACAAGTACAAAAAAAGTAGGAAAAAAGGTGTACAGTTCGAAAACTGATTTAAAAGTCGCATATGCAAGTCTCCTCTCCGCAGCTAATTTTGTGTAGGTGAAGAGGTGAAAGAGAAGAAGAAGAGAGATATGCCTATCACTCGCCAGAAAGGAATGGTCCAGGGCTGGAACCATCCACTTGGCCTTATGAAACGGCTTTATTAAGATTCCACACAATTTTTAGGACGATCACAGGCCACTGCAAATTCGGCAACCACGCCAAGCTAATGGAACTAACGTCTCACGACTTCTGCAGAAGCTGTCGGAAGGAGGAGGATACTATTTTTCACCTCCTGTGCCTCTGCTCTTCACTGGCTGATACAACTCGGTCAGCAATCCTTTGTCAGTCTATCTGAGCTGGCAACGATGAAATCCCAACAAACAAAGTCGTTTCATAAGGCGAAGTGGATGGTTTCCAGCCCTGGACCATTCCTTTCTGGCGAGTGATAGGCATATCTCTCTTCTTCTTCTCTTTCGCCTCTTCACTAACACTTTCACTCCTTCACTTTATATTTTCCTTTCTTCTGTCTTTTCCTCTATTTGCAGATAACACAAAGTGACCAAACGTTTACCCAAGTGACCGGAAGCTGCCTGTACAACCTAACCTAACCTTCAGGTACTCTCGGGTATATTTTTTCTATCTCTACAATAATTTAGAAAACTAAAAATTTTTTTTCTGTATTTACACTTCTAATCCTTAGCTAAAATAGCAAATATATAAAGTAAAACATTTTAAAATAGCTGATATAACACTTTATCAAAAAAAACTTACTTTGGCCGAAAACGTCCATCATTAGCAATTCAATACGCCAACAAATTTGATATAAAAATAAAAAATATAGAATTACAACCTAATTTTTTCTCAATGTTTAAAAGGCCATATTTTCCGAACCAGGTAACATAGCGATAAATAAATTTGATTTTTAAATAAACTGATTTGTCCGCTTTGAAACTGCGTTTAAATTTTTTTCGATAATTTTTTTTTCTTTTTATTTTCCGCCGCTAAATTGGCCATTTTCCCCTCTATGCGGCAGCGTAAAATAATATTTAAGTTCATGGTTCAAGGAAATTACCTGAAGAGTATTTTTTTAAATGTTCATTGACACCCAGGGGTGCCGCAACAAAATATTTTTATACCAAAATTGTCCTCAAAACGAACAAAAATCTACCAAAACCTACCATTTCGCTTAAATTGATTCACAGAAAAAATTATCACCAAAAAATTTTCAAACTAAAGTTTGCCTAAAATTAAATTTCATTTTCAGTAAATGTTCTTTATATAATCAATGAATTGTTTGTTTAACTCTTATTTAGGACGCAAACTCCAAAAACAACAAGAAAAACTGTGTCGTATAAAAACAGGCCCAATGACGACATACACACAAATAATAACAACAACGATAGCAAAAGGATTGCGATTGTATCAAGTTTGTTTACTGAAGATTTTTGAGTGAATCAATTCGTTAATGTCGTTTCTTTATTCTCATTCGTTTTTTTATAGCCTTTAGATAAACATGCAGACTTGAACACAGTTAACAAAATGAAATCTCATAAATGCTTAATGGATGATGATGATAATGACCCAGACAAAAATTTTTTTTTGATATATTACAAAAATCCAGTACATATTTTTGTTTGATTAAGTAAACTATTTTGTTTAATATTTGTTTTAGACCAATTGTTTTATAAATTCACACAAAAATATTGTTTGATATTTTTCAGAAAACCCAGTTTGATTTGTTTGTTTGATTTAGTAAATTGTTTTGTTTACAATTTGTAAATACTTTTAGACAAATCGTTTTCTAGATTTAAACAATTTGTTACCTGAAAAAACACGTTTTTTCAATGAAACTGTTGAGATATTTTTGTCTATATTTACAAATTTGTTTGTAGGTCCGTTCCTAGACAAACTATTTACTATTTCATTGAATTCCTTTACAGAAAATGAAATTTTGTTTTTTCTGTGATTATAATTCCTTTTCTGAAAAGAAACTTTGCTCAGAAAATACATTTGCATGTCACAGAGTTCAATTCCGTTCGGAAACGGAATTCAGTCAACCCTAATATGTCAAGCCCTAGCTGGAGCATACCGCACCATAATAGCGCCGCCAACAGTATGAACACACCTGACAAATTTGCGTATTTTAGTTTTCTTTTTTAGACACCAGCTGCTACAAAAATGGGGTAGGTTGGATTCCGTTTCCGGGCGGAATTGAACTCTGTGACATGGCCGAATATCAAGTGCCAAACGTCACTGTGAATCCTTATGGGCATTTTTTCTAGAAAATTTTAATACTTTTTAAAGAAATATTTTAAGACAAGTAATATTGGATTTATTATGACAACTCTTTATAATACTGTACTGTGATCTGCAATTGCGATCTATTATTCAAGAACCAAATAATATATAGAAATATCAGATTCTGGATAAAATACTTTTGGACAGGCGGTCAAAGGATGGTTAAAGCCGTAATTTTCAGATATTGAAAAGTGTCATTTGTAGTTTTTATAACAGAATTTTAACTCAAAAAATTTCAATTCGGGTTTAAAAAATTACAAGTTTCTTTTTCTAATGTTTTTGTTCAAAAACTTAAAAAATGCACAACAAACCAACCAAACTACCAGTTTCGGTCTGATAAAGCGAAAGTAGCAGCCCTGTTGACATCACACCCGTACACCCTCAGACTTATGCACTAATACAAAATAAATTTATTACATGTTCTCTATTTTTATCAGGTGTATTCTTGAGTGAGTGTTCTTTTTTATATAAAACCACTTGATGTTTCCAGCAGATCTTCAAAAGAATGTTTATTTGCAGAACAATACAAAAATGGAGTGATTTCCTTGCAAACCGTAACAGAAGGAAAAAAATTTATTCTAAAATTGTACACGGCTGGTGTCAAATTGTCAACGAAGCGTTGTCAATTGTTTGACAACATCCGCTCTCAAATTTAGAACAAAATGTTGTCAAATCGAGAACGAAAACATAAAAATAACCAGACGTTGTCAAATCGAGAACAAAATGTTGTCAAGTCAGGAACGAAAATATAAAATATATCATGCTTTGCCAAATTGAGAATGACCTGTTCTCAAATCAATAACGCCCTGTTGTCAAATTAAGAACGAAAATTTGAAGAGTACCAGACGTTGTAAAATGGAGACCAGTCTGTTCTCAAATCAAGAACGGCATGTTGTCAACCCAAGAACGAAAATGCTAAAAATACCAGACGTTGAACAGTGGTGTCAATTAGAAAAAAATGGGTAATAAATCTGTACCTTTGAAACTTCCTTTTTGGCTATATCTCCGTTAATAGCATTTCCAAAATTAAAAAAAATATTTTATTATCTTAAACAAAATCCTTGATAATATGCGGAAGAAATTTTTAAGTTATCTCAATTCATGTAGCCGTGAAAAAAATCAAAGTCAAAATTTTTCAAAACTAAAATTTTTCTTTTCAATGTTTCAAAAGAACAGACTTCAAAAGTTACTGCAGTTTAAGTTTTAGATATATTAAAGCATGCACGCTACATCCAACATTGGACGAATATTGTGAATTTTTCTATGAAATTCTAATTAATCGCTTAAGAAAAAAAAGCCCATCGAGTTTTTCAAATTTCTTTAATCTGACTTTTAACTGTTAACCGCCCGGTCAAAAATGTGGGCAGAGCAGATTTTCTAAAAATAGTCAAATTTTCAGAAGCATTATATTTCTCTGCATGAAAATAGTAACAAGTTGGGTATTCATTTAATCGGGTTTCTGCTTTAATCTGTTAATTAATCGAGGTTTTGGCTTAATCGGTTAATAATCGGAAAATTGCGGTATTAATCGGTTAACCGATTAATGAAGTTTTTTCATAAATCAAGTAATTTTAGCAAATAAAATTGCATAAATATCTTTTATCTTGAATTTATTAGTAAAAAAAAACAATAACATAACAAACATAAAAAATCTTGAATAAAAAAAATCATAAATATGTATTCATTAAAAAATTAACAAGTTTGTGAGATCATTATATCAGTTATTTCAATAGTTTAAGGAGATCTTCTAAAACAATATTTTAGAAAAATAATTTCTTTAGTTTTGATAAAACTTGGCTTGAAGAAATCCTTTCATTTATCGTAGATGTTGAAGAAATCGAAAGCAATCTATAATACAAAACATCTAGTTTATCAGTCCTGGATTTCTCTAAACTTATAAAATTTTCCATTATGCCATTAAAGTCCTGTTTTAATTTTTTTTTCAAATTCTTAAGACTTCTAACTGTTTCGATTAATTCTGTTAAAACATTTCTTGTATTACTATCGATAGTTTCTTCTGTTGTAAAGTCATCATCTAATTCATGCTGGCAGAGCTCAGCAAAGAAAAGTTTATTTCCGAATTCCTTAGTTTCCGTTTTTGTACTGTATTTGAAAACACTGTTCCTAGAAGGAAATATTCCTGAGTGGAGGTTTAAAATAATTGAATTCGTCTCTCATTAAATCTAGTCCTTAGATTTTTAATTAAATCGTTGGCAACAGTATTATTAGATTTTATAAAACTATTAAACAAAAACTTAATACATAATTCCCTCAAGTTCAGTTAGAGTAGCAGAGTCTTTACTAAATTCTTTTATAGGCACGTCCAAAGATTTTAATGTTTTACTTAAGTTAAAATCACTGAACACACTTATTTGTTTGTATGAAAAGTAATTTCTAAACACACACATTTTGTATATGAGACGAAAAAAATAATTAAACACACAAAAAATGCGTTATATTACATACTACAAAATACGAAAAAATTTGTTACGTCGAAGAATCGGTTAATCGACTGAAATTAACCGGCTTAACCCGTTAATCGAAAAAGCCAGTTTTAAATTAACCGGTCACTTAATCGGGTAGTAATTAACCGGTTAACCGATTAACGGTTAACCGAATGAATACCCTAATACTTACATGCTTTAGAATTTCTTTCTTAAATAAAAAATAGTTTGATCGAAAGATTAAATTGAAAACGAACAAGCCAAACTAATTAAATCAATTTGGATAAAAACTATACAGTTCGACTAAAAATTAATAACTCAATTTAATATTTTTCAAAACACACACTCTATTTTGAATTTCAAACACATCAGATGTATACACATTATACTGATTTTCTGTTACATTCAATATAGTCCGTTGTTTATGTTATAAATACCAAAAAAGTATATGCATAGAAATAACACACACACAAATACTCAAAATATGCTGTACGTAAAATTAACGGAAATTGCAATTGAAATTATATAAATATACATTTAAAATCAGTAGTTTAGTGGTTAGTTCGTAAGACTATTAAACGAGAGGTCACATGTTCAATTTCAGGCAAGACCGTGCGTGTGTTTTTTTTTAAATATATTATGTTAAAAGCATAAAATTGAGTAAGTTTATGTTGTCTTTGTGCAGCTAATTTACATACTATGCTTTGGCCAGATGGTTGATACGTTGGATTTCAAACCCGAACGAGCTTTGTTTGATCCCAGTAGAAGTCAACATAACAAACAGTGAGTACAAGTATAAATTTAATAAAATAATAATTAAAGATTGGAAATAATAAGCCTCCGAACATTTAAAAATAAAGCAAAAATCAATTATTTTTACGGAACTTGGGTTTGATTATTTAACAGTGAAAATAGCAGAAACAAGGAAACCTCTTTTATTTTTACGGAAGTTGCTATTAGTTCCTTTGACAGTGAAATTAATCCAAACAAATAAGGAATCATTAATTGTTTATGGTTTTAAGTCTGTTAACTTTTTAACATTAAAAGTTGAATAAACTCTATGTTAAACTTAAATGAAAAATAAGTAGACCGGTTTTTAATTGAGTTTTAATTTATTTTATATTGCAATTTCAGTTAATTTTAAGTACGGAGTATTTTGAGTGTGAAATGATTTTATTTTCAAGTCAAGTTTTGTCAAAACTAAAGAAAAAATCGCTTGAATCCTAAACATTTCAACCAAACTATTTATCTAATAATAAAATGATTTCACAAACTTGTTGATTTTTTGAATGAATACATATTTATGAACTCCTTTTTTTTGCTTGATTTAGTTCAAGAATCATTAAGTTTGTTATGTTATTATATTTTTTACTAAAAAACTCAAAATAAAAAGTTTATGAATTTTTATTTATTGAAATTACTTAATTAATGAAAAAACTTTATTAATCGGTTAACCGATTTTAAACCGATTAAACCTCGATTAATCAATCGAGCGATTAACGTATTAAGGCAGAAGCCTGAGTAAATGAATACCCCAATAACAACAACGCACAGCGCAGTACATACAAAAATACATTTTAATATACAATAAAATATAAATAACGGCACGATTCGCCCGCCTGCCCTGCAAAATCATGAACATCCTCTATACATTTTGTTGTTTTAAAATTTTAAGTTTTCAAATTAAAATGTACGGAAAACCTCCATGACTCCACAAACGATCAATATACGGAAGGTTGAACTGGCAGCTGTTTCGAGACTACCACAGTCTACTCATCAGTGCCCTTTACGTGCACTACCAGCGACGGTGGCAACAACACCCTAGCGATAATCCTACTAATTTTAGGAAGTAATTTTAGTAACAGACTTTGTCGCCACCTCGCGGCGAGTCCCATCTATTATTAATGAACTTTTTCTAAATGTTCGGAACTTCACTAACTGTCTTTTCTTAGCATGTTCAAATATTTTAAGCTTTTTTCATTTCGGTCTTACCAGCGTGGAATATCATCGATATTTTCAATGCTGGGATTTTTTAATGTTTATTTTGCCCAAGTTTTTTTTTTGGAACAGTACACATTCATGTTTTAGCTAAGTGCCTTTAGAGTTTTAATAATGGAGTTATGAATTTTTAGTCTAACTGTATGGTTGTTATCCAAATTTATTTAATTAGTTTGGCTTAAGTTCGTTTTCAATTTAATCTTTCCGAATATTTAGAAAAAGTTCATTAATAATAGGTGCGACTCGCCGCAAGGTGGCGACAAAGTCTGTTAATTGAGCTTACTAAAATGAGTAGGATTTTCACTAGGATGTTGTTGCTACCGTCGCTGGTAGTGTAGGTAAAGGGCTCTGATGAGTAGACTGTGGTAATCTCGAAACAGCTATCAGTTCAACCTTCCGTACATCCAAATTTTTCTTTGAATGTTTAATATTTACTAGGGTATTCATTTAATCGGGTTTCTGCTTTAATCGGTTAATCGCTCGATTAATTAATCGAGGTTTTACCTTAATCGGTTAATAATCGGTTAATTTCACTATTAACCGGTTAACCGATTAATGAAGCTTTTTCATAAATCAAGTAATTTTGGCAAATAAAATTGCATAAATTATCTTTTATTTTGAATTTGTTAGTAAAAAAAACAATAACATAACAAACATAAAAAATCTTTAACTTAATCAAGCAAAAAAAAATAATAAATATGTATTCATTAAAAAATTAACAAGTTTGTTAGATCATTATATCAGTTATTTCAATAGTTTAAGGAGTTCATCGAAAACAATCTTTTAGAAAAATAATTTCTTTAGTTTTGATAAAACTTAGCTTGAAAAAACCCTTTCATTTATCGTAGATGTTGAAGAAATCGAATGCAATCCATATAACAAAACATCTAGTTTCTCAGTCCTTTTCATGGATTTCTCTAAACTTATAAAAGTTTCCATTATGCCATTAGAGTCCTGTTCTAATTTTTTTTTTTCAAATTCTTAACACTTCTAATTCTTTCAGTTATTTCTGTTAAAACATTTTTTGTATTAGTATCGATAGTTTCTTCTGTTGTAAAGTCATCATATAAGTCATGCTGGCAGAGCTTAGCAAAGAAAAGTTTATTTCCGAATTCCTTAGTTTCCGTTTTTGTACTGTATTTGAAAACACTGTTCCTAGAAGGAAATATTCCTGAGTGGAGGTTTAAAATAATTGAATTCGTCTCTCATTAAATCTAGTCCTTAGATTTTTAATTAAATCGTTGGCAACAGTATTATTAGATTTTATAAAACTATTAAACAAAAACTTAATACATAATTCCCTCAAGTTCAGTTAGAGTAGCAGAGTCTTTACTAAATTCTTTTATAGGCACGTCCAAAGATTTTAATGTTTTACTTAAGTTAAAATCACTGAACACACTTATTTGTTTGTATGAAAAGTAATTTCTAAACACACACATTTTGTATATGAGACGAAACAAATAATTAAACACACAAAAAATACGTTATAATACTACAAAATACGAAAAAAATTGTTACGTCGTTTAATCGGTTATTCGACTGAAATTAACCGGTTTAACCGTTAATCGAAAAAAGCCAATTTTAAATTAACCGGTCAGTTAATCGGGTAGTAATTAACCGGTTAACCGATTAACGGTTAAGTGAATGAATACCCTAGTACCAACCTTCATTTTTTAATTTTTATTTGTTTACTATTTATTAAAAAAACATAGCATAAAAATGTTCAACGATATATTGAACGGGCATTTGTTTACGAATATTAATTCCAAAAAAAAGTGAAAAATGCAAATTACCTGTTTTTAACGCAAAGCTGTAGACGTATGAGTAACATGATAGTACATACCATCATACTACTCATACGTCTCATGCGGATAATATTTGTAGAAGTTATGAGGCCAACAAAGTTTATCATGCCCGAGATAGTCAACTTTTACACCCTATAGTTCAACGTGTGTTTCAACAGGGTGTTCGAAGTTTCATCATTCTTAAAGCTTAGGTCCTCCTCTATAACTTTTACATACATCGTTTTGTAATCGGATCGCAATTTTCAAAGATACAGATTTATTACCCTTTTTCCAAATGCAACCACTGTGCGTTGTCTATTTGAGAACGGCCTGTTCTCAAATCAAGAACACCATGTTGTTAAAACAATAACGAAAATGCGAAAAATACCAGCCATTGTCAAATTGAGAACAAGCATTCTCAAATCAAGAACGTTTCAGTTGTCTTTCATCACGTCTTATTTTGTTTGGGAGTTAGTGGGGTAGAGAAAGCGGGGTAGAAAAAAGACAAGATATCTGTTTTCGAGATTTTTTCCTATATTTCTTTAATTCCATTTGCATTCTCTCTCTCTCTTATGTGATTGTGTTGGCGTTTTTGTTGTTATGAACAAGTAAATAAAACAAATTTTGAGAGTAACGTACAAAAAAAACATGAAATGAAAAATCATTGTATAAATGCAAAAAGTTTTTGGTAGCAACTTTGAAAGAGAATTAAAAAAATACACGTCTTAAAAATCACGGTGTACATTGCGTGTATTATAGAGTTATTAGACCTGAAATCAGTCAACGGGTGAACCCCACCCTCTTCCATTTTGATTAAACTCTGGGTGGAATTTTGGATTTCTAACTCCTGACAGCAAGATACCGTTTGAAAGGTTATAAAACCCCCTTCACAATTCACGAAAGTTTGAGCAAATGCTCTCTTTCTGTATTTTATATCTCATAACTTAATAAATATAGTATTTAGATAAAAATATTCGTCTAAAAAGGAGACAAAAACGTCAAGAAACAAAAAAATCACAAGTGCTGAAAAATTTAACAATCCCGAAGTGTCCTAATTTGGGATTTAACAGCACCGCCCTTAAGCCATCCTGGGGAGTTCACCTTCTTAAGTAAAATAGAAATACTCCTCTGCTATGACCATGATCGGATTATACGTTTAGAAATGGCTGATTTATTTCCAAAATATTTTGATTCTGCCCCACTGTGCATAATATGTGAACAGCCCCTACAGACTGAAAATTCACTTATCCGTTCTACAGAATCGTCCCTATTTGGTATTTATACTGATAAGGATTTAGCCAATTGGAAGTATTCCTGCAGTCCGTTCGCCTCTTGAATGCTTGTCCCCTACATATCGTAGGACCGTGCCACGCCTAACTCCGTTAGGACCCTAAATCGGCCGACTCCGAGTCTATGGGCCAACCAGTATTTAATGTAACCATCAAGAAGATTTAAGTTAAAACCTGTCAGTAAAATATCTGTTATGTTCGCCACGTGAGCGTTCATGAATGTGAGTATAAAAAAAATCGGCTTAAATATATCATTTTCTTAAATAATTTGAAAATTGTAAATAAAATTTTAAAAATTGAAGTTGTTGCTGCAACTTTTTAAAAAACCTGTTTGATAAGTTTTGATAGTAATAATAAAGGAACACGATTTCCTTCATTTTACTACAAGGTCGTGCATGAGTAAGATTCCACTTCTACTTCAAACTGATCTGAGGGATTGGCCTGATTGCAACGGTTGTAAGTAGTTCGAAGTTAATTTAGAACTTTCGGAAAAGAGGTAAGAAAAATTCAATCAGTTTTTGTATTTTCTTATTATTTTCATCATAAGGTGACTTTGACACGATTCCTGGTTTTACTGTCTATAAACGTTTATAATCAGGGATATTTTTACTTTTATTTTTACTCTACTTATGCAATGTATTGTGCAGGAACTAGGAAAATTGGTTATGGTAGCGATGATAATGAGAGTAATATGTGAGGACGTTTGATTTAAACCTTCCGACAACGAAATAGATAGGAAAAACCTCCGCAGGGAATTTATTCCACATACAAACTGTTCCGCAAAAGTATGAATAAGTAGTGCGGTTCACTAGCAGATCGGCCACAAATGAATATTCTCTTATTGAATAATGTCCCAAATTTCACTAAAGCACTTGTATTAATGATCCAGTGATTCAGAAAAGCTTCAGATTGCTCGATATTTATACGCACATATTTACAGATGCGGCAGCATGTTCGGTCTTCGTCTGTACGTAAGCATGCAACATTGCGTCTTTCGATAATTAAAACCGACCCTATTGTTAAAAAATCTTGATTAAGTACACAGAAAAAAATATTACAAGTTCTATTTTAGTTAAATCATTAATTGTAAAAAAGGAGGCTGTCAATTAATAACTTAATTGATATAATTAAATATGTAATTATTAGTATCAACACATGATGCCAATAACCATTAAAGCAAGACAAAACAATTTTTTCTTTATGAAATAAACAAACTGGAGATTGACTGCACGCATTTTTCTTTTTTTTTTCGTACACACATTTTCTATTCCTTTGTACACACAGAAAAAAGGGAATGTAAAATCAACATGACGCAATTATGATTTGAAATCATATTAAGTTTGCAAGAAATAAGTTGTCGTTTAAGTGTGTTAGCGTTTGTTTGCTTTGTTCATTGCTACAGTTCACTATTGTGCTTAGCTGTGTGACTTGTTGCTGTTTATTCTTGCATGTGTCGGTTATGTAGACGACAAAAAACGAATTACCAGCGAAAGTTTACTGCTGCTGGTCTAAAATTACCATTGTTTCATATTCGTTTTAAATGAAAAATTATCAATCTAACCTTAAATATCTTTGATTTAAAAATTTTCACAGTTAAAACAATTTTATTATAAACGTAACATTACATTTTAAATAAACATGACTAAAACTTTAATTTCATATAAGTTTTATGTTAAATAAACATTTAAATCATGTTTAATTAAAATTAAATTCGTTTTACATTCGATGGATATTTATTTAGTGTATACCTAAAGCAAAGTTTGAAGCTGTTGTGGCTGCAGTGGATAGCGCGTGGACTATCATGCAGGTGGCACGAGTTCGAATCTCGGCTGGGACAGCCAACTACAACACAAAGTTTTCTGATGCCTATGCTAATACACATTACGTAAGTAACATAATTAGTAAGATAGCTATATTAAAGTCATATTGTTTCAGCTTAATATAACTATAATTCAACATGATTCTCCGTGTTGTTCCAATATCAAATTCACGTTGTTTCAACTTGAAATAGCTGTGATTCAACATGATTCTTAGTGTTGTTTCAATATCAAATTCACGTTGTTTCAACTTGAAATAACTTTGATTCAACATAATTTTTCGCATTATTTCAGTACCAACTTCATTTTGATTTAACTGTACTGCAATATTAAATCAACATGAAGTATAGTTAATTTTAAAGGATATATGTTCTATCAAGATTATTGTAAATCATGTTGAATTAACACGAAACGGCTAAGCGCCGAAGCAAAATCAATACCGAAAAAGTTTAAATTAAGATGGTTTTCGACGATTTTACATTGAAATTTTTCTGTGTGTACATACATATATACAAGTGTATATACATACAAATGATAGCGAATATGAGACATATTTCAGGTGTAAGTACATAAAGAAAGTGGCTCAGGGGATAGAGTACATGCCTTGAAATATGAGGACTGTGTGTTCATAACCGGTTGAGCCAAATGCTTTTTAATATTTAAAAACTATAAATAATAATGTGTGTGAAGTTAAATTTTAAAATATAAAACCCTAGTCACAAACCATAGAATTTAACAGAGCTCTGTTAACAGGTTAACATTACTCTGTTCACAATTAAAACGTAGTGAATGCTTCTAAAACTGAATTTTTTTTGGGAAGGAGTCAACGTGGGCAGAAAAAAAATGATGAGGATTTGAAGGCAAGGAACTCCTCTACAAACGCTCATATTACGAATTTTTAACAGTTTGAGTTTGGACGAGTTATGCCCGATTTTTGAAATGTGGGTTCGCTAAGGGATGACCACATTTTTTTTTGGGAAGGAGTCAACGTGGGCGGAAAAAAATTATGAGGATTTGAAGGCAAGGAGCTCCTCTACAAATGCTCATATTACGAATTTTTTACAGTTTGAGTTTGGACGAGTTATGCCCGATTCGTAATATGAGCATTTGTAGAGGAGTTCCTTGCCTTCAAATCCTCATCATTTTTTTTCCGCCCACGTTGACTCCTTCCCAAAAAAATGTGGGCATCCCTTAGAGAACCCACATTTCAAAAATCGGGCATAACTCATCCAAACTCAAACTGTTAAAAATTCGTAATATGACCGTTTGTAGAGGAGTTTCTTGCCTTCAAATCCTCATCATTTTTTTCCGCCCACGTTGACTTCTTCCAAAAAAAAAATGTGGTCATCTCTTAGAGAACGCACATTTCAAAAATCGGGCATAACTCGTCAGAACTCAAACTGTTAAAAATTCGTAATATGAGCATTTGTAGAGGAGTTCCTTGCCTTCAAATCCTCATACTTTTTTTCCGCCCTCGTTGACTCCTTCCCAAAAAAAAATCAGTTTTAAATGCATTCACTGCGTTTTAATTATTAACAGAGTAATGTTAACCTGTTAACAGAGGTCTGTTAAATTATATGGTTTGTGTCTAGGGTTTTATATTTTAAAATTTAGCTTCACACACATTAAATAAACTAATAAGTGCACTCGTCTACAATAACTAGTATTTTAACTAGCATATAACTATATACAAATGAACTAGTTGGGCTCCTAGGACAACTTAAAATCGATAGTTCGACACATGAAAAAAGGACAGATACGCCACATACTAGTCATTTTGTGTGCAGGGAGCATTCAATGCTAAATATGTACATATGTATGTGTATCATGGTTTAATAAGTGTACAAGGTGGCCGCATAAAGCAAACAAATACGTCCTACAATACACCAAAATTACATAATGCTTGTCAAATAATACACGTTTTTGACGTACGGTATACATAAAACTAACACCAAATAATAATCGGCTGCAGCCAACTGTACACTTATTAAACCTATGCACTTATTATACACTTATTATAAATAAAAGCAAAATATGTACTCAGTGATAGTGAAAGGGTTTATTTTAACTTCTTTCCGCCTATTTGAAAACAATGTTTTGGCTGAATGGTTGGTGCGTTGGATTTCAAATCAGAAGGAGCTTAGTTCGACCACCAGATGAGATTAAAATAACAAACAGTAAGTAAAAATAAAAAATTAATAATAATAATTATGAAAACGAAATTAATAAGTATTCAACATTAGGTGCACATTTGGAACAAACACATTTATCCACCATTCTGTCCAATCCAAACCGCACATTTTTTCCATTTTTTAATTAAATATTTTAATTAAACTTTTAATTGTTAGTATTAAATATTTAATCAAAAACTATTTAATTAAAATTGCTATTAAAAATTTAATTGATATTAGCAATTCGTTTACTGGTGCAAAATTAATTAAGTTTTTAATTGCCACAACGAATTTTTTAATTGAAATAAATTTTTATTTTTTTGTGTGTATGTATATCATTCATGCTTTGCCTCATGACCCCACCTTCCGAGAGGCTTGGCAAGAGAGTAGATTGGGTTGAAAGTTTGACGAATAACCTCGTTTAGAAAAATAAGGAATAGGGTAGGAGAGCTTTGTGGTACCCCTGAATTAATCTTGAAATTGTCCCATTTATAGCAACGATTTCTGCAGAAACTCAATATTAAAGTGAGAGAAATTATCAGTAGTTTGCATACATCCACACAAAACGTCGAGATCTGATGAAAACTTAATTTTCGAACAAGCTATAAATCTACAAGTAAAATATCCACAAAATAACAATAAATTTTGTAAAAGTATTGTTGTTTTGTACTTATTTTACGTGTAGATTTGTAACTTTTAGTTTTGAGAAATGGGCCCCTGATATCCGCAACTTTTATTTTAACATTTTTAATAGCGAAAATATTATACAAAGAATTTATACTTTTAATACCAAAAAAAAATTAAGGAAAATGTAACCAATAGAATAAAATCTAATAGATGGGGTGTAAAAGAATAACAAGCAATCTTTTGCATGCGTCTCACGTAGCCGAGCAAATGTCACGGTTTAAGATTTTAATTTAGGAACTCGACATATAGAAATAAAAACTGTGTAAGAGAAACAAATAAAGAAAATAATTGAAACATTCATAGTGGCCAAAAGAACAAGAAAGAGAAAAGGACTAGAGAAAGTGTGGCATATGGCCAGTTTGTGTGTGTTTAATGGCTGACTAAACACAATATATTTTTTTTCTTCGAGTCTGTCTCAATAGTAAAAATGTGTTACTCATATTACGTCTGTTTTGCTAAGTTTCTTGGAAAATTTCTAAGTAAAATGCAAAAAAAATCATTAATTGAAGTGGACACTTACCCTTCGTTTAGACGTGCAAGTACTTGCATGCAAGTTCTGTGTATGTACATATTATCAACGAAAATTTCGGAAATACTTCCGACTGTGTTGCAAGTTGCATAAATGTTTTTATCAGTGTTGCCACCAAAGAAACTAAAAATAGTACAAACGTTAAGCAAAAATGGTACAAAACCAAATTAAATAGTACAAAAAAATATTCGACATAAGGAACTAGCTAATGAATACCCTCCTCCATAACCAATTTCAATGTATGTAAAAATTCGCAGAAAAAATCTTTTTAATTGTATAAGCGAGTGCTTACGCACTACCCATTATTGTTTTCGAGAACAATAAGTAGCTGTTGTTGTTCAATGCATAGGTTACGTAGATAGTCAACCACAACGTCAAAAACCTAAGTCTGGTGTCAAAAACCTAAGTCTAAAAATGTGTTAGTAGAACATTTTGTATTATTATTAGTTTAAAATAAAATATTCCCCACAGCTCCAAAACCATACTTAGTTGTACAAGTATTTTAAAAAATTTTATATTTTTTAAACATGAATTTTTAGATATTATTCAGAACAAATTTTGCATTAATTAATGAAAATATGAATTTAGAATCCTTTTTTGATACATTTAAGCTCAAAAAATATTTATGTGCTTAAATTTTTTGCAATTTTTAATTTTATTCCAAATATTAACAAAAATGCAATACTGAAAAATGAAATGAAAAAATGGTTCAAAACATCGATAAATTTCAACACACAAATGTCAACAAAATCAAAAAAATATTTTAAAACTACCAAAAGAAGAAACATAAAATTTATTATAAGACAAATAAAAAAATTAAATAAAATAAAATAATGTGTGTATGCAAAAATAAATTTTAGTTTATTTTCAAGCGCAAAAATTACGCTCTCTGATGTGTGTTGAATTGCCTCTCTCAGTGTGATGAATAGCAAAATATCCATACAGCGTGACCGTTTTGCGACTAAAGTGGCAATTTGCCACTTTTTCAACTGCCTTGCCACTTTTAGTGCCCCTTTTTTAAAGTGACCTAAATCTGCCAACTTTTGTAATATTATGCCCATTTTTGCCCCTTTTTATGAAATGATGCTTCTTGTTTTAATATAAGCTTTTTATGGCACGAAACTGTTTTTATAAAAAAAATCTCAAGACAAAAATTTGTTTTTGAGTCTATCATGTAAAGTCTTATGACAAAAACTATTTTGAAATAGTTTAAGAGTTCAGATCTATAGATATTCATTATTGTATTAAAATTATTAAAAATAACACCCTGATTTACTAACACAAACAAGAACGTCTTGTTAAAAATTTTTATGAAAATCACGCAGCTTTAAATATTTATAAAATTATTTTCATGCAAATTTTGGTGCCATGTCACAATATCCAGTGACATAATGTCCAAAGACATTATGTCACTGCTAAAAATGGCATAACATCCATGGAGATTGTGACACTTTTAATAGTGCCATGGACTTTATGACATTATTATTATGACCATTATGACACTTTGAATTGTGTCATAATGTCCACACTTTTAAAAATGAAAACAAATTCAAATATATGTACATGTTTTTGACTATTCACTTTTTACTTCTGCAATCGGTGACAAGTAATAAAAGATCAATTGACGTTATTGCATTTTAAAAAGTGAAATAAAATCAGGAACAATTTGCAAAATAGCGTCAACAATGCTTAAAATATGTCCAATCGACATCGTCGATTTAAAGAAATATTTGGAAATTAATTAAAATTGTTAAGAAATTTTATTTTACTACAAAATATTCTTTGCGTAGCTGGCTTAAGTATTTTTTCTTCTTGGTATATTGAAAAGCGGCCTTCGGCCGGTCTTAACGATTTTCTCCTCTCAGTATACTCAGCGGCTTCGCCGACCGAAGGCCGGCTATGCAAAAATCTTTACTCAGCGAAACTGCTTTTCGATATACTTTAATAATGTGCTGTTTCCATATGCAAACAAGTGACTTGAGTAAAAAATTTTTTATGGAAATTGCTACAAAAATGTGAGTGCCTTTCACATAAATTTTATACAAACAAGGCTTGTTTGCATTGTTTGTCTAAAATTTATATAAAAAGCAGTCAGTTTTTTGAACGAAAAAACATCAAAATTGATTCATTTTATTTCAAAAGCATTATATGCCCTAGAAATTCATTAAATATTAGAATTTGGTTCAATTATTCTCTTTTCAAAAAAGTTGCCCCTTTTTGTGCCACTTTTTAAACATTTTCAACGGTCACCCTGTATCCATACGTGTGAAGAGAGTTGTAAATTTGTTTTCGATAGAAGGCCAGTTGACTATCTACCAAGGTAGATTAAACAGGTACCAACATAAGATCAGCTGACTTAGTAAATTTGAGAATGTGTGCGTCACACAGACAATAAATTTTGACACACCTCTGGTTTGTTTCTATCAACAGTGTGCATGTGGTAGTAAATTTGAGAGAGCATATGAGTGTGTGCGACACACAGACAATAGATTTGATAAATTTCTGGTGTGTTTCTACCAACAAAATGCATGTGTTTTTTGATGTTGTATTTGTTGCAGTAATGGTGGTACCAGAGATTAATATGCCTTTCTATCTACTAGAGATTTTCACGGGAATTCCCGGGAATTCCGCTAAATTTTCAATCCCGATTTTCTGGAAAATTAATGCGGGAATTCCCGGGAATTTTTTTGCCTTTTTATATTGCACAGTCGGAGATTTCATATGATACAGAAAGTATTATTAATGAAGCTCCCAAAGGCAACATCGACTTAAATTCAAAAATTATTTTGAATTTTCTAAGCAACCGGAAATAAAGAGTATTTATGAAAAAATTTTGGAGGTTTTGCTAACAGTACGACGACCTACATCCACTGAAAAGAATTACAAATATCATATCGGATGAATCCTTAAGTGCATCGCTGTTTTTTTAATATTTGGTATCAGGTTTTTATGTGCTGAAATTTTCTTTTAACTTCTTTTATTAATTTAAGGCAATCCTATAAGATTAAAGTAGTTTAAATAGCAAATAGTAATACAAAATATCAATTTATAAATTTTACACGGTCTTTATTGACTTAATAAACCGGTCGAGAGATTAAATACCAACAATATTAAAAAATTCTGCAAAGAAACAAATAAATAAATTAATTAAAGTGCGACTTTAGCGCGCACACGAAGGGTTCCGTACGAATACATACTATATATCCCCTTTCGTTTTTGCCTTATTTCATTTTGGCAATTTTTTTTTAAATTGCTTTTTCGTTTAATTTTAGTTTTTTTTATTTTTTAAGTTTTCTTGTTGATTTAGCGTTTTTTGCGCTTTTTTTCATTTTTGTATTTTTTTTTTTTGTTTTTTAAAATTTTTTTGAAGATTTTTTTATTTTTGGTGATTTTTTTTTTTTTTTGTTTTGCCGTATTTTTTGTTTTAACGTTTTTCGCTTTTTGACGATATGTTTAGTTTTAGCGATTTATTTTAGTTTTAACGCTTTTTGGCAGTTTTGGTGCTTTTTCGGTTTTTGGTGATTTTTTTAGTTTTAACGATTTTTTTGTTTTTTTTTTTTTTGTTTTGACACTTTTCGTTTTGGCAATTTTTTTCGGTTTTTGGCTATTTGTTAGTTTTGGCGCTTTTTTGCGCTTTTTTCGTTTTGGTTATTTTTTCCATTTTTGGAAATTTTTTTCGATATTTTTATTTTTAGCGACTTTTTTAGGCTTTAGTGCTTTTTTTCGTTTTGACGACTTTTTTCGTTTTTTTTTTTTTAGTTTTTTGAGATCTTTTTAGTTTTGGTGATTTTTTGCGTTTTAGCGATTTTTTGAATGTTGGTGCTTTTTTCTTTAAGCGCATTTTTCATTTTGGCGATTTTTCGTTTTGAAATTTTTTAAATCTGGAATTTTTTAATTTTAACGTTTTTAAAATTTGAAGATTTTACATCTTACGGTTTCCAAGATACAGAAAATTGTATAAATTACATAGTCAAAATTACATTATGTGATAGAACACCCTTTAATTTTTATTGTTTTAAATATCGGTGTTAATTGCTGTAGTCTATTCTACACTAAACCAATTAACATTAACTTTGAAAATTTAAAGTGTCTATATACAAGTGTCTGTATATTAAATTAGTATTTCAACATTTTTCGTTGCTCGCTTTAGAACACCCTTTAATTCTTACTGGGATAGATTTGTTGTTGTAGCGGCCAAAGTTTTCCATATTCCGTAGCTCTTACGGGTCCCGAGAAAACAGCCTGTGACAGACAGACAGGCAGACAGACAGACGGACGGACAGACATACGGACAGCGTAGCGAAAACAGTTGGTTTCCTTTACACTTTTGGTGTACGCATTTAGTTATGACAACTGTGAAAATTTTATCAGCTGAAAATATAAGATCCAAACATTCTCAACAAATCTTCCAAATAAGCTGGAATATATTTCGTCGCCAGCAACTCGTTTTTCAGAAATCGAAAAAAGCTTAACTTTTTAAATACGAGTTTTAAAACGATTTTTTACAAAATATAGCTGTGCGACTCTCTGAAGGGTGTAGAAACATTTTTTGAAAAAAAAATTTATATCAAAAACAAAAACTTTGGTGGCCGAGTCTTTAACATTTCTAACTTTATATATAAAAACTATTATATTTTGCATGCAAATGTCATTTTGTATGGCGGTTACGAGGTTTTCGAAATGGCTTTAGTTGTTTGTTTTCCATACAAAGTTGTCAAGATGGGAATGCAATCCAGTGACAAATGTTATTTTCCACCATAAAAACCAAAAGAGTTAATTTCGAAAAATGGCGCTTACGTGATTTAAGAAGAAACGCGACGATTTAGAAGCTACTAGATGTACTAAGTGACAAGAGCACTTTGCCAACACAACAAAAGATGTTTAGTCTTTTAAATTAGTACAAAGAGAATTATAATTATCGAATATGAAATTTGGTGTGTTTAAATGGGATTTGGTCAGAATAGATTCCCATCAGCTCAAAATGTCGAGATCTGATAAAAATGCGATTTTCGAAAATCGAGGTGACAGATTTCACTTCCTATTTTTGATAGCGGGAAATTAAAAATATATACAAAATGTAGCATCAAATTGGTGCCATTGTAATCATATTATAGCTGACACTTAAAATATGACAAAATTCTATGATGACGTACGTCATCAGTTGATGTCGGTTTTCGCTTTATTGATGATATTTGTCATAACATTGCTGTTAAAATTCTGCTGACAGGGCGTTATCAAACCAAAAATACATTTTTCTATGATTGCAAAATAGCAAAAGTCTCAACGAAATCAAATAAATGGCATAAAAGCTTCAAATAAACAGCAAGAATCAAACATACTCAAAGCTCTTCCTGTCTCTTTCAATTCAGTTTTCAACGATACAAATAGAACAAATACAATCGATTTAATTTTAGTAAAAAAATACAATAATCAAACAAAAATTGTTGTAAGGTATGAACTCTTTTCCAAGTCTATTGACCCTGAAAATCATTTACTGATAATTTGTGGTGAAATACTTGCACGCTTTGACATCCTGTCCCCTATTTTCACTTTCACATAAAAATACAATCAAGACCTGAGTAAAAAAACAAGTAAACGATTTTGCAACCAAAGACAAAAACAATGTCAACAATATTGTTGTAGTCACCAAACTTTTAACAAACAACAGCCACAAGGAAGCCAAAACAATATGAAAATATTTATATTTGCAGGGGTATTATAGCCGCAATTTCACATTAAGGCACAGTCAACGACGTTAAGGACTCTGTGTAATTGCAGTAAGTAGTAAGACGTGCTAATTATGAGCATAGCTGCCAGATAAATTAGAGGAAAATCGTCAAATTTTGGGTAAAAAAATCGTCAAATTGATTCATCGAAATCGTCATAGAATTATATTATGTACTTCTTTTAAAGAAAATAATGCAGAGTGGGGACTTTCGCAAAATAAATGGTAATAAGTCTGGAACTTCTAAACTGCAGATTGGATTTAGCTGAAACTTAAAGCATCTTTAGAGGTTGAGTCAGGCTTTATAAGCCGTTTCTCGGTGGCCTTCTAGCTTAAGCACGAGAGGAGGTACAGTGGACCAAAGTTGACCAACTCGGACGCAAAAAAAATTTGAGGCATGTAACTATTTTAAATGTTATCCGAATTCAAAAATTTAAAGCGATTTGCGTTTAGCTAAATTTAAAAAATAATGGCCGATCATGTGTTTTTTCGTATCTCGCATAGTTTAGAAGATATTTGACTTTAAAGAGAAAAATATTTATTTTTGTCTTGACTTTTTCTTAGTTTTTTGCTTATAACTTTTTAATTTACAGTTCGATTTTAATTTAAAAGGCAGCATTCGGTTCTTGATAAAATTAGCGTGAAAATAACATGTTTTTTTTTCAACAAAAAAAGTAGGTACCATCATTATTTTCAATTTTGTAAAAAAAACAATTTGAAACACATTCATTCTTTCGGTCTTGCGCCAACAATTTTGCATTTTGAACATGTAGGGTAACATCCAAAACAGGCCGAAAATAGTAAATTTTCAAAATAATTTTTGTGTTTACAGATTTTCAAAATTACACAAAAAACGTTTGATACGGTAGATGGTTCTAAGATTTCTGGCAAAAATTGTAGACAACCTGTTCATAAATGTGAACATACGCGTAGATTTTCTGAAAAAAGTAAAAATTTAGGAAAAAAAATAAAGTTTTGTACCATAAAAAACATATACTAAAATAATTTTATTTTCTCACAGTGAAATGTTTAACTTCTATATGAACTTCTTTACTACGCCCGGAAAAATTATTCGAATATCTTTTACTGATCTCGAAACATTCCGATTGTAGGGTATGCAATTCAAAGAATATATAGAATACACTTAACTTCTTTCCTTTCATTCACACAACTGTTATAATTTCTAAAACTCTACCTAACGCTCATAAGAAAAACTAAACTACATTTGAGACGCTTGATGCAATATCTCTGTAACCCACATGGAATCAAAAATTGATTCTATTGCTAGGTACCATCAGGGTGACCGTTGAAAATTTTTAAAAAGTGGCACAAAAAGGGGATTTTGAGAAAAAAGTGGCACCAAAAAGGGGATTCTTTAAAAAAAAGGGGCACATTTTTTGAAAAGGGAATAATTGAACCAAATTCTAATATTTAATGAATTTCTAGGGCATATAATGCTTTTGAAATAAAATGAATCAATTTTGATGTTTTTTTCGTTAAACAAATTGACTGCTTTTTATATAAATTTTAGACAAACAATTCAAACAAGCCTTGTTTGTATAAAATTTATGTGAAAGGCACTCACATTTTTTTTAGCAATTTCCATAAAAAAATTTTTACTCAAGTCGCTTGTTTGCATATGGAAACAGCACATTAGTAAAGTATATCGAAAAGCAGTTTCGCTGAGTAAAGATTTTTGCATAGCCGGCCTTCGGTCGGCGAAGCCGCTGAGTATACTGAGAGGAGAAAATCGTTAAGACCGGCCGAATTCCGCTTTTCAATATACCAAGAAGAAAAAATACTTAACCCCGGCCGAAGGTCAGCTACGCAAAGAATATTTTGTAGTAAAATAAAATTTCTTAACAATTTTAATTAATTTCCAAATATTTCTTTGAATCGACGATGTCGATTGGACATATTTTAAGCATTGTTCACGCTATTTGCAAATTGTTCTTGATTTTATTTCACTTTTTAAAATGCAATAACGTCAATTGATCTTTTATTACTTGTCACCGATTGCAGCAGTAAAAAGTGAATAGTCAAAAACATGTACATATATTTGAATTTGTTTTCATTTTTAAAAGTGTGGACATTATGACACATTTCAAAGTGTCATAATGGTCATAATAATAATGTCATAAAGTCCATGGCACTATTAAAAGTGTCACAATGTCCATGGATGTTATACCATTTTTAGCAGTGACATAATGTCTTTGGACATTATGTCACTGGATATTGTGACATGGCACCAAAATTTGCATGAAAATAATTTTAAAAATATTTAAAGCTGCGTGATTTTTATAAAAATGTTTAACAAGACGTTCTTGTTCGTGTTAGTGTATCAGGGTGTTATTTTTAATAATTTTAATACAATAATGAATATCTATAGATTTAAACTATTTCAAAAAAGTTTTTGTCATAAGACTTTACATGATAGACTCAAAAACAAATTTTTGTCTTGGAGATTTTTTTTATAAAAACAGTTTCGTGCCATAAAAAGCTTATATTAAAACAAGAAGCATCATTTCATAAAAAGGGGCAAAAAGGGGCATAATATTACAAAAGGTGGCAGATTTAGGTCATTTTAAAAAAGGGGCACTAAAAGTGGCAAGGCAATTGAAAAAGTGGCAAATTGCCACTTTAGTCGCAAAACGGTCACGCTGGGTACCATAGATTTTATATGCTAAAAAGATTTTAAGTAAATTCGTTTCTTTTTTGCGGTATGTTATATAGAAATAGGCCACATAATATTTTGTCGTACACTTTTAAATATATTATTGCCCACCAATATTGATGACACATATATGCTTTAAAAGGTATTTTTCTCTAGATATGCACAATAAAGCTCCAGGTACATACAACATATCACCAGAAATGCTAAAAGCTGATACCCAAGTAAGTTTGCAATTACTCCTGCCTCTTATAGAGAAGTTTTGGCAAACTGAATGCCTGGATAAAGAACTCAAAGAAGGCATCATCGTTAAAATTCCCAACTGGGTAACTTAGAATATGCCGATGTCAGCAAAAATCTTTGAACTTGAGGCATCAGCATTGAGAGCTGTCTTAAAATTAACACTGGGAAAACCAAGTCAATGCGGCTGAATGCAAGTTACAACCAAGCATTCATTATTAACGGATCACCAATCGAAGACTTGAATATCTTCTATTACTTAGGAAGTATTATCGATAGCAAAGGAGGGTCTAGTACTGATATTGCGCATCGCATAAACAACGCTAAGCGAATATATGGAGCCTTGAGTCCAGTCCGGAACTCCACATATATATCGAAGAAAACCAAATTAAAAATATTCAACAGTAACGTTTAAACAACCCTGTTATATGGATGTGAAACATGGAACACATGTTCCCGTGACCTGAGCGCGCTTCAAGTTTTTATCAACAAATGCCTAAGGAGAATTATCAAGATATTCTGGCCTTCAACTATCTCCAACAACAATCTGTGGCTTACGACAGGACTATCGCCCACAGCATCAGAAATCCTCACGCGTAAGTGGAACTGGGTTGGTCACACACTACGAAAACCACAGGAAGATATAACACGAGCCGCACTTGATTGGAACCCACTAGGAAGCCGAAGAAGAGGAAGGCCAGCCCATACCTGGAGAAGGCAACTCGATATCGAAATGGCGAAAATGTCGAAGACTTGGAACGAACTAAAGTTATTAGCACTGAACAGAATTGAATGGAATTTATTGGTTATGGCCCTATGTTTATTATGTGGCTAAAGAATTTCATGTTTAATTTTAAGTTTTCCCTCAAAAGCTTAGGCTGTGGCTGACTTCCAAATCGTATCAATACAAAGTTTGTATACAGTTCTGCTGCGGTATTTAGATCGTGTATGTATGAGAAGTTGCTAAACATTGCATCAACTTTGAAACCGATACCCTGATTACTCTTTTGCGGCGTTTCTGATACTTATCGACGACGTTTTGAAAAGGTATGCATTGTCTATGTTTTGTACTGCGACGATATGAAACACTATACATTGTTCGAATACAGAGCAATTAACGTTTTGGCTGACTGTGTCTACAGGCAATAAAAATAAATAAAGCTATTGCAATTCATTAATAGCTTAAGTTTACATATGTACAGAGAAATCGCTATTATATGAACGGTGATGCACTCTTTTAAAATCCCTAAGCAAGCGAGTATAATTTAATCACTCTTACTTATTTAAAGGATTCGCTATTATTTAAAATCACGATTTCATTGTAATAATCAATTGAAGCATAAATTTGTCAATTGAGTTTAATTTACATGTCAGTAGCAAAATTATAAAACGGATGAACTTACATATATACATCTACATACTACGAGTACACTGCTTTGTTGATAAGTTCGAAATTGTATGACTTAATTTATCCTATTTTAAGCTTTCAGAACTGATTGAAAATAACTTTGAGGTAATCAACTAACATAAATAAAAATTGCAAAGAAAAAAATCATATATAATCGTGACAGAAATATGTATGTATGTATTTTCTTCCTAAAAATGCTTTGAAAAAATAAAAGATCGATAAGGGAAATATCGCGGTAATAGCTAAACCATATTTTTTCCCGCAAAAAGCTTTCGAAAATCGCTAGATTTGACGAGAAAATAGCTGAATTAGCAACAGTGTGGGGTTGTGTAATTTAATGGCATTTATTTTTAAATATGATTTCCGGTATAAGTCCGCCGCGGCTACGAGTTACTACTACTTTTTATAATAAATCTGGCCATATGTCGTCAATGGTGGCTTGAATATTGGCTTCCAATGCTTCAAGAGTTACTGGTTTGTCAGCATAAGCCAATGACTTAACATAGCCACATAAAAAGTAGTCCAGAGGCGTTAAGTCGCACGAACGAGAGGACCAGTGAACAGGACCACTTCTGAAAATAAAGTTGTCACAAAATTGCTTTGCCAATATGCGACGCAAAGAATGGCCGTTTGATTTCAATTCTGGCAGGAGCTGTATTTTATAGGCACGTAAGCCAAGAACTTTACGAAAAAAATTTCCACGTAGTCGAAGTACAAAACAAGTTTAGAACGACGACGAATCGACATTTCGGCGTCTTCTTCAATACTTCGCTCTGCAGCAGCAATATTCTCTTCAGTATGAACATTTCTTTGTCTTGTTGATGGTTTCGAATCGAGAAGAGTAAAAATAGTGCGAAAACGATCAATAACTCCACGAATTGATTGCTCACTAGGCCGATTATGTTGACCGTAAAACAGACAAATTAGTTAAACAACTGATGTTTCCTTGTAAAAAGCATCCACCTTCATAAGTGGTAAAAGTGAACAAGAACGCTGATGAGACGGTGTAGCGGCCTGTCGAAATCAGTAGTACTGATCCCTTCTGCTAATCTGATTTGAATATTCCAACACTGTACTCTTAATAAAAATAGTTTGAATTTACATTAATTCAAATATTGAAGTAAAAAGCCGAAATAATAAAATTTCAAACTTTACCTATTCAGTTCAAAATAAAATTACAGAAAAATAACAAAAAGATATATATTTCATTGGTGTTTTACCAAATCGTCAGTAGACTTCGAACACAATTTTGCAAAGTTACAAATACTTTATCTTATTTATGTACAGACTTTCAAAAACCATTTGAGAGTTCACAAACACGTAAAAGATTTTCAAAAATAAACATAGTAGGCTTTGAAAATTATACAAAACCCACCAAATAATTTATATTCGATATAAATCTATTTTATTTTTCTACACCTTTACACAATTAGAAATCCATTGGATAACAATAAAAGTATTTCTTAGGCAAACTGAAAAAAAATGACAATATGTCAAATAATAAATAAGAAATTTATTATTTGACATATTGTCATATAGACAATGCATATAGACAATGATTAAACACCAGCAAATAAATTTCATTTATACCCGAGCAAAATCTAGTAGATTTCAATTGAAATCTATTTTAAAATCTATTCCGTTTACACCAAGATTTTTTGGAATTTTTTTAAATTTCACTTTCAAACTACATACAAAAATTAGCTTCAAAACCAAAATAGATAGAGGATAAACCTAATAGCAAATACTCATGCCTTATGCGGTTTATTTTTTAGGACAATACGAAAAACTCAGAGTTGTAGTTCCCATACACAACAAGATTTTGACAAAATCCAGTAAGGAACTAGATTTTAATTTGTATGGGAAATCTAATAAAATAAACTAGATTTTGCCCAAAATCTTGTTTGAACTGGATTTTATGTCATATTAAAATAAAATTATTACAATATGTCAAATAATAAATTTCTAAAAAAATAGTTTAATACAAACTGAATTAATGGCTCGATTATCGATGGCAACCAAACTTCAGTTGCGTTGCCAGTTGCTAAAAATCATATTACGGATGGCAACTGAAAACTGTCAATTTCAGTTGCTTTTTTGGCAACTACAAATTTTCAGTTGCCGGCTGGCAACGCAACTGAAGTTCGGTTGCCATCGATAATCGAGCCATAAATTAATTTTATATAAAATATAATATATCTGTTTTCAGTTAACGGCTAATAACTTTCTTATTTTTTTATCAGAATTTTGTGATTTTATGCATCATGTGTTCGTCACAAAATTATCTTTGAATTACAACACAGTATATTTTTTCATCTTGTGGAGCAATTGAAATTGATAGTTTTTGGGAATAGGTCTAAAAAAATACTTTTTTAAACTTTTAAGACCTGTAATTCAATACATTTTTATCCGATAGACGCAATTATTGTATTGGCAGAAAGAAAGTGACAACAGTGTGAAATTTATTTTATTCAGACGAACCGTTCTCGTAATTTTCGCCAATAAACAAAAAAAAATTATTTTTTTAACTTTTTTTCGCGAAGATACCAAAAAAGCGAATTAAGAAAAATTAATGAGTTGCATATTCGTCATCAGCGACCTCAAATTAGCTTAGAAAATGCTTTTTTGCAAGATATGACAAAGACCTAGGAATTCAAAAATTTGCTTATTACTTCGTCTTAAAAAGTTTGTCTGAAATCTGACCTTGTATGTATCAAAATAGTAGATATTTTGAGTGTAATGAGTTATAAAAACTAGAAGAAAGCTATAATGTTGCATTATATGACGTTTCACAAATTGATCGATTTGATCTCATTTTCAAAATCTTGATGCTGCGGCGGTAGAGGGCTAAAAGTAGGTCCCAATAGTTTTTCATTATTTTTCCCATGTATTTGAGAATAAAGTGCAACGATTTAGTGCTATTCAAATTCTGACACTCCACCCTATTGTGCAACCTCTACTCAATACTCAATATAGTTGTATTTTGCCCATAAATTTTGAAATCGGTTTGACCATAAAAAAACCACAGCGAAATTATCCAGTAACTACTTTTTGGTATCGATTGCTCTAAAACAGTGGTGGCCAAACATACATTTTCTTATTCTTTATTTGTGTATGTATTTCGCTGCTAAATAGATAGCTTGTGTCTCACACACAGTGTACGTGTGTTGATGGCAAAAAACAGCCTATACTCGCGAGTATAGGAAATTGAGAGAATGGCCACCACTGCTCTAAAATACTCAATACTTTGCCAGCACTACTTTGTATACGGGAAATAAAAGTTGATTTATTTGTATTTAATCATAATTCAAAATAACGGCCGTAAAACAAAAATTATTCCGAAACCCTAATGAATACAACTTTGCGATAACAACAACTTTTCCAGCTGTTCCCTCAGCTGACCCAAACAAAAGATTATTATTATTATTATTTATCAAAGAAAATTCCTAACGTCCATACAGAGGAAACCACTCGAAAAAAGATCACAAACAAAATATTAAAAACAGTTTGATGATAAAGTAATTTTTATTTATACAATGTCCTGCTTCGGCTGCAGTAAAAAATATGGCTTATTTACCAAAGAGGCAAGTAGTAAAATAACTAATCTGACTCATTCAACTATATACAAAAAGCGAAAAATACTTATGTACATATATTTCTATAAATTCAATAAATATTTAGTATGGCTGTCCGAATTGTGGCTATTCTTACTGCGCTAAGTGCCTTAAAAGACCAGTTGCAGTGCCCAGGCATAATAGCAAAGTCCTAAATGTATGTCTGATATGCTACGACAGATTGTCGAAATTACAAGAAGTAGAAAAGGTAATCGATGTAGAGGCCTTACCGGGTACATTAGTAACGAAAACAAATAAGGGAATAGTCAATGAACAGATAGTGCAAAAGGATATTAATGCTTTACTGGAGGTAGAACCTTCATCAGCTTTGGCGGCTGCGGTGCTAGAACCAATATCACCAGCAAAACTATCAACTTCAACACATTCCAGTGGAGAAAATTCGGATATCACCGCAAACCTTGATAGTGCAATATTACAACGTTTAAAAAACTTAAAAGCCAACGATCCTTCTTCATTCCCTAGTGACGATGAGATACGTTCTCGTCTATCGAAACTAAATGGTATACCTCAAAAGGATTATTCGAAAAAGGATTTACTTTTAAATACCGACCAACGTAGTGATCAAGAGAAAATGAATGATTTATTGGCTCAATTTATGGGCGAAGCTCAATTAGATAATCGTTTGGAAACGGAAAGAAATGATACATTGACGGATATCGAAAAAAGATTAAAAGCTTTAAGAGATGACCCTGTAACAACAACAGAAGGTGGAAAATCAGCTGCAGCAGCCACTTCGCCGGATGATAATACTCCGAGTGACAACGAACTCGATGATGAGACTTTACTTAAGGGTATTATGGAAAAGGTAAGAAAAAATATTTTGTTATAAAGTCTGATTTGAATTGAACGTATTGAGGCAATATATTTTGCTTATTTAGTACATTCAGGTAAATTATTGCCACGACCCTAACCATTTCTTTCACTTTGGAAACGTTTCTAAATAGATTTTATTTTTTACCAAGATTTTTTCAGATGCATTTTGCAATATTCTAGTTGTCACTATGTGGAAATATTCATATTTTAGTATGTGAAAATATATATTCATATTTGCTTTTGTTATTTATTTATAAACAAATTGTGGGACAAAAACTGAAGATGCATTAAGTTGCCACTTTTAGATTTTTTAACACACAAAACTAATGAAGCAAATATTTATTGAATTAATATTTCTTATATTTAAATACGTTATCCGGTTTTTTTACTGTGTAGAACTGAATTCGGTTATGAAGCTTGCAAGTTGTCGAATTCGTAGTCGAAGATAAAACATATCGAAAATCATATGATGGTTCACAAGAAAGTGGACATTCTGAAGAAATGCAAACTTTTCAGCTATATCTGAGAGAATTCTGTATGAATTCTGAAGAAATTTTCCGCGGAATTCTATGAGTTTTCGACCCGACCCGACAATGTCAAGCAAAACATTAAAAATTTTCCGATTTTTTTTTTTTGATAATTTACCTGCAGACGTAGCGGATAGAAATCGGAAGTTAATTTATGAAACAGGTCAAAAAATCTGCAGGCTATTCTATTCAATGTTTTAAAGAAGATTCAATTTCCGTCCGACAATGCGCTAACGAAAAAATACTTATACTAAATTTACGCGATGAAATGTTTCATTAAATTTTCTTCATGGAACTTTTCTTAGTTGCTTATTGCAAGCACAGAAAATCAAACGTTGTGAAGAAAATTTACAAAAACCATCTCAAATTTTATTTTCTACCACCTTTTTAACCCAATTTGTTTACACAGTCCATTCTAATAGCAAATAAAGAAAGTTTCATGCCACAAATTACATGAAACATTTCATCGTGTCTAATTAAGAAAAAATACAAATAAATAAAAATCGACTATAAAACAATAGATTTTTAGAATGGGAAATGGTTGATCGAAAAGCCGAAAATCGATTTTTTGCTTCGTTTACCATTCACTAATGCGAAGCATACGGTCAAATGTTTATTTGCCACTCCTAAACGTATGCACATTTTTTTACTTTTTACTACAAATGAAGACACTTTCGATCGGAATGGTATTCCGTGGCATCGCTGATTGTCTACTAATTTTGAATAGGTTTATTAAAAATTGCTTTATTCAAAAAGTGTTCTGTAATTTGAATCGAAAGAAATTGCATTGGAATTGTAATGTAAACAAACAATATACAAATTCGAAGATTTTCTTTTGGAAAAAATTATAGAGTAATACCGCGGAATGAAAATTCTTAAACAATTAATTTAATTTTCGAAAGGAAATTTCGCAATTTGATTTATTTTCTTGCGAGAAATTTGATTAACATATCTAGCCGATTATCTGAGAAAATTGTATTCTCCAAATAATCAGATCATTGTTGATATATAATTAATAGAAATCCATTTGTATGAAAATGTCATATATAAATAATTCTTTCCCTCAACATTTATTGATTACAAAAATTAATTATAGTATTTAGCTGAAGCTCGCTTACCTGAGGCTCCCAGCAACTTGGAGACAGAACTATCAGCTAGTATACCCCAACCAGCTGCTGGTGTTGAATCTGAGGAACTGCCATGGTGCACTATTTGCAATGAAGATGCTGTATTTCGTTGTAAAGGATGTGATGGTGAACTTTTTTGTGCTCAATGTTATCGCGAATGTCATGATGATGATGAGGAATATCGGGCTCATGATAAAGAGCACTACAGTGCACCACCCAAATTTAAAGAAGATCATTTCTAAATATCCAGCTTGATTTTTCTAATATTTTTTATAAATTAGTTTTATGCTTAACAATAACTTTGAAATCTGTATTTAAATAACGAAAATTAAAAGGGGAAACTTATTAGATCAAATAAAAAATAAGAAATAATTGCTAACTACATTAAAAATTGGTTTAAATATAAGTAAACAGTCCCAACCAAACTTAAACAGGCTTTAAAAGCTTTTAAGAACGTTTAAAAATTATGCAAATTAATATGAAGTGAATGAAACTCAAATTTTAGATTTTAACCAACAAATTTCATCATACTTTGTTCTTTATTCCTCGGTTGTCAAACATTTAAAATTGGTCAAGTTATGGTTAAGTAAGTTTTATGAAAAGCCTGTGGTTTCATTGAACTCTTTTCATTTAACCTTTCAATACCAAAATATATATTTTATGCTTGCTTGACATATTATGTATTACAATATCAGACTTACATGCTAAATTCGAAGTATTGCACTATGGCATTTTGTAAAATTTGGGCTGATGTGCATTTTCCGATCTGAGCTGTTTTGCTGCTTGTTAAAATCTTAATTTTTCCAAAAATTTTGGTACTAAATGCTGTGCTGAATAACGGTCGAATGTAAAATATTCAAAAAAAGTCTCACGCTGTTTTCGAAATAATGCCGGATTGCGACACCAATTATATAACATTTTAATTAATTGATTGGAAGTATTATAAAGATTTTCTTTGGGATACAATTCAGGATAAACGAGTTTATTAGGTGCAATTGGCATGCAACCGCAATATGTTGCTTCCAACCTGTAAGTAAAGAGATGCATATGACGAAAGTTATATTAAATTCATCTTGTAAAATAATTTTCAATGCGATTTTTATAAAAATTTATATTTTGCAGTAAATGTTTATATGATAAAAAGTTTTACAAAGGAGGCTGCAAAAATGCAATACTTACATGGCCACACCATAGAATTCATGCCCTGCCGTCGATATAACTACATCACCGTCCAGCAGTGCTTTAACATATTTCTCACGTGACAAATGACCAAAATTTACCAACTTCGAACCCAGCTTATCCTGTAACCCTTCAAATGCCTCTGGTGAAGTCTGATACGTTTCACCACATATGGTCACCTTGAAATCTACTTGGCGTTTATTTAACTCTAATAAAACTTCTACCAATAGTTTGGGATTCTTGTCATGTTCCCAGCGATGAGGCCATATTAGGTGTAAGCAATCATTGGCATTCCCCGAGGTTAGCGGAGACATCTGCACATCGCCGCTCACTATAAGGCGCTTATTGGGAAAGGCATGAAATTTAATGGGAAAATACAAAACTTCACATTTCTTCTCAAGTTTTTCACGTAAATGCTTAAGTTTTAGATCTGGCTGTATATTAAGGAACGGAGTGATATTGTCCAAAAAAGAAGTACGATTGAAGTTCGAGTTGAAAATGACAAAATCAGCTGCTAAGCTGAAAAATATCCAACCATTTCTAATATATCACATACTTGGCTAACTTCACTAAAACTTACCAAGTGAGTATTTGATTAAGACCATATTGACAATCTCTTTCTTTGACCTCTCTCACTGGATACACCAATTGATTTTCATGAAAATATACTATTTTCTTGCACACATTCAGATCCGGCCGGCAACCTAAAAGTTCGGCTAAATTTAATACCGAACTGGTAAACAAAACCTTGTACTCATGATTTTGCGGTATCATTTGAGAAAAGTACAAAGCTCCTGTACGTGCCCGCCAGTGCCATTTTTTAGCAGGCAAACTAAATATTTCGTAGTCACATACATTTAAACCTAAAATCATAGAAAAATATATTATCTTCCTAAATGGATAGCACCACGAGTTATTGTACTTGCATTCTATTAAAGTATCAATTAATTGTTTATGGCTGCCGCCATAAAATGGCTCTATTATTAAAATAGAAGGCTTGGACATGGCTCTTACAAAATATGTAAAATTTACATAAAAAATAACACACTTTCTAATAAAAATTCATTGTAGTTTATTAAAATTTAACACTTTCTTGAATTTGTTGAAAAATGCAATGTTCATGTGGAAGTATTCCTTATCTTACGAAAACTGACCGACCTCTGTATGTCAAATGTGGCAATAAGCTAAATTCTAATTGGGCACAAGATTGGGCGCATAAACTAAATTTTAAGTCTGGCTACTTTGTCCTTTTTATAACCTCTCAAATATTGACGTTTTGTTTATTGCAGCAAAAGTCAACAGCAGGAAAAAGCACAAGTGCAAAGTTTGTGGAAAAAGTTAAAAAATTATTACCTGTTATAAAAAAAATATATACAAAATGTCAGTAGCTGCTATTAAAACCGAAGAAGAATACAAACAAACCATCAGGTAGGAAAATTAAATATATATATATATATATATATATATATATATATGAATTGTAAAAATAAACTTTTGCTTTGTTTCTATCAAGTTCCGATAAAACCTCTGTTGTCTTGTTTTCTGCTGATTGGGCTGAACAGTGCAAACAGGTTCGAGATGTTTTGGAGGATTTAACAAAATTATTAGCTAACAAATTGACTTTTGCTAAGATCACAGCTGAAGACTTTCCTGAAATAGCCATGAAACATCAGGTTTGTTAAGCATTTATTGGAAATTATTAAGTAATCATTCAAGTCGTAAAAATTTACAAAAACAAAGTAAATGGTTTCTGAAACTATTCATAAATAAAATTCGTATAGTAGTCGTAATTAGACCGCAATAGATAACATTTTTTAAATATGAACGTTATTGAGAATACCTCTATATAATAATAATTACTATTAATTTTTTGGAACTTATTTGTATACGCAGCAAGTACATATATAAAATGCTTTGTTAAACTTCTAGATTGATGCTGTTCCAACCGTGATATTTTTTACCAAAGGCACAGCTATTGATCGTGTGGATGGTGTAGATATCGGCAGCCTAACGGCTAAATGTAAAAAATTGGGAGCCGAAGCAGTTAGCGAACAACCCTTGGAAGAACGTTTGAAGGCACTCATTAACACGGCGCATTTGATGATATTCATGAAAGGTGATCGCAACGCACCAAGATGTGGTTTTTCCAAACAATTGATTGCAATTGTTAATGAATTGGGGTAAGTTGCGCTATTCGTTTTATAATTAACAAGAACTAAATACTATTTATTTAGGCTTCCTTATGAAACATTCGATATATTGACCGACGAAGAAGTACGCCAAGGATTGAAAACTTTTTCTGACTGGCCAACATACCCGCAAGTCTATGTGAAAGGAGAACTTATTGGTGGCTTAGATATAATTAAAGAACTTAAAGCCAATAATGAGTTAGAACAAACTTTAAAAGGCGAATAAAGTTATTTAAACAATTTAATTTATTATAAAAACTCGGTATTTTTTATAAAAAAAAAACAATTATGAACAAATGCAAATACTGTTTGTTTTTATGAAATCATAATTTAGCTAAAAGCTTTTTACTAAATTTAAAGGTTTGTGTAGAGTGACAGTGGACTGTAGTTTTTTTTAGCTTACAAACTAAGTAGGAAGACTTAGATTACCTTTGCATATAAAAGATATTTCCAGTCTTTAGTAAATGTTCAACCCCAAAAAATATTGTTTTTATACAATTCAGGTTCAGTGGCAAAAGGTAACAATATAACCCAAGCTATAAAACCAATAAAGTACCAAATAATCCGGATGATACGTTTGCATAAATGTTGTTGCCAGAGATCTTGGAAATCAGGAAGACCCATATGATTGCAAAAAGCATGAGCCAAAAAAGGTGCCACAAAATGACCAGTACGGGCAAATAAATATGCCGAATAAAAACCAAATAATGTTGTGTATGTTATTTGGGATACTAAAAGAAAAATTTAGGGAATTAAAGTAAAAGGATTTGAGACTCAATCATTTACATACAAGAAATAATTATAGCAGTAGAAAAGTCTAGGCCCATGTTCAGCCTCTCAAGAATGTGATGAACGTGTGCCACACCAAAAAACAGAGGCGTTACGAATACAGCCGTCAAGGGTTCAAAGCTTTGCAATATTAAAGGCATCATGCACGCACGAAAAACAAATTCTTCGCTTAAAGGAGCCATAAAATGATTGCGAATCCATAAGATGTTTTTAAAATTATTCTTCCAAAAGTCCATATCTTTAAAAGAAAATGTTTAAAATTGATGAGACAAATTCCTGAATTTTGTTTTCCCTTACCTAGAAAAACTTTCAGAGTATCATTTTGCAATTCGACAAACAATGGTCCCAAAAACAGCAACATAGTTAAAAGATAGGGAACCACTATGGCCATCAGCAAGCCCGGCCATCTCAGCCCCAATAAGTCGTTAAATGCCACTTTTTCCAACACTTCACTGGAAGAAAATTTATACACAAAAACTGGTGCCAAAAACATGACCATGGTAACGCTTATAAAACGTCTTTTAATCGTATCCGGATGATCACGAATACGTTTACTATTCCAGATATACAGACTGGACACATAAAGAATTGACATTCCCAGACAACAACTCACTGTTATTAGTTTCGATACCTGAGGTACATCACCAAAGATATAATTCGAAACGATAATGGTTTCATTCGTGTCATTCATAGTAATGGAAATTTTATTTAATTTTTTTTTATAACTTTTAATAGTATTTTAGGCAAAAACACAATTTCTGTTCTATAACACAGGCTACTTTGTGTCTATAATGCAAGGATAACACAGTTGTTCACTTCACTACAGGGATGGGGATCTCAGATTTTGAAACTGTACCAATTGATTTTATAAAATTGTACTATTATGGACATAATTGTACCACAACAGATTTTTGAAGCCAGAAACGTTGGTACATGTATAGAATATATATTGCTTTTCCATAAATACATAAGTTAATGGCATTTCCACAGGAAACCCCACTTTTTAGTCACCTGCGGCATCAAGATGTTAAGCTTGTATATCAGAGCCATGTAGTTATTGTTTTCCTAAACTTTTACTTAATGTAGAGCTACTTACACCCTACACAACTATATAAAGGAGTAAAAAACTTAAGTTTTATTTGGAAAAAAAAACGATCATAATTGCTTGTTGTTGCACGAGACAAAAAATGGACTTTGCTGTGGAAATGCCCATATAGTACTATCTGTGAATAAAGAAAGTGTGTTTAAGACAGATTTAGCAATTTCTAATCGAAAATAACGTATTAATTAGGACATAGTTGGAAGGTACTCGTAGAAGAATTTATTCCCAATAAATTTTATGAAGCATTAGCCTTTACTACAATGCAAATAAATTTATAAAAATTAATTATTTTTCAGACTTTAATACGTATCCTGATCTAGAAGTGCTTTAAATTACAGAGACTACGTTTTGTGAGCTGGTCTTGACCACTTAATTTAAGTCAGATCAAAGTGTTGTTTCCACAATGCAAACAAGCACTGCTTGTCTAAAATTTATATGAAAACCACTTAGTTTTTTGGGGGATTTCCATACAAATTGTTTACTCAAGTCGCTTGTTTGCATTGTGAAAGCAGCACATAAATGTTGCATATATACGAGTGGACGAAATTTTTAAAATAAAAATGTTAAAATATGGAAAAATTATTTAATTGTACTAAATAAGCTATTGGTGACCCATTGTACTTTTAAAGTTTTATTGGTACCGAAAATGGTACAACTGTACCAATTTTCCCATCTCTGCTTCATTATAAAAAATAAAAATAAAAGCGGGATTACCAATGTGATGCCAGATGATTTAGCAGGAAAAAATTGGTTGTAAGTTTCAGCTAGGAATTGGAATTAACAACCAATTTGAACGATAGATTTTAAATTACAATTTTGCTAAACTGATGTAAGCAGACAGCCCATTTCTTGAATATGCTTAATTTTTAAAACAAAAACTCGACATTTAATTTTAAGAATGCTTTTTTTGTTCGGTGTATAGTTTCTAAAAGACTGCCATATGCGAACAACTTTTAACAACTCTGTAATATACCGGCTGGGATAGAATTTCCTACTGATAACAAAATAGACTATTGTGCCTTTTAGTAGTGTGTTTTTCTTCTATTTTCTTCTGCCAGGAGTTCAAAGTTCTTTTTTTATTGGTTTAATAAAAGGTTATCATATAAACAAATTATCGAATAAACAAATCCCAAGAAAAAGATTGCAATTCGTCTTCTAGTTAAAAAAAAGTACCCATAAAATGATGAATATCAGCGCAAACACATTCAGCCGAACTTTAAATAGAAAGGTTAGTCTTTAAATAAAAAAAGTTATGCTCATCTAAATTTGCCATACATTTTAGTTTTTAGTGCAGCAAGTACGCCACCTGAATTTATTGGAATTCCAAAGCAAAGATTTATTACAAAGGTACAATGTGGCCATACAGAATTTCAAAGTGTTGGATAACTCCAATAAAGATGTAGAAATCTTAAAGCAATTTGGTAAGTGGTATTGATGATCTAACGCGTGTTGCTGTTATGAAACTTTTTTTGATAAAAATGATTTATTATAATTTTCCTTTTAGAATGTCCTGAATATGTTGTTAAGGCTCAAATATTGGCGGGTGGTCGTGGTAAGGGAGTTTTTGATAGTGGTTTCAAGGGTGGTGTTCACATAACCACAAAGTGAGTAAATGCTGTTTGCGCTCAAAAATATCAAATTAAAAGTATGTCTTGCAAAGTAAAAACGCATGCCAAATGTTCAACGCAAGTCACACATACCGATCGGAATGGTTTTAATTCCGCACTTTCGTTCCGCTCGTTTTTGTTCTTGTTTTTACAAGTAAAGGTAAAATTAAGAGCCTAATGTTTCTCCGAACCAGGGGTCTAATCGTCACTTTCGGTAACGACTTGATGCGATCGAGTTTCCTTAGTTTGAGATTATGGCATTCGCTATCGAACAATGTGTTTATATCATACATCATCACGCCGTGGCACGGGAGCCGTGTACTTTTCGTAATTTTTCATACACAGCGCGACTGTTAACGAAACCACTGGCTTACATTGTTCGATAGCGAATGCCATAATCTCAAACGGAGAAAACCGGACCTCACGTTATTATCAGTGTCTTCTATAGGAATAGGACATTTCCTGAGTACGACATTATTGCCGTATGTATTCTAAGATTCCTGTACGAGGTGTAAAACAGAAGACACATTTTAATCGGCAGATGCTAACCATATTTTTTGATTAGCTAAAGTTTAAAGAACAATAAAATTACTACTGTAATTTCAAATAGATTTTAGAATAAAGTGTGCTGCAATAGAGATATAACTAAAAAAAAGTAACTTTTGAGTTAATAGTGCAGAATTAATCGGCATATCGTTCTTCATATTGTGTAAAAATTTCATACACACTTATTTCTTTATACTCAACTCTTGAGTGAAGACTAAAATTTCTTTTGCCATTAAGTTGTTAGCAAATTCAAGAATTATTCGTAAAACAGCTCTGGGCGAGTCAACATCACGCGTCGTTGGCAATTACTTCGTAAATGCAACCAGGCCACTGTCGTTTATTGGCCTTCGAGAGTTTTGCGTCTCACACCGCATGTGATTAGTGGTTGGCGTCGGTTAACGGTAAACCGTGCAGTATCCCGTTGGTTTCCATTAACCACATGTTTGGAGAACCAAACAAAACCTCACTTTTGGACAAAAATAAATATACATTGATAATTGGTTGGAGAACCAAACAAAAACTCAATTGCGAAAAAACAAGGAGTGGATTTTGGGAGTTCCGGCTTCGTGTGCGACGGTATACGTCGCTTGGAATTATCTTGGAAGAGACTCCTTTTAGAAATTGTTGATGGCGTTATAACCTAAGGTTCAGCCAAGTAAACCTCCCATCCCTTGTATAGCAAGGGGGCACGGAGAAATTCCAAATCATCAAAAAAAATTCAAGAATTTAAACTCATTTTTTACAAAACAAGTTTTTTTGAGCTAGGACTCTATTTCAGCAAAGGCTCGATATGTATTAGGAAATATGGAATGCGGAATGTAGCCTTAAAATTTTCAATACTTAAAATACTGAAATTTTGAATTTAGCTCGAAGATTTTCTTATCGAATCTAATGACAGAGTAGCCCCCATTTTTAACACAATTTTTGTTTACATTATTTATGCATGTTTCTAGCTACATACATATCATTATTTAAACTTTCTCCATTTTCAGAAAAGATGCTGTTTTATTCCTCAGCAAAAAAATGATTGGGCATCGTTTGATAACCAAACAAACTCCCAAATCTGGCATTATGGTTAAGAAAGTGATGGTTGCTCGTAGTGTGAATATTGTGCGTGAGACTTATCTCTGCATTTTGTTAGATCGTGAACACAATGGTCCTGTATTAATTGCTTCGCCTGCTGGTGGCGTTGATATTGAAGCTGTAGCAGAACAAACTCCTGAAAAAATCAAAACCATCCCATTAAATATTGAGAAGCCTATTCCCCATGATTCTTTAATAGAAATTGCCAAATTTTTGCAGTTCAATGGTGAAACCACTGAAAGATGTGCCCAGGAAATACAAAAACTATTCGATCTATTTAAGGCCGTAGACGCAGTGCAAATTGAAATAAATCCTCTGGTTGAGACTGATAAGGGGGAAGTTATCTCCGTGGATGCCAAGCTTAATTTTGATGATAATGCTCAATATAGACAAAGGGAAATCTTTGCCATGGACATCAGCGAAGAAGAAACTGATCCACGTGAAGTGGAAGCTGAGAAACATAATCTGAACTATGTAGCTATGGATGGTAATATTGGTTGTTTGGTGAATGGTGCTGGTTTAGCCATGGCCACTATGGATATTATTAAATTAAATGGTGGTGAGCCTGCCAATTTCTTAGATGTTGGTGGCGGTGTTAAGGAGGAGCAAGTTCTTAAAGCCTTTGAAATTTTAACTTCCGATCCGAAAGTGAAGGGAATTTTGGTAAATGTTTTTGGTGGTATTGTCAATTGTGCTACAATAGCTAATGGTATAGTAGCTGCCTCGAAAAAACTCAATTTGAGCTTGCCACTTGTGGTACGTCTTGAAGGTACAAATGTGGATGAAGCTCGTAAAATTTTAAAAAACTCTGGTTTAGCTATACAAACTGCAACAGATTTGGATGATGCTGCACAAAAAGCAGTAGCGGCTCTAAAGTAGATTATAACGCTGATTAAGTTTTTCCCGAGTACTATGGAAAGTTACTTTCAAACGTGTTCGTTTATTTCTCTATTTACTAATGTATAAGTATGTTCCAGACGTGCATTTTTCGTTATGTTAATTATTATATAGATAATAAAGTTTTTTAGAATTAAAAAAAAATTGTTTTTGTTATTTCTTAACTTACTGTTAAAAAGAGGAAACACATACATACATACTCAAATGTGTGTCTACTATAATAATTCATCTATAATGTTAAATTGTTACTACACACTTCTCTGCAGCGTTGTCAGCTCAGTGCTTTTCGCACCGTTTTTAGTGCTTTTTCAACTTTTCGACGCGAAAAATTTTTAAATCAGTACTCGGTGCTTTTTTTGTCTAATTTTTGGTGCTTTTTATTTGTGACGGTGGCACTGAACACAAAACTCAAAAATAAATTTATAACATGTTTTCAAGAGTAAAATTCTTTGATAATGCCTGCAATCCTTTGTTAAACATACTTTTTTGCAGCCATATGGACGAATAATCAATTTTATTTACATTTTTATGTATTTGGTTTTGTCCAAGTAAAATATACATAAATATTCAGTCGATATAAGCCCGTTTATGTCCTTAGCAAATATTGCCATCAAACTTTTGTGACTTTCTTATTCAAACGCAGGAGTTGCACGAATTCTTAGCTTGATGAATCTATTTAAGTCTAAAATACGTAACAGAATGTCCTTACATACTTCACATAAAAATCGTGCTGAAGCATGAAAATTCATGTTGAGATACCAACTGATGTATCTCGATTTAATTACTCTACGCAACAACGGAAATGCTTCGAGATCAAAATAGCAGATCCTTAAATGTATATTTTCATCTGTTGAATTCTGAAGTTACAATAAAAATGTCCAATTAGCTCTAGCTTTAAAGATATAGTGACTTTTATATTTTCATAATTACAGCAATATTGTATTGTATGAACTTCAAAAGTGACACAACTCAAGGAATGCGTTTTTGGATTAATAGTACAATATTATTCCTCATATTGCTTTTCATACTGCATAAAAAATCATACAAGATGTATACTTAACTCTTGAGGAGAAAATAAATTTCTTTTTCCCCATAAAGTTGTGAGTAAATTTAAAACTAAAACTCGTTTTCTGGAAAATCAGTATATTTGAGTTGTAGCACTTTCGCAGTGCATGTGCGATATGTCCTTTAATACATCAAAAATTATGTATTTTACTTTATGAAATGATCAAATACATATTATTTTTATATACAATGAAAATGTTTAAATTTAGTGCGTTTTTTCAAAAAATTCGCGTTTTTTCTGGTTTTAGTGCTTTTTGAAATGTAAAAGTTGACAACGCTGCTTCTCTGTTCTAAAATTATAGCATTCTACGAAATTAGTTTAATTAAATATATTTCCTGCCATCTAGCGCTCATTTCTTTGTGTAGACTTCTTAAATTTCTGGAAATATAAAAGGGAAAATTATGGCAAACGACTGTTTACATAATATGGAGCGGCATGGAAATCAATCTTAGATAAAGGATATTTTAACATGTTTGCCATTTACAGTGCTTAAAAGCTAAATTTTGTTTGTACATACATATAACTTTTTATTTACGTTAAAAAATTTACTGGTATTTGAATGTACTGATAGAAGTATTATGCTTTAAAGATATAGTGACTTTTATATTTTCATAATTACAGCAATATTGTATTGTATGAACTTCAAAAGTGACACAACTCAAGGAATGCGTTTTTGGATTAATAGTACAATATTATTCCTCATATTGCTTTTCATACTGCATAAAAAATCATACAAGATGTATACTTAACTCTTGAGGAGAAAATAAATTTCTTTTTCCCCATAAAGTTGTGAGTAAATTTAAAACTAAAACTCGTTTTCTGGAAAATCAGTATATTTGAGTTGTAGCACTTTCGCAGTGCATGTGCGATATGTCCTTTAATACATCAAAAATTATGTATTTTACTTTATGAAATGATCAAATACATATTATTTTTATATACAATGAAAATGTTTAAATTTAGTGCGTTTTTTCAAAAAATTCGCGTTTTTTCTGGTTTTAGTGCTTTTTGAAATGTAAAAGTTGACAACGCTGCTTCTCTGTTCTAAAATTATAGCATTCTACGAAATTAGTTTAATTAAATATATTTCCTGCCATCTAGCGCTCATTTCTTTGTGTAGACTTCTTAAATTTCTGGAAATATAAAAGGGAAAATTATGGCAAACGACTGTTTACATAATATGGAGCGGCATGGAAATCAATCTTAGATAAAGGATATTTTAACATGTTTGCCATTTACAGTGCTTAAAAGCTAAATTTTGTTTGTACATACATATAACTTTTTATTTACGTTAAAAAATTTACTGGTATTTGAATGTACTGATAGAAGTATTATGCTTGTGTTGCTGTTACCAATTGTTTTTGACCACCGACCAAAAAAGAGGGGTGTTATATAGGTTTGTAGTGTTTGTCTGTGTATCTGTACAAGTCATCGTACAGCCCAAACGGCAGGACCGATTTTGATTTAGTGTTTTCTGTTAGAAAGGCGATTTGATCGAGAGTGCTTAGTTATGTTTGAAGAAAATCGGTCCAACCGTTTAGAAGATATCAATCACATAGGCTGACTTCCAAATCGTATCAATACAAAGTTTGTATACAGTTCTGCTGCGGTATTTAAATCGTGTATGTATGCGAAGTTGCTAAACATTGTATCAACCTTGAAACCGATATCCTGATTAATCTTTTGCGGCGTTTCTGATACTTTTCGACGACGTTTTGAAAAGGTATGCATTGTCAATGTTTTGTACTGCGACGATATGAAACACTATACATTGTTCGAATACAAAGCAACTGGCGTTTTGGAAGTCAGCCATATTTTCTAGATGTATCCTGTTGAATCTGTGCTCCCAAATGGCTAGATCGATTTTAATTTAGTAAATTTTGTTTGAATGGTGATTTGATCCAAAGTCTATGTTTGGTAAGAAAATTGGTCTACCCGTTTTGAAGTTATCATCTATTTTCTTCGGGGGCTTTTAAAATTTTTAATTTAATGTTATTATTAGGGATGTAACGAATACCGATACCGATATATCGGCGATATTTCAGATTTTCCGATACATCGGTATCGGCGATATTTTACTGTCGATACGACGATACTTTAAAAAATTTTTTCAGTTTTTTTTTGACAAATTATTTATTTTTTGTTAATTTTACTAAGAACTAAATTCATTTCGTTATTTTTTTAAATCTTATTAATATAAATTTTAAAAATTAATAATATTTTACGCTGTTATTTTGCAAAAACAATAATTTATTTATGGTTAATTTTACCATGAACTCAAATTCAATTCGTTGTTTTTTAAATCTTATTCCCAGCAAAAAATACACTCCAAAGAAGTCATTAAAATGTAGAATTCGCGATCCGGAAATATTGCAAATTTGGATAATTTCTAATTAGTTTCACATTTGCTTGTCATTGCAAGAAGTTCTCTTTTTCGATTACCAATACCGAATTTGAAGCGATGTTAGGACAAATATCTTTTTCGGTGTTCTATAAATATTTCTCAAAAAAAAGGATGAAAAATTACCCATTTTCAGAACTTGTTTCTTTTGATGCGAATTTAAACACAAAACTGTTTTCATGTAAATTTAAGTGAATATATATAAGCTTTTAGAAGACTTTTAATAATTAAGCTATTAAGTTATTTAGAAGAATATTAGTTGATAAACATCCTTCAAGAATCGATTTTTTAAAAAGCATTGCGAGTATTTTTTTTAAATTATAAAGGAAATACAAATTTGTACTTGCTTTTCTACTAATTATCTGCATATTTTTAATATAGATTCTTTGGAAGCAATGAAAATGTAGTTCCTTAAAAATTACTTCCAATTTTATATACTGTGTTAATATCTATTTTAAATATTAATAATCTCTTACACTGTAATTTTGCATAATAAAAAAATTGCCCTTCTTGAGTTTTGTTAATCTAAACTTGAACTCAATTTCAATATTCGTATCGGTATCGGTATCGGCGATATTTATTTTTAAGTATCGGAATCGGTATCGGATCGGCAAAACGGCGTATCGTTACATCCCTAGTTATTATGTAGGGAAAGAATTATGGGAAAAATGTTGCCAAGCTTACAGGTTGCCTAGAAATGAGATGGTATTGTACCTATTAAGAACTTAGTCCTTATTTTGCTCTCAGTACTTTTTACGGCCGAAATTTTTGGATAGGAACATGGCCGTTTTTTCACATACATACATACACATATGTTTTTGTGCGGATAGAATTTACTACAAGCACATGGTACGTATACGCAATAGCTATACTAAACATATGCGTATACATGATATTTATACTATACATATTGCGTATACGTAGCATGTGCTAAAAGCAGCGTTGCCACTTTCTGTACTATAGTACAGACACTGTACTATGTACAACTATAAAATTGGTTGTACATACTCTGCCTGTTGCCGTATGTGCACAAAGTTACACAAACTTAACCGAAAGCTCTTTGCAATATAAAACTTGCATTGAAAAAAGCTTTCGGTTAAGATTGGGTTACTTCGGACACGTAAATGAACAGATCTACTATTATTTTACCATTTTTTACTATTTTACTAATTGCTGAAAACTAAAAAAAAATTAAAACCGAAAAGTACTAAACGTTTCATAACCTTATGCCTGAAAAAAATACCTTGTTAACAATTAAGCTATGTACAGACGATTGGTAGATCTTAAAATATTGTCAGATCTGGCAATGTGTTGGCAATGTACTGACAATAAAAAATTGTCAGCACAAGGTAGATCTTATTTAGTCTCTACACATGCAAGTGCAAGTTCGAAAAACTCAATACACTCAAACTTTTCTACTAACACACTTTTGATTGAGCTATGAGAAAGACAGAGAAATGAATACTATTTTCTTTTTCGATGATACTTGGATGCAACTACTTGCATGTCTAAACGTAAGGTTAGATCACACGTTTGTATCAAAGTTGTCAGAAAAGCTTACAATTTATTGTCAGACAATTGTCTGACAATGCTCAAAGAATTGGGTTAAACTTTAAAGTACCAAAAATTTTAGTACATATGTACATATTTAAAACAAACGCGACTCGGATAATCGCGATTAAGCAAGAAATACTATTATAGCTTTTATTAAAACAAAAATAAATTAGGTTATGAGTTTTAGTCAAACTGTGTGAGTTTAATCCAAAGAAATTTAATTATTTTGACTTCAGTTCGGCGTTTAATATAATTTCTGATCAATGGGGTCATTATTTATTTTCGGAAAACCAGAATTTTACTCAGATTCGGTTTACAGAGCATTGCCGTATACTTTTATTTAGAGAAACTTGTGAAGCATGTAATATAAAGTTCGTAAATTATAACTTAGTATCAAAAAGAATACTATGAGAACGAAATATATTTCTACCAAAGAGTCAAACAAAGTCTTGTTTTGCTTATTTTATTTTTTATTCGATTTTGTATTTTTATCAATTCCGTTATACATATATGGGCAATTTAAAGCGAGCTTGCATATTGTTCTATCCCGTATTTTGTATTTAAATAGCAGCGTTGTCAACTTTTAAATTTCAAAAAGCTTCAGTGTTTCAGGAAAAAACTCGTATTTTTTTAAAAAACGCACTTAATTTAAAAATTTTTATTTTATATAAAAATAATATGTATTTGATCATTTCATAAAGTAAAATACATAATTTTTGATGTATTAAAGGACATATCGCACATACACTGCGAAAGTGCTACAACTCAAATATACTGATTTTCCAGAAAACGAGTTTTAGTTTTTAATTTACTCACAACTTTATGGGGAAAAAGAAATGTATTTTCTCCTCAAGAGTTAAGTATAGATCTTGTATTATTTTTTTATGCAGTATGAAAAGCAATATGAGGAATAATTTTGTACTATTAATCCAAAAACGCATTCCTTGAGTTGTGTCACTTTTGAAGTGCATGCAATACAATATTGCTGTAATTATGAAAATATAAAAGTCACTATATCTTTAAAGCTAGAGCTAATTGGAAATTTTTATTGTAACTTCAGAATTCAACAGATGAAAATATACATTTAAGGATCTGCTATTTTGATCTCGAAGCATTTACGTTGTTGCGTAGAGTAATTAAATCGAGATACATCAGTTGGTATCGCAACATGAATTTTCATGCTTCAGCCCGATTTTTATGTGAAGTATGTACGGACATTCTGTTACGTATTTTAGACTTAAATAGATTCATCAAGCTAAGAACTCGTGCAACTCCTGCGTTTGAAAAAGGAAGTCACAAAACTTTGATGGCAATATTTGCTAATGACATAAAAATGTATGTAAAATTGTTTATTCTTCCATAACTCTGCAAAAAAGTATGTTTAACAAAGGATTGCATGCATTATCAAACAATTTTCCTCTTGGAAACATATTTTTTAGATGAATAAACTTATTTTTGAATTTTGTGTTCAGTGCCATCGTCACAAATAAAAAGCAACAAAAATTAAACAAAAAAGCACCAAGCACTGACTTGAAAATTTTTCGCGTCAAAAAGTTGAAAAAGCACTAAAAACGGTGTTGTTTAAGCTTCTTATTTATTTAAATAAAAGTTTGCTACCATATCTTTAGTTTTTTACGAAATTTTTGGGTAAAGGTTTTCTGACGATCTGCATTTAGTCCCAATGAAATGAGCATAGCAACTAGCTACTAACCCTCGGCAATCAATTTCAAATTGTGTTTTTAATGGCTCCATGAAAAATTGTCCCAATGAAAAATGTCCGCAAACCAAAAATGAGAAATCGCCCCAAAATTTTGTATTGAAAACAACAACACGAGCTTCGGGGCCATTTTTCCTATTTTTTGGGGCTATGCAGAAATATTTCCTCAGCTCGTTTTACCAAAAATGGTAAAAAAAAAAAATTGCGCTAAATTAAAAAATTAGAAATTGTCCCAAAGTAGGAAAAATGCCCCCAAGTAAATAAATCAAAAATTAAAAATATCCCCAAAATAGGAAAAATGGCCCCAAAAAGTTTTGTTGTTGTTTTGAGTGGAAAAATGTTGGACCATTTTTCATTGGGGCCGTTTAGGAATTTTTCTATTGCAAGCAACAACAACAAATTGTTGGGTCCATTTTTCCTATTTTGCGACCAATTTTCATTGTTGGTTTGGGGCCATTTTTCATATTCCAGTTTGGGCCCATTTTCCAGTTTGGGGCCATTTTTTATTAGTGTCATTATAATACAACAATTAATATTTTACTGAATAAGTAAAATATTAATTTGGGAAATAGTGGGATTAAAAATTTTAAAACTGAAATTTTATCAATTCCCAATAAAAATCACTTATAATTGTTATTTTTTTCTTTCTGAAGAAAAGGTTATGATAAAATAAATTTATCTGTTTTTGGTTATTTTCAACCATCATCGTAAGATATATATTATTTTGGTCACTGAAGCCATTATAAATAAGAACTTTTTTTTTTGCTATGAATAACTATTATATGAACACAAAAATAGTTTTGGTTGCCAATAACCATTATCGAAAGTAATTTTATTTTTTGGTTATCGCAGTGTCATTTAACGGCCCTTTTCACAATGTATGATTAAAGGTTAACGTGCCCTTCAACGGAAAGTTTGGCATACAAAACTTGCCGTCAAAGTCCATGTAAACTTTTAATCAGACATTGTGAAAACGGCCTTATTTTCAGACCAATCGGTTGGGAGTGAGGCGTCAGTCCACTCAAATTGAGGAAAATCCATAAAATTTAGCTTTCTTGTTCCATTACCTTCAAAAATATTAATTTAAAAAAAAATTATAGGGAGAAAATGCTGCTTCTGAAGTTTACAACATACGAAGACGGATCAATAAGTCCGTGACTTTTCGAACTTCCCTCGTAGTTATATGAAATGCAACACTGTTCCCATCAAGTACCACCTGTTAACCCTGTGTTTAGACATGTAAGTACTTGCATGCAAGTTCTGTGTACGTATTATCAACGAAAGAGAAATTTGTATTCGTTTCTCTGTGTTTCTCATAGCTGAACCAAGAGTGTGTTAGTAGAATAGTTTGAGTGTATTGAGTTTTTCGAACTTGCACTTACATGTGTAATGGCCAGGTAATAGGCTACTGTCAAATTTTGAGCAAGTGTCGTCATTTACTTTGTTCAAAACATACAACCTCGTGTATTTTTCTACAAATGGAAAAAAGTGAATTTCGAGTGCTCATTAAACAATATTTTTTGCGAAAATAAAAAACATCAATCAAACCTAGGAAAAGCTCGATAAATACTATGGGGACTCTGCACCATCGATTTCAGTGGTAAAAAAGTGGTTTACTGACTTTCGTTGTGGTCGCACAAGTACAAATGACGCTGAACGTTCTGGACGGCCAATTGAGGTCAGTACACCCGAAAATGTCGAAAAAATCCACGATATGGTGTTGGCCGATCGAAGAGTAAAAGTGCGTGAGATTGTTGATGCCATAGGCGTTTCATATGGCAGTGTGGTTTCGATTTTAAGTGATCAGCTGGGTTTAAGAAAGTTGTCTGCAAGATGGGTGCCGCGTTTGTTCTCAATTGACCATAAACGTAAATGTAAAACGTGTGCAGTCTCAATGGCAAAACTCTATGAATTGGGCTACGAATTGGTACCTCATCCGCCATATTCTCCGGATTTAGCCCCTAGTGACTACTTCCTATTTCCAAACCTAAGGAAATGGCTCGGTGGAAAGAGATTTAGCTCCAACGATGAAATTATTGACCAAACAAATGCCTATTTTAAGGACCTCGAAAATCCTATTTTTTGGAAGGGATATAAAAACTGGAGAAACGTTGGACTAAGTGTTGTGATTTAAAAGGAGATTATGTTGAAAAATAAATTTTTGTTTTGCAAAAGAAAAATGTGTTTCATTCAAAAAGTCACGGACTTATTGATCCGCCCTCGTACGATACTCTAACAACTTTTCTCTAAATGTAATAAATAGTCTACAAAAAAATATATATAACATTTTCAAGCATCATTAGCTTATTTTAATTTTAGCTTATTTTATATAATTAGCTTATTTCATTCGTCCTACGAGCTCATGACAACAAAACACAAATTTACAAGGTTTGCGAATGGAGCAACTGAAAGTGCGCTGAGTACGAATCGGCAGTCCGTTTTTTTTTTTGTTTTAGTTTTCGAGATATACACTTTTTTCAAAAATGAAGCAGTTGCATAACAAATGTTAACATAACTGGATAGCGGGTTGCCTTATTGAATTAAAACAGAAAACCGAGATTCGACAACAACATTATATTTAAGTCGCACCAATATTGTTTTTAATCAGCCCAGTAGTAGTTTCAGAGATATCGTGGAACTTGTGCGAAAAAAATAATTTTTTATCAACATTTTTGTTTTTAAATCATTCATAAAAATATGGCTTGTTTTGTTTGAAATATACTTTTCTATATGTAATGGAAAAAATAACGGAATTTTTTTAGTTTTTTAGTAATGTTTCAAAACAAAAATTTTGATAATTTTGAAACTACTGAGCAGAAAAAAACAATATTGGTGCGAATTAGCCACGTACGTAATGAGAAGTTATGGTCTGATGTGGTTTACAATAAAATGCAGTCACTCGTGTATAAACGAAGCGTCTGTGGCAAACAATTAGTATGAGTAGCTATTTAAGAGCTGATTTGAAGAAGATCATTGACAAGGTAATCAAGGAAATGGATATTTTGTTCACCCAGAAAATACTCTGGTTACATATCGACGAATTTTAAAAGCATGAACTCAGAAAGCTCCAGGACTTCTAATGTTTAAAGTGCCTTCATTTAACACCAGGACCGCCACCGTCCCATTTTTGTTCCGCACGTGAGTTTGGTGGCCCATAACTTCTTTATTTTTTTATTTAGACTTCTGAAACTTTTTGACTTTTCTTAATTTTATGGAATTATTAAGTTAAAAACACATTACATTTTTTACTACGCAGATTTAATGAAACAAAGTGGAATTTACCTACGACCGCCGGTGGCTCATTTTTGTCGCGTCAGTATTCATCAAAGAAAAAAAATTTTTAATTAAATTTTCAGAGAAGCATTTATTTCAAATTAGCTTCTAAATGTAATAAAAAGCTTGTCTGGATTAGTAAATGTGTCATTTTAAGCTCTTATTTACACCAAAAGCATATTGGCGCAGCTCAATTTAATATAAAATATCTTTTACAAAATGAACAGAACAATTTTATTTTGTGAATCGCTCACATCAACTTTTTCTTTTGGAATAGACAAAGTAATAGGAAAATATTTGATTGAATAAAGTATACTTGTTTGAAATATAAAATTAATTAAACAGTTATTTATATTTATCAAGTAAAATTGATTTCTCCAATAAAGCAAACCAGTTTTATTTTCAGTAAATATGTTGTTTAATTTTACAAAAATCTTTTACTGGTCCGTTTTGAGCAAAAAATTGCTCTGAATTTGTTATTAAACTAATGTAAATGATTAATAAACGCATTTCAAAAATTGTACATTTAATTTTCATCATAGCTTTTATACCAATTATTAATAAAAGATGCAATAAATATAGGTGGTACAATTTTGTCCCGGCGGCGGTTGTAGGGAGGCTGTAACTTTCGGCGGTTCTAGTGTTAATATCAATGCTGAAGATTATACCGACGTAGCGAGACTGTGAGATTACTACGCCACCTCTGAATTTATATACATACATATACATATCTGATGAAGACTTGAAAGCCATTTTGACAATGGCGGTCTCGGCAGATGTCAGAGAATTACACTCAAGCCGTAGAGCGCTGCATCAAAGAGGCTGCTGAAGGTTCGAGTAGTTTGTGGAAAAAACGAGATGGTTTGTTTCATTAGGGAAAGACTGATATGGCGTCCAAAATGCCTAATTTTGATAAAAAATTTTAATTACTGTATTTCTAAAGAATTATCTAGGTTACCATAATGACTTTTATCTTGTTTCTGTATATATCCATTATATGACAATATGTAAAATTTTTAATAAATAAAAATTACGTAACCAAAAAAAGAACACCCTTTTAGTTTTTGGATTCCTAAATTATTATTATTATGTATTTCACTTTTTAGTAGACCTAACAATACAGGAAAATATTTATATTCAACATAAACTAAAGTCAATAACGTATCAGATAGTTTGAAGACAATATGAAAATCCAGTAATGTTTTCAGATTTTCAATTGTGTTGGGTCACCTCAAAACATCAAGACAAGTAATGCTGACTTTAGACGACATGTTTTTTACATATGGCTTTTTAGGTGTGTGAGACATATGTAACTTTGCATGTTTGTCAAAATTGTCAACTTACAGACGGTTTATAATATATGCTTTCACACGTACATGTGCAATTACATCTGACATAACCTCTGAGTGTTCACAACAGCTGAGTTTTTGCACAATTTTCTTAAATATATAAAGCGCTCTTTGCTTTTTAATGTTTTTTCAGCCAAACCACACTTTTGATCATTTAATACAGCTGATGTCAGATGCCTTGTCAGATGAAAATAGAACACGCTCTAATTGAAAATTTTTCATCTGACTTTGCTTCTGTAAATGTCATCTGACAATGTTTCATATGTTTCACACGGCATGTATCACTTTTGCAGTGGGAAATTTGACAAGTCAGATGTAAAATACATGTCGTCTAAAGTCAGCATAAGTAATATTGCGTAAGTTTTACTTATTGACTGGCAACTTTTATAGCTATGTCGTTCAAGAAAAAACAAAAAAAATTTTGTTCATACATTATCGCTCCACTCTAATAAACACACAAGCCAATATTTTAACGTAGTTTTCATAACATTACACCGCTTTCGCACTAGCAAAGTTTACTTTTCAAAGTTTTAGTTCAGCCGGTAGAAAGACAGAGAGATGAAGTATTCCTCTCTTTGTCCTTCTACCGGCTGAATTAAAACTTTGAAAAGTAAACTTTGCTAGTGCGAAAGCGGTGCTACTTAATAAATTCTCCATCATGTAAGAGTTAACATTCAGCATTTTCCAGCAGTTTTCTTGTAATTTTTCTAAAGTGCTGTTAACTCGGCTTTTTCTCCTTCTTAAGCTGGTGCCAGACGCGTCAATATTCAGCGTTTGTTATGAAAAACAAAAACATTTTCATATTCTTCAATAATTCCCCTACGTATGTATGTATATATGTATGTGACTTACCCCTGCAGATTATTTATAACTATAGTTACGTTTTGAGACAGTCATATTACTAGTTGTAACGATACTAGTCAAGAAAGGACTGTCATATTACTAGTTGTAATGAGGTTAGTAACGATAGTATTAAAAAAAACGACGTTTTGGAACAGTCATATCACTAGTTGTTATGATACTAAAAATTTAAATTAGTTTTTTTATAAATTGACATATTTTCAGGTGTAAGTACATAAAACAAAATTTTAGCTTTAAATATAATATGTAGAAAGTGGCTCAGTGGATAGAGCACATGACTGGAATTATGAGGACTGTGTGTACAATGCTAGTGGGCTGCATCGGATTTCATAAAAGGCATTTAAATACATTCACATGTTTTCAACTATTTTCAATGTTGAAAAATCAAATGAATGCATAGAAAAGGCGAAAGAGAAACAAAAGTCACTTCAACCGAAAAGAAAAAATACAACATCACTCAAATAAAAATAAAAAAACAGAGTGAAATATATTACAACTAGAGTCTATAATAATGTTGTTGTTCAACCCTCTTTGTGGCCAAAACTAATTACAGTCAAACGGCAAGAACGATTTAAATACTTTTTTGCTACCACCTTTGGAGGCATCGCTCTTAAGGCCCTTGATATTTTTTTATCACTTACTGTCACGTAGAAACATTTTGTATCACGCACGCTGGCGCCTTCTCACGCGTGACAATTTTTAACCAACCCTTTTTTAGATCCATTTAAGTTGTTTAAGCTTTTGTGTAAGAAATTTTTGTTTTAGACCAGATTTTATAAGAAAAATTAATTTTTGGATTCTTCACTATACAGTAAATATTTGCGGTTTTAGTACGTTGCGTTAGATAGAGAAATGCGTTTTTAAACAAATTTGCAAATATTTGCAGTTGAAATATGTCAAATTCGGAAGATAATTTTGATTATCCTAGAGAACTGTGGTGGTCTTATAACAATCATCTGCAATAACTTTTCTTAGATCTAATACACAAACTCACCAAAATTTTATTATATTGGGTGTTTTTTATTGAGGTATAGAACTTTAAGTTGGCATCACTTTTTTAACTGGCGGCCATTTTGTCAGCTGTCAAGTGATTAATATTTAGTTTGGTTTGCCATTTCATCATGAACAGATTGACAAAAGAACAACGCTTGCAAATCGTGCAAATTTATTTCGAAAATAATGGTTCAGTTCGCGAAGTTTACCGCAAGCTCCGTCCATTTTATGGTCGACATAATCGTCCATCAGAGCAATTAATTCGGTTAACCATGGATCGTTTTCGCACTACGTTTACTCTATGTGATAATACGCATCCGCAGAGACGTCGAACAGTGCGCACCGAAGAAACAATTGCCGCTGTAGAGCAAAGTGTTGAAGAGGACCCGAATGAATCGATTCGCCACCGTGCACAGCAATTGGAGCTTTGTCCATCAACTTTATGGAAGATTTTGCGCAAAGAATTGGATGGCATGAATGTGGATGAGTTGTGGTTCCAACAAGACGGCGCTACATGCCACACAGCGCACGTCACAATCGATTTATTGAAGGAAACATTCGATGAGCGCATAATTTCGCGGAATGGACCTGTCAATTGGCCACCAAGATCGTGTGATTTGACACCATTGGATTATTTTCTTTGGGGATATGTGAAGTCGCTCGTCTACGCCAACAAACCAGAAACGTTAGGGGACTTGGAAGCCAACATTCGTGGCGTTATTGCCAACATACGGCCCCATATGGTTGAAAATTGGACCTGTAGAATTGGCTTTATTCGAGCCAGCCGCGGCGGCCACATGCCCGAAATTATATTTAAACATTAATGGCATAAAATTATCCTTCCAATAAAGCCAAATTGATGGACATTAAAACGATTTTCTTGTGTTTTATTTCAATTCAAAGTTCTATACCTCTAAAAAAAACGTTATGTATATCAAAAAAGTACTCACTTTCCACATTATGCTCCATTTATTAAACTTTTGAATTTATAAACTCCTATTGCTGAAACCTTCGTCTGAACTTTACTCTTTACTCGCTGCATACATATAGTCGCTACTTATTAACTCATTTAGAAACTTTAAATATTAGAGTTTATATTTTCCCGATTTGAGCAAATTTTTGCAAGATTTTTATATTTCCCCACAGCAAGCCAATGGGGTCCCAAATACATTTCTGTGCTTATAATATCACCTGTATAAATTCACCTTCCTTAATAAAAATGTACACAACATTTGACAGCTCGTATCACGAAACAGCAAATAAAAAAAAATATCAGCTGGCTGGCATTCCACAGCTACCTAGTATATTATTCTACCATGGCCAAGAGAGTGTGATTGCGTGCGTGTGTGTATGTGTGCGCGCGGTGGAGAAAGAGCGGCAGAGAGTAATCAGAAATTCAGCAGAAATTAAGACAAACTGGTCGAAAATTTTCTTCATATTATGATAAACTGTAAAATGCACTTTTGCCACCAATTTGGGCTCGATGTTTTTTATGACCACATGTGCACTTGTGGTAAATTGTTAGTATGTATGTAATTCATAGCATTACTACATGAAACAAGGAATGCGAATTGTGTTTACAAAATTTAAGAGAATATTTTTGGACATACATAATTAATAAAACTTCGTATTTGTTAAAAATATTAAAAAATTTTTTAAATAATGCTCATAAGGACTACCAATACCGTCTTCCATTTGAAATTTTATTACTTTTGCAGTAGTAGCAAATGCATTTTCTTAGCTAATTTTCTTTCCTAAAACTGCAATATAAAACCAATATCATCAGTACAAATATAAAAATATATTTTTTAGTTTTTTAAATAAAAAGACAGTATAATAAGGACGAGCAAAATGCAAAATACATGGGTCAGTTTAAGGATAATTTGGGCACTCCTCAAAGCATGTGCCAAACAAACCATTACCATCTTAAGAAATAATAAAGGATCCCCGTTGGCCATGTCTTTCAGACATCTTGCAAGACCGATGCATGACAATGTTAAAGCGTCGTGTTCTACAATAACAATTTGAGGAACTTGTCGCTCAGAGAGTATTGAATACAAGAAGCATGATACAATTAACAGGTAAACGTAGTTCTAGAAGAATAGAAAAGTTGTTGTAGAAATATACCATATTTACAGTATGTAACTTTGTTGCATGCAATTTTCATTTTAAGTGAGAGTGTTGAAATAGAAATGTACACATTTTGTATTTCTTCTCTGTCTTTCTCACTGAAAAAAGATAGTTGCATGCAACAAAGTTGCATAGTGTAAATATGGTAATACTTCACTAGCTGTCAAAAAAACGTTGAAAGACTGGTGGAACCAGGGCTGCCAGGTCTCATTGTCGCTATCCCCAAACAAACTAGAAAAAATCCCCACAAATCCCTCGTGTAATATTTATTAAAAATAACATGAAATTTTTTATTTTATTTTGTACTAATATTTTACATGAATTTATTATATGTATATGTACAAGAATTCATAGACTTAAGTGTCGGTACTGCATGAAGAATCTAAAATGTCATACATGGATTTTGTATTAAATTTATTTATGCTTAAATGCTTGACGACAAGTTTTATTTACGTTAATATATCCATAACAATGATTCTAGTATATAGGCTTTACTTGTTGGAATAATAAGCATATTGAGTAATGCTTCAGAAGCTGTAGAGTGTACAGCTTTGACCAAAACTCAGATTTGTTGTATATTCGTTTTCAAAATAGTTATCCCAATTAGTGAAAGGAAACTATTTCTTATGTGTAAAATTTTTCAGTGACTAGGAAAAGTGACCAACGACATTTTTAATAGAAAACTATTTATACTTTTGAAAAAATCATTTTTTCTGGCTAGCGCTTTAATATTTCTGACATAAGCTTTTTAATATATTGAAACCAATTGTTTTTTAAAATCATTATTTCATTGGCTTTTAGTTTGCATTTTTTTAGTTTTTGTTTAAGCTCGGATCAAAAAGTCGATATGTATTCCAAATTATCCACTTTATATGTTTAATTTAAAATAAGCGATTTAAAAACTTTACAAAGCAAAGGCCCTTGTTACGGTTGTCGTAGTCGTAGTCGTAGTCGAAATTAAACGACTTCAATGTAAAACATATAGCAAGCGTTGCAACATTTTATCGATTATGACAAACGTAATAAGGCAGAATTGCTGCCATCCTTGACACAACTTTTCGGAAGTGGCCTAGAGTCCATTAATATTCTGAAAATTAGTTTGGCAATTTTTTAGCACAAATTTAAAGTGTTTTACTTGAAAAACAAAAACATTGGAACTAATGATAGTAAAACAAGCTTTATTGTCAGCTTTGATTCTGTTAACTGTCGACGAGATATCCCCAAATAATCTCCACGATTGCTTTAAATATCCGCAGAAAAATCCCCTCTCCCCAAACGAAATTTTTTGTCCCCAAAGTACTTGTAAAATCCCCACGTTTGGGGATAAATCCCCACTACCGGCAACCCTGGGTGGTACTATCAGCGCAACTAGCTCTATAAGTAAATGTCAAATACCGTAGAGAAAGGAATCTCTATACAAAGTTTGACAGTTTGATGGAGGTGATGATATTATGATCATTACATCATTCAAATAAGTTTGCCGTTTAGGCGAGTAAGGTCAGCTGATCTACTGCGTGTACTTGTTAGTTGTATCATGACAAGAAGTTTTAATAGACATTGTAAGTCGACGTTTACACGATGCCAGTCTTATTCATCAGCTTCTTATTCAGCTGTGAGAAGAACAAAGAAATAAATAGAAATGTCTCTGTCTTTCTCACAGCTGAATAAGAAGCTGATCAATAAGTCAACGTTCACACGATGGAAGTCTTATTGATCAGCTTTATATTCAGCTGTAAGAAAGACAGAGAAAATTGTATTCATTTCCCTGTCTTTTTCACAGCTGAATATGATTCATTGTTACAAGAAGTTCATTTGCTGGTATATAAAGAGTAGTGTTTTTTGTTGTAACAAAATGATAAAAAAATTTTAATTAAACGTTGCAAGACTAGCTTGCGGACAATATCTATCAACTAGTTGGCATGACCACTTAGGTAGTTTTTCTTTTACCCATTCTTTGAGTATGGTTTGTGTTAGATTGTCTCAAAAGAAACCGTAATCGACAAATATCGTGCATGAAAAATTTAGAAATTTTCTTAAGTAGTCGTTGATGAAAATGTCCTCTACGACGAGCTGGTCAACCGGGATATAAAAAGTACATACATACATACATATTTAAAAAATTATGTTTCAGACAAAGGTGCGTATGAGAATGTATGCTCATTAGGGTGGATCGATTTTTTAGACACAAAATCTTAGGGGCCACATAGTTCTGCAAAGAATTTGAATCTTCTTTAATCTTCCTACAAAATGCAGATCGAGCTTGCGGAAATTTCAAAATACAACTTATGTTTTATGACTCCTTATAAAAAAAAATTACGAAAAGTTTTTGGAGCAGTTTAGCGTATACTTAATATTTTATCAATACATTAAATAATGATATTCATACGGCATATTGTAGATTTGTAATTTTTGATATACTGCCTGTTCATAGGATCCGATACGGAATTGGATTGGAAATGGAATTCCAATCCAATTCCAATTGTGAATGCGTTCATGAAAACGTAACGAAATTGATTTGTTCAAAACTGTTTACTTTCGTTCAAAATTCAAAATGTCGTTTACTAAGTTGGGTATTTAGTAATTAGAGGCTAGAACAAATTTGTTCTACATGATAAACGCATAAATTAAAGGGCTCCTGAACTCCAATTCATGAACAATTAATTTCGTTTCTCAACAAAAATTTTTCAAATCCAACTTTAAACGGATTTCATGAACGCAATCAACCGGTTTTGTAGAGAAAACGATACCAAACCAATCCGTATTGGATTCTGTGAACAGGCTGATAATAAAGTATTCCTAATTTGGAAACGATTGTTACTAGTCCTTTGATTTTATGCTCAAATGTTAGCTACACAGAACTGAACGGCCATACCAATGGTTATTCTATTCGGAGGGAGTCTGACCTAATCATATATGAATGTAACGATACGACTTTTTGCCGATACGATACCGATACGTATCCCACCAAAAAATTAATGAGCGTGTTCAAAATGAAATAGTGTTTCATGATTCCTTGAGCACTTCTTTCTTCGAATGCATTCTGAATGCCATCGTAAATCGTAAATAAAGCTATAGTTTTTGAACCAATTAAAAACCCATGCGATTTCACTAGGTAATATATTGCATAATATATCCACCGAAAAAGGCATGCAAAAACGGAATTAAATCATTACATTGCACATTTTCATAAAACAAGTTTTATCTCCAACAAAAAATAAAAGGACAATAGCTCAGTGGTAGAGAGCATGTCTTAACAGTCAGAAGAGCATGGTTCGTATCCCAGCTGCGGCAATATATTTTTATTTTAATTAATTTTTATATTTACATGAAAACACGTCATCGAATCAGGGAACTTGCATGGGTTCAATTCATTCATTTTAATGGAGACACATGATCTCCAATGTCACGCCTGTGTTAAAATCATACATGTTTCATCTAAATCGAACCAGTTCGTCCTCATTCAAACACATGATTAAACTACTTTCTTGTCACGTAAGATTTTGCTGGGATATAAAAATTAACAAAACTCAAGTAGAGTAATTTTTTTTGTTATACAAAATTACAGTTCAGCAGATTATTAATATTTTCCCAGCAAAAACTTTGCTTGCTGGTAGGCAAAAAAGTATATGGGGACTACGACATAAATCCGACTTACAATTTGACTTGATAACTACTTATTTTTGTTTGAGAAGTCCAAAAAAAATAAGGGGTACCCCTTACAAATGTGTTTACATTGTCACAGCAATTAATTTGTTATTATTTGGCTTACTTGAAGCTAAAAAATAAGTAGTCAAATAAACAAACTAAAATTAAAAAAAATTAATTTACACACATTTATATTTTATTTATATTATTTTCAAATTTTTTATTTTTTTGACCCAGCTGGGATACGAACCTGTACTGGTTCAGATTTGAAGACAAGAACTTTACCCACTCAGCTATTGTTGACTTGTAAGTTTAAGCGACAAAAATTAGTTTTCATATACAAACACATGTTGACTTAAAAAGTCTACATATTTTATTAATAAACATCAACAAATTGTAATTACTTTCAGATAATGAGTAAAATACGTACTAAATTTATTAAGAAGTAGGTAGTAAGTAGTTCCAGTTTGAGACATAGTAATAAAATAAATAAGTACCACTCATTACTTTGTAACCCATTAATAAAGTACTATCCATTACAAAAATCACAAATGTTTTTGCTGGTTAAAATTGCTATTAGCCCAGCAAAAAAATTGGAACTCATTTTTAAGGAACTACATTTTCATTGCTTCCAAAGAATTTATATTAAAAATATGCAGATAATTAGTAGAAAAGCAAGTTAAAGTTTATTTAAATCATAAAAAGAAATTTTGAATTCTTTTATAATTTTAGAAAATCGATTTTTAAAGGATATTTATGAACTAATATTCGTCTAAAAAGTTTTTAGGTATTCACTTAAATTTACGTGAAAACACTATTTCGCGTTTAAGTTCTCATAAAAAGAAACAAATTGCGAAAATGGGGAATTTTTTACCCTTTTTCCTAGCGGAAAATATTATTATAGAGCGCCAAAAATGAAATTTTTCTTAACATCGATTCAAATTTGGTAATTAAGAATCGAAGAAGAGAACTTCATGCAATGACATTCCTATGTTAAAATCATTAGAAACGATTCGAATTTGCACTACTTCCAGATCACAAATTCTGCATTTTCATGACTTCTTTGGAGTGTATTGTTTTGCTGGGAATAAGATTTAAAAAATTATTTAAATTTGAATTCATTGTAAAATTAGCAACAAAAAAAAATAATAATAAACGATTTTTTTACAAAATAATAGTGTAAGAATAGTGTAATATTTAAAATTGATATTAATATGATTTCAAAAATAACGAACTAAATTTGAATTTACTAACAAAACTAACAAAAAATAAATTATTTGTTCAAAAAACCTCTAAAAGTTTCTAAAAGTTTTTAAAAGTATCGTCGTATACACAATAAAATATCGTCGATACCGATATATCGGCAAACCTGAAGTATCGCCGATATATCGATATCGGTTACATCCTTAGTTTTATACGAACGTACAGCAAACATATTTTGGAATTTCCGCAAGTTCGAAACCCATTTTAAGCCCATTGTTTCTAAGGAAAAGTTGCTTAGAATACTTTGTAGAATCATTTCTCCGCCTACGAATTTTTATTAAATTTTTTTCATCCATACAAATCGATCCACCCTAATGCCCATACACACAATATGTACTTATTTACTTGTCATTATACCATAATAATTTTTTATAGTACATAGTTGATATTGTAGTTTCATGTAAAGTGGGAAGGACTTCTTAAGTAACAGCGAAACAAACTTTTTTACTTTTCTCTCCATTTAAGTATTGAAGAATCAGGTGTAGAGTGCATACTTGAGCAATAAACAAAAATAAAAACATGCACTTTTACATACTTAAGTGTGTGTTTTTGATTGCTTACAAGAAGTGGTGCTAACAATGAAAACTGCAAGATGAAAATTGACAATATCCGAGACACAGGGAGCCATGGTAGAATAATATACAAGGTAGCCCTGGAACGTCAGCTGATTATTTTTTATTTGCTTTTTTCATGGTACGAACTGTCAAATGTTGTGTATATGTGAAATAACTACGTTGCACACACAATACCACACGTATGTTTGCTGCTTCTGTTTGACATTTTCTATCCCAAGATGCACATTTGTATTAGTTATGCGGCTACCTGGTATATTATTCTACCATGCAGGGAACCTTAAGTCTTCTGTCTCTATCAACAAAATATACAAAGTCGTTCACAAAAAAATTAACAGTCCTCTGGGAAGGTAAATGCATAGTTATTGAGCTGTTCACATATAAAGTACTGCCATTTTCGCTGTTGAAGGCCCCGTCGCTCGTTGTAACTTTTACAAAAACTTTAAATTTCTTAAAAATAAATTAAGTAAAGTGCGACTTTGGCTCGCACGCGAAGTGTTCCGTACGAATACATATATTTATGCATGTATATCCCCTTTCGTTTTTGCCCCTTTTTTCATTTTGGCAGTTTTTTGTTTGTGCTTTTTCGTTTTTTGCAATTTTTTTTTTGTTTTTTGCTGATATTTTTAAATTTGGTTTTTTTTTGCTTTGGCGTTTTTTTGTGATAACATTTTTTTCGCTTTTTGACGACATTTTTAGTTTTAGCGATTTAGTTTAATTTTGGCGCTTTTTTCAGTTTTGGAGCTTTTTTCGGTTTTAGGTATTTTTTGGCTTTTTGTGATTTTTTTAGTTTTAGAAATTTTTTTTGTTTTGACACTTTTTGCGTTTTGTCGATTTTTTTGTTTTGGCGTTTTTTTTGTTTTATCGCTTTTTTCCGTTTTTGGTGATTTATTTTCATTTTTGGCGATTTTTTCGTTTTTTGATGATATTTTTAGTTGTAGCGTTTTTTTATGTTGTAGTGTTTTTTTTCGTTTTGACGACTTTTTTCGGTTTTTGGCTTTTTTTTTTAGTTTTTTGGCGATCTATTTAGTTTTGTGATATTTTGCGTTTTAGCGATTTTTTTTAATTTTGATGCTTTTTCCTTTAAGCGCTTATTTCATTTTGCCGATTTTTCGTTTTTGCACTATTTTAATTTTGGAAAATTTTAGCTTTAGCGTTTTTGAAAATTACAAGAGTTTACATCTTACGGTTTCCAAGATACAGCATATTGTCTAAATTACATAGTAAAATTACATTAACTGATAGAAAACCCTTTGATTTTTATTGTTTTAAATATCAGTGTTATTTGGTGTAGTCTATTTTACAAACTACACCAATTAACACTAACTTTCAAAATTTAAAGTGTGCATATATAAGTGTCTGTATTATATTAGTTTTTCAACATGTTTCGTTGCTCGCTTTAAAACACCCTTTAATTTTTAACTGTCCTATATTAGCGGCAAAAGTTTTACATATCCTATGAAAATTTCAAGTCCGTAGCTCTTATGGTCCCCGAGAAAAGAACCTGTGACAGACAGACAGAAAGATGGGCAGTGTAGCGAAAATAATAGGGTTCCTTTACACTTTTGGTGTACGGAGCCCTAAAAAATAAATAAATAATTAAGTTATGAGTAACAAGACCAAAAGGTTTTTCCAAAAAGCGGGACAAGAACGATTGAAAAGCGGGATTCTGAAGAAAATACGACCAAAAAAGCGGGATTTTATGGAATATCTTGTGGAAAGAGGGATGATGTAAAAACACTCCATTTCTATGAGAATACGATTATACACATGATTTCTTTTATATGTATATATGGAACTATACAGTTCCATATCGTTACTTGATATGCAAAACAACAATTCAAAATCGCATTGTTATTTAGTTATTGCGTATTACATCGAATCGCAAATTTTCAAACCTTTACCATAAAAATCAACCAAACTAAAAACGAAAAAAGAAACTTAACTTCAGGATCTTGAAGTGCATACATAAGTTTTGAGGGTACTGTTGGCTGAGTAGTTAACGCGTTTGGCTGCAAACCCTGAGGTCTTGAGCTCAAGACTAGTTTCAGGCAAGTTATGAATTTATGAATTTTAGTCGAACTATATGGTTTTTAAACTAAAGATTGTTGATTATTCTGGGTTGAGATCTTTGAATTTCATTTTTGGAGGTATCAAACATTTTTAATGTTAGGTGCCTACTTAACCACCCTCACACTGGGAACAGGTATGACAAGAACTCTGATGATGAAACAGTGATTGACCTCGAAAACATCAGTTCGACACCTATACAGAAAAGAGTTTGTCTTTTCAGTTATTACAGGATTTGAAAATTCCTTTCTCAATAAAAATAATTCAATTGGAAAATATAAATAAATGAACTATATCCTAGATAATTAACGGCCGTATGCATAATGAAAACTTGGCATGGAGTTACCAAAAATTACGAAATTGAGCTGGAGTTTAACGAGTTTTGATATAAAATCTTAATTGAAAAATCACTGTAGATTGTAGCTGAGACTAATGGCTATATTCCGTGATCATTTCTAATATCAAAATAGTATATGGAAAAACTCAGCAATATCCAGTTCAATTTCGTCACTCATGCTAACTTCATGCCAAGTTTTCGTTATGTATATGACCCTAAATATCTTTGGATTAGAAATTTTGAAGTAATGAGTTTTGAAACAACGTCTAAAAATGAACTTTTTGAATTTTAAAGGGGTTCAACTCAATGAGTTGTACTGGCTGAAAAAAGAGAAAGATATCTTTATATTCAGTTGAAAAATCTTCCAAATTTTTGGAAATAATTAAAACAGTAGAATTATAAATCTAGAAACTCGAAAAAGCGGGAGAAAGCGGGATACAAATTTTAGGCGGGATTGAACTCTTAAAAGCGGGATAATCCCGCCTAAAGCGGGATAATCCCGCCTAATGCGGGATGTCTGGTCAGGTTAGTTATGAGTTATAGTCAAACTGTATGGGCTTATATCCAAAGAAATTTAATTATTTTGGATTGAGTTCGCTTTTAATTTAATTTTTAAATTAAATAATATTTTATTTAGAGATAAATGTGACGCATGTAGACAAAGAAAAATTATTTCATGCACAGAGGGTTGAACTGGCATGATATTCAACTCTTAACTGCAATTCACCGACTTTAGTCGAGTGGTCTACGCGGAAAAGAACTTTGAGAGGGAGCTATTGAAACATGTCAGTTCAACCCTCCGTGCAGTCAAACAAATTTTTCTTTGTCTACATGCTTCACATTTATTTCTAAATAAAAATATAATTTAATTGAAAAATTAAATTAAAACATCTCAAGCCAAAATTAATTAAATTTCTTTGGAAATAAATAAACTTTAAATTACAAATCAATTATTACATATAAATGTCGGATAATCTATATTATTCTATACCGATTAGGTCTCTATAAGATAGTTCAGTGACAAGCCACAAGGTACATACAAAGTATCAATTAACCCCATCCTAGGCTATTCCCATAGGAAGTGTTAAAACTCAGACTGGTCCCTACCACCTAGGGACCGATCACGTGACATGTTTTGTGTCAGTTTCATATACCATAGAGATGTAATAAGTTTTTAGTGACTAAAAAATTCGTCTTTGCGGCACTAGTCTGAAATAGCTGCAGGTAATAATACAAAAATTACGAACAAAAGAGATGTTGAAAAATTAAGATCTTAAGGACAACACCGGCTTATGTTGGCTGAAACGAAAACAATGTTTGCATTATTTATTTTCTTGCATTATATTATGACGCACAGCTAGAGCTAAGAATTTAATTCTGTTTTTTAATGCGAGAGTAGGCTCGAAATCTACTGCCACAATTGCTCGACGGATAATATAAAGATCTCATTTAAAATGTGACAACACAAGACGGCAAAAAATTGGCTCATAATCATAGTTATAAACACAGTCTACTTTAAGGGTTTAAAATCAGTATTTTGGAAAATCTCTAAGCCCGGCCGGAAGCCCGCAAAGGAAAACATCTTTAGTTAGTGAAGCCACTATATAATTTTTATTTTATAATGTCCATGGACATTATTTCCAGTTCAAAGAGAAAACATGTCCAAGGACGTTATTGGGCGTTTCTGTTTTCGACGATTTCTTATGCAGTCCCCGTATTGACCTCTTACATTAAGAAATGTGATGAGTAATCACAGAGGTACATACAAAATTTGTTACCAGTTTGTGATGCATTTTGGTTGTTGTTTAATTTTTTGGAGCTTATTTCATAATTTCCTTTGAAATTTTTTTTATGAAATGAAGCACAAAAATTTGGCTTTATTAAAATTTTTTACATTTTTTCATTATTTCATGTTCTTATTTGGGCGTTATTTCATTTTATTTGGGCTTTGTCTCATTCAGCCTTATTTAATTTTCTTAATTGGGCCGCCAAATGCAGATTTGAAAATTTTTCACTGAAAAATTCAGATTTTTTAACTACGCGTAAAACGCGCTCTGTGGAACTCCACCTTAAGACGTTAATTATTTTGATGGTCGTGTTGAAAAACTATAATTAGCCGACTGACTTCGTAGTGTGTGTGGCCAATTTCTACTTACGGTTACGTATGTCTAGGTTCACACATAACAATTCAGCCGGGAGAAAGACAGAGAAAGCAATACAATGTTTCTCTATCTTTCTTCCAGTTGAGCAAGTAAAATTGGCCTATCTGAGCCTCGTATAAACGCCTCCTGCAAGGCATAGGGAATGCCCTTTTGCGTTTTTGTTTTTGCGAAGTGCTTCTAGAACACATACGTTTATTTTATTGCCTACTTGTAGCAATTTATTTTTTACTGGGTCAGGAGAAGGCAATTTAAAGCTTAACCCTGATATTCATAAATGATTAGTCAAGTTAAATCAAAATTCGTACAGTAAACCAACATTAACTTTAATAAATTTTTATGAATATGGGGGTATAACTACGTAAAAGTGTTATATGCATGTACAATGTACATATGTATATCGTTAGAATAGTATTTGTATGCTCTTGTATATGATACTCATCAGCATAGCTTTTGATAATTTGAAATTTTTGATCTCTGACATTATTTGGCTTAAATTTTTCGATTAATCGGTCAAACATTATTCGACTGAATACCCTACTATTTATAATTAACAAATTGTTACTATTTTACAAAATTTATAATGGTGACACCTCCCTGTTTAGATACGTATGTATGTATTCTTTCGGTTAAGTACAGAGACAACATGAAACTTAAGGCCGGCTAGCTGGAATTTTTTTAACCCCCCTCGTATTGTAATAAAACAAACAAGTAATCAACTACATACTATACAACAATATTTATATACAGAATGAGTCTGAAGGTGTTTCAGTAATTGTTGCTGTTGTTGTTGTAGGTGTAGGTGTAACGAAAACAGCCATGTAACTTGCATTTCATCATGTTCCAGCTGTATTTATTTGCATTTCTTTTACCTGCGTTTATTTATTTTTATTCACTCTTAGAATATTTTTATTTTATTTACAAGGTTAAATACCCAAACAGCCTTAAGGAAGTTTACAATATTTATTTGTCTTCTATGTATTTTTTTTGTTTTGCATTCAAGTGACAAAAACATTTAACATTAATGAACTTTTTTGCAGTTGTTGTGCTTTTATTCTAACAGCGTTTATAAGGATTAATACTTGGGATTTAAATTTATTATCCAATTATCAAGGAGAATATAATGTGTAACTTTGTTGGCTGGTCTTGGCGGACGCACTACTGCGACCACAGATTTATTTAAAAATAAAATATTTTGGAGTTTTTGTTTACAGATCAGCACTGAATTGAACGGGGAGATGTAAAAGTGACTGACCACATCATTCTACACGTCTGCTTTTCAGGTAATACAAACAAACTACTACGATGCAAGTGGGCTGGATTTTAGGTTGCCGTACACCAAAAGTGAAAAGAACCCTATTGCTTTCGCTATGCTGTCCGTCCGGCTGTCTGTTTGTCACAGGCTGGACAGGTATGGACCTGAAATTTAAACAAAATGAAAATTAAGTATTCTATCAGTTAATGTAATTTTGACAATTAGCTGTATTTTGGAAACCGTAAGGGGCGAACTCTTGACATTTTCACAACTAGTGCAGCATTTGCTAAAAAAAATACTTAAAAATGAAAGGGTATTCTATCAGTAATGTAATTTTGAAATTTAGCTGTATCATCTGAGCCATAATGTAATATACAGACAGTTATATAAACGCTAGAAATCTTCAAAGTTAGTGTATTATTATACAGAATAGACCAATTAATACTGAAATTTAAACAAAATATAAATTAAAGGGCATTTTATTAATTAATGTAATTTTGACTATATATAATTGTGACAATTAGCTGTTTCTTGGAAACCGTAAGAGGCAAACTCCTGAACTGTTCACAGCTCGTGCAGAATTTTAAAGGCAACAGTAGCGAATGCTAAAAAAACTAACTAAAAATTATAGGGTATTCTGTCAGGTTGTGTAATTTTGAAATTTCTTCTCAGCCATATCAATTAAAAACTTGAAACAAACAAATTTAATAATTAATGGAAAAATAAAGTATTAAAGAGTATTATCCCAATAAGTAGGAAATTTTCAAAATGAAATAAAAATCCCAAAATTAAAAAAATGCCAAAACGAAAAAAGCCAAGATGGAAAAAGCGCTTAAGGGAAAAAACATCAAAAATGAAAAATCGCTATAATGCAAAAAATTGTCAAAACAAAAAACCCCCAAAAACAAAAAATATCGTTAAAAACAAAAAAAAATTCGCCAAGAAAACAAAAAAATCTCTAAAAGAACAACAAAATTGCCAAAGAACAAAAAAAATCGTCAGAAATGAAAATATCGCCAAAACGGAAAAATCGCTAAAACCAAAATAGTCGCCAAAATGAAAAAAGCGCGTAAAGGAAAAAAAACTACAAAAAAATATCGCAAAAAAAAGAAAAAAAATCGCTAAATCGAAAAAAGTCGTCAAAACTAAAACAAATAACAATAACAAAACTAAAAATACCGTTAGAAACCAAAAAGAAATTTGCCAAATTAAAAAAACGCCAAAACTAACAAAATATCGCCAAAAACAAAAAATCGCTAAAACCAAAAAAAAATTTCCAAAACGAAAAAAGTCCAAAATTAAAAGAAATCGCTCAAAATTAAAAATATGTAACGTCTAAAATAAAAAAAATCGCAAAAAACGAAAATTTCCAAAACGAAAAAAACTCCAAAGCTAAAAAAATTGCCAAAATTAAAAATCGTCGAGAACAAAAAAGAAAAAAAAATGCAAAAACGAAAAAAACTAACAAACTATGTATCACCAAAAACGACAAAAATCACACCTAAATTAAAATAAAAATCGCCAATATGAAAAAAGAGATATACACATGTATATGGTATTCGTACGGAAGCCTTCGTGTGTGAGTCAAAGTCGCACTTTACAGAATTTTTATTGTAATTGGTCTTATTTTGCGTAATATGAAACCTAAGTTCATATATTTTGTACTCATCTTTTTTATTAGTAGATACTTATTATATCCATAGATTTTATATGCATGGTGATTTTGAGATTTGGTGTATTCAAAGACTCATAGTAGAGTTTTATGGAACATATTTTTGTAGACCAATTTATTTTATTACTCTTTTTTATGAATAAAGAAAAAAACCCATAAAGTGGTTCCACTAACTCTTCCTTGTAGTATTTTACATCAATCTGCTGAACACATCCTCAGCCATGGCACACAGTTAAATTCCGTTCGAAAGCGGAATCAATCGACCCCAAGACGGCGAGACCTAGCCATAGCATATACCAGCATGCCAGCGCCGCCAACCTTCTGGGCATATCTTACACATTTGCGTAATTTATTTTCTTTTTCAGACACCAACTGCTACAAAAATTGGGTGGATTGAATCTCGTTTTCGAACGGAATTGAGCTCTGTAACATGGCTGCTGTATCTAAAATATAATGGCTTCCTTTGCCGATTCACTATAGCAATGTGTCAAAAAGAGGAAGGAGCTTTAACTAAGCCTTATATGAAGCTCAGACGTAAAGCTTCAAAACTCCGATTCTTATCTATTTTTGCTTTGTCCGCTCTATCGTTAAAGCCTTTTTAGTTTTTCTGTGTTGTTCACCTTAAATCGAAATGTCGCTATTTCGCAAATCTCTGTAATTCATAGAAAAGTGCTTTTCCCTTGTCAGTACCAATTAACTGGGCTCTATTGTAACTACTTCGCATATTGGTGAATTGTTTAAAAGCCGAATATAATAAGACTCGTTATAGCACAATATTGGTACATTCGCCAATTCAGTAATTGTGCAATAATCAAAGTTCTGCGTTCAAAAACCATCACTTGGCAATATGTTTCCTCGATAAAAACATGGTTTATGCTAACAATTGATAATGCTGCCACAGATTGCTGCAACAATGGTAGCAGTTTTATTACTGTTGCAATAGTTTGCAGAACGGTTGCACAGTTACTGCGTTTACGAATTTACCCCATTGCTTTCTTTAACACTAATATTCATTTCATGCCAAGCTTAAGGTCGTAGATTACAATTGACATTTAAGTATCTTCTAAGGTTGTCATTGTGCATTTTACACGTATGTATGTATGTATGTATGTATGGATTGCCTACAACATACATGTGTATGTATCACCTAAACGTAAGTATGTTGTACTTATGTTACGAAATTGTTGTAATATGTAGGCGGTGATGTCATCAACATTTTTCTTTTGCATTCACCTTCAGTTCTTGTATACATTTTCGACTTCTTCTTTCTCTCTGTTGATTTTTAACAATAAAATTTTCATGAGATGCTGTTGTTCCATGTTGAAACACATACTTATTCACATACTTTTGTTACTCTTGTCAGTATGCATATGCAACTGTAACCTTTTATTATTGTTTCTGTTACTGTAGGAAAAGTTAGACTTTTATCATTGTTATTTTTGTTGTTGCTTTATTGACATTGCAATTACCGATTGTTGTTATTACAGTTTGAAACATATAGGATGTTCTAAGCATAGTTGTAACAATTGTTATTATCTATTATTTTCTATATATTCTTTTTCTAACGGCATCTCAGGTAACTGTTTGTTGCAATTATATACCCATCTTCAAGTTTTACTAAAGTGCTGATGATATTAACAACATACTACTTCAATGTCATTATAATATTATAGACTGTACAATAGGGTAAAAGTTATAAATCTGGTAATGTTTATTAAACAATTTGAAGCTCTCTTCGATTTACTTCATTTATGACTTTATGTTTACATTGCTTTGAACAAGATTTTAAAAGCTCAGTTAAACATCAGATCACTAAGTACAAACACTTACAAACATTTACATTTATTTCAAAAGTATATTTTTCCCAGCCCAGTGTGCTGTATTTTATTTTCTTTGTACATACTCTTCCGTACATATTGTTCGTTGTATCTTTTATTTTGTGTCTAACTAAATTGTATTAATTTTATCGTATTTCTCTAGTGTGCTGTGTAGAGCCTTTGACTGCACACACCTGTTTCAAGGATATTTTCAACTATTTTGTTTTTAAAGTGAAAATAAATGTTATGCCTATTGCAATTTATTTACAAACACTATGTACGGTGAAATGATTTTAATGTCTTTATAGCTGCATGTACATTAAAGTGGTTCGGCCTCCATACAAAAAAAAAGTTGAGCTAGTTACCCCCTGGGACTAAAAGGTTAGTTGAAAGCAATTCCACAAATATTTTTTTTAGTTTTTTGGCACGCCTCTGGATACTGCCCTTTTAGTTTTGTGTACACTGCATCGCCATTTGTAGTCCGATCATAGCATATTGCATATCGTTATGCATGGCTCAAAACGGCTGGACCAATTTTCTTCAAACATAGGCTAGAACGTTTTGGATCAAGTCAGCTTTCAAACAAGCTTTACTAAATTTAAATCGATCTAGCCGTTTGGCAGCTACGGCGTCAAAGAGACACAGATTCAGAAATATATGTACATCTAGAAAAGATGTGATATCTTCTAAACGGCTGGATCGATTATCTTCAAACATACCTAAGATGACTCTCGATGAAGTTACTTTGAAATTATTAGCGGGTAGGGTACCATTTTCTCCTGAAAGAACAGTCATATTGGACACGAAAACAAGCGCATAAAAGTTATTTCAAGTTAAAACAACGTGAATATGATATTGAAATAACACGAAGAGACATGTTGAATCAAAGTCATTTCATGTTTAAACAACGTGAATTTGATATTTAAACAATACGAAGAATCACTTAGAATTAAAGTTATATCAAGTTGAAACAACATGATTGTAATCTAGCTATTTTATTTAAATTTGTATTATTGTCTCTATTTTATTGATAAATAATTTTGTTTGACTTATTATTTCATTTCATTTTCGCTATAGTCAATGTTGGCAAGCTGATAAAATTATGAATATGTTTGATTTGTTTTTTAAATTTCTGTAAAACTTTTTTTGATTGGAAAAAATTTTTAATTGAAAAAATCGGATTTTTTTTTTCAAACAAATTATTAAAAAATTTTTTTCTTTGAATCTACAAATTTTTTGTAGGACCTAAATTGAACAAATTTACATTTGATTTAGGGAATTTGCTGTTTAAAATGACAAATTAATTTTTTCTGTGTAGTAAACGCGGTAACCATTGCAGCCACAATAGCTTCAAACTTTAGATATACACTAAATAAACACCATCGCATTTAACATGAATTTCATTTTAATTCAACATGATTTAATTGATTATTTAACATAAAATTTAATTGAAATTAAAGTTATACGCCTATATATTTAAAATGAAATGTAACGTGTTTATAACAAAGTTGTTTTAATAGTGAAAAACATTAAATCAAAGTGATTTAAGATCAGATTAATAATTTTCCGTTTAAAACTAGTATGAAACAATGGTAATTTTAAGTCAGCAGCAGGAAACTTTCGCTGGTAATGCTATGTTTGTTGGATAGCCGACAGGCTATATAAAAATAAACAGGAATAAAATAACAACAAGTCATACAACTGAGCACAACATTACATTGTAACAATGAACAAAGCAAATACGCGCCAACATACTTATTAAATTATTTCTGGTAAATTTAATATGATTTCTAATCAAAATTGCGACATGTTGATTTTACACTCCTTTTTTTCTGTGTGAAGATGATTATTTTAATCGCGCAGAGAAGTCGGAAAAGACTCGAATATTATCAATAATTTCATAAAATGCTAACTTGGTGTGAGTCATGTAAAAATTTTTTTTATCTATTTAAATCATTGCTGCCCAAAAATATTTTCCAGCTGTATTGCTGAGAGAATTTTGAAGTACAGTAACACGATAAAGTAAACGCAAAGATTTTCATTAAAACTTCATCACAAGAAAATATATTGGTCGTAAAGATATATAATAATGTAGTTTACACTGAATTTGCTATTTTTTTACTTGGTAAAATGGACAAATTTTCTATACATTTTTGCCTCAATCGCCTTAGTTTTTCCAAAAATATATTTTTATTTCTAATAAAAAAAACCCTTTCTTTTCCATCATCATTTATTTTACACACTGTATGTGGCAAATACCAACACAGCTACTATGCGTGTATACTCGGCGCTCTCGCATTAACGACTAAATACAGAGTATAAAAAGAAATGAGGTATGGATTCTAAACAATTGTTTGGAGAAATGAACATCAATGTTTTAAATACACATTCACACATCTATATACATACATATATAATTCTGTTAACAACATGTGTTTAATGATGCCAGCCAGCAATTTTCAATTAAATTGTAATACAGTTATTTATATGTATGCGCATGTAGTATGTGCAATTTGCAATCTGCATAATTAATTCTAAGCGTATGAAAGTTACTTTATAGATATGATTTTTGAGCAAAGAATTGCTCATTCGTCTGGGTAGCAAAAATAGATGTGCAAATATGGGAGTGAGATTAATTGTAAACATTTTGTTAGAAGTTTAACAGTGTCATTGACATTTTTTAGGTGCAGAAAATAACTGTAAATTAGTGGATGAAAGCACGTATTAAATTTTGAAGAAAGTTTTCAAAGACTTAACATATAATGGCGTTTTCCAATTAAGGCGGGTCGTTCATTGTAGCGTTCACTGTTTCGTACATAACATCAACCTGTTGAGGGAACCACATGTCTTCCCCGTCCAAATCGTTCAGAAGTTTTTTGTAGTACTCATCTCAGATGATGATAGGTTCGCCGCTGCCTTGAGTTCACACACATCGGCGATGTTGGCTGATTGTTTACCCATCAACTTGTACAGTGTGTTGTCCCATGTCCAAAAATCAGCAATAACACTGTTCAACATTTTCCTCAGTAAAGAGAATTTGTAATTTTAATAAACGTTTTATCTGAATTTACAAACTTTTTCATTGCTCAATGGTTCATATAAGGAAGTTAAAATTTCTTCTGTGTACTACGACAGTATTTAAAGGATTCTTCTTATACAGAAGAAACTAAGTTTTATTTCCAGTAAAAAAAATCAATAAGTAAAATATAATTTTCTAGAAACACATCTACAAAGAAATTGCTAAGTCCAAACAAAGATGTCTCAAAAATTTAATTGAATAAAGTAGATATTTTTCAGTTAAAAAATTATATTATTCTAATATATATGTATATATATATATGTATATTTTGTAAAAAACTATTTTTTATTGAAATCAAAATTTTTCAGCCTAACAATAGTTTAAAGTGGTAATTTTTAGGGTTCCGATACACCAAAAGTGTAAAGGGACCCTATTGTTTTCGCTACGCTGTCCGTCCGTCCGTCTGTCTGTCACAGGCTGTTTTCTCGGGAACCGTAAGAGCTACGGACCTGAAATTTTCACAGAATATGTAGAGCTTTTGCCGCTACAACAACAAAATTATGACAGTTACAAATTAAAGGGTGTTCTAAAGCGAGCAACGAAAAATATTGGAATACTAATGTAATAGGCAGACACTTATATATACACTTTAAATTTTCAAAGTTCGTGTTAATTGGTGCAGTCTGTAGAATAGACTACACCGATTAACACCGATATTTAAAACAATAAAAATTAAAGGGTGTTACTATGTAATTTAGAGAATCTGCTCTATCTTCGGAACCGTAAGAGCTACGGACCTGAAATTTTCACAGAATATGTAAAACTTCGGCCGCTACAACAACAAATATATGACAGTAAAAATTAAAGGGTGTTCTAAGGCGAGCAACGCAACATGTTGAAATACTAATGTAATATACAGACACTTATATATAGATACTTTAAATTTTCAAAGTAAGTGCTAATTGGTGTAGTCTGTAGAATAGACTACACCAATAAACACCGATATTTAAAACAATAAAAATTAAAGGGTATTCTATTAGTTAGTGTAATTTTGACTATGTAATTGAGACAATATGCTGTATTTTGGAAACCGTTAGATGTAAACTCTTGAAATTTTGAAACACTCTAAAACTAAAAAAATCCAAAATTAAAAAATTTCAAAACGAAAACAACGCTAAAATGAAAAAAGCGCTTAAAGGAAAAAAAGCGCAATGTATCACCAAAATTAAAAAGATCGCCAAAAAAACTAAAAAACGTCAAAAATCTAAAAAGTCTTCCAAACGAAAAATCGCTAAAACTACATAAATCATCAAAAAATTAAAAAATCGGAAAAAAATGGAAAAAATCACAAAAGCGAAAAAAAACGCAAAAACCAAAAAAAAGCGCCAAAACTAAAAAAATGCAAAAAACCAAAAAAAAATCGCCAAAACGAAAAAAGTGTCAAAACAAAAAAAATCGCTAAAACTAAAAAACCGAAAAAATCCCCAAAAAACGAAAACAGCGCGTAAACTGAAAAAACCGCCACAACTAAAATAAATCGCAAAAATTAAAAATATCGCCAGAAAGTGAAAACGTTAAATAAATGCCATAACCAAAAAATCGCCAAAACGAAACAAATCGGCAAAAAACAAAAAAATTGCAAAAAACGAAAAATCGACAGAAAAAAATAAAAAAAAGTCAAGAAAAGCGCCAAAACAAAAAAAAACCCAAAAAAACGACGAAAAATACTTTAAAAAAATAAAAAACTAAAATTAAACTAGAAAGTACAACGAAAAAACTGCCAAAATGACAAACGGGGCAAAAACATAAAGCGATATACATATGTGCATTCGTGCGGAACCCTTCGTGTGCGAGCCAAAGTCGCACTTTACTTAATTTATTAAATATAATAACCCCTTCTCCTGAAAAATTCAATTTTTGTCGCTTACGATTATTTCACAAAAAGTTGTAGATATATTAATTATTGCAAAAAAACCGACTACAAAATAGGCGTGGCACTGCCCACATTTTTAATCATAATGTTGTACTTTCACGAGAACTAATTGTGTGTGCGAAGTTTCATAAGAATCGGCTAAGTAGAAGCAGTTGAAATTAATATTTACTTTTCATGGGCGTGGCACTGCCCCTTTTTCTAACCGATTACTAAAAGTGTGTATTCCAAGTTTCATAAGAATCGGCTTAGTAGAAGTTGTTGAAAAAAATATGTATTTACTTTGCATGGGCGTGGGATTATGCACTTTTAATCATGATATAGTATTGAAACGGAAGCTTAAAGTTTGTGCAAAGTGTCATAAGAATCGCCTATTAGATGTAATTGAAAACGAATGTGAATATACTTTGTATGGGCGTGAACCTGCTAATTTTTAACGGGACCAATCTGGAAGTACATCCTTTCATGATAAAAATGTAAAATTGTTTATGATTTTTTTTTACATGAAAAAAAAAATTTTTCGCAGCTAACTTCTGAATAACTACACTCAGAAAAAATATTGGTTAAAAAATGGCGTGGTCGATAAAATATTAGTTGAATAGACTATATTTCCAGTCACGATATCAATTTTCTATGAATCCAAAAAACAATCCATGTTCATTACCATAATAACGATATTATTCTGACAATTGTTAAATTTGCTTTGATTATTAGGCTAAGGTTCGTAACGTTATATTCGGAAAGAATTGGGCATGATTAATATTCCAAGGAACAAGGGAAGAATTAACATTAACTTAATTTTTCAACGTACACATGTTTACATGTTCATATATACTTAAGTATGAGTTGAGTAGAACAAAAATCAGAAAAATGAGAATGAAGAAAAATAAACCGATGGCAACGCTCGGAAAGTGCACTTTAATATCAGCTTGAGAGTGATTTAATTCTCGTATTCAATTTTCACGAAAAAGTTGTATATATAAGAATTAAAATCACATTCAACAGAGCCACCTGACAAGTGGTGACGAGCAAATACACGTGAGCACTGACGATGGAAGTGTAGCGGCTTCCGAAAGTGGCGCTCCTCTGTTCTGCTGTGTACGTTGAAAAATTAAGTTGATGTTAATTTTTCCCTTGTTCCTTTTAATATTAATCATGGCCAATTCTTTCTAAATATAACGTTACGAACCTTAGCCTAATAATCAATTTGGATTTCACAAAGCAAATACGTTCGAAATAATCATATTAATAATTGTTAAATTGATTACATCAACCGATTGTATGCTTTTCTCATGACTAAGTAACGAATATCATGAGCACAACCGAATAAAATATTATAATTTGGATTTTAGTAGTATTTGCAAATAAAAAAATTTTCTTCCTACATTGACGTTAAAATAAAGGCTTTTTAATTTATTAATTTTATTATCATCGTTTAGAGAGCAAATTAAAATTAATAGCGCAGTCAAATAAGGAGAAAAAAGGGGCCAACTGCGGAATGTGAGATAATAAGCTGTAAACTCGTGTACGCCTTCATCTTGGTGTTCTAAAAGTTGTCTCAAAAGTCTCATCAAATTTCGTGTCTGCGCCGTACGTTATGCAAGGTCAAAGGTCACAAAAATCAGTTTTCGCGACTATCTCGGTTTCTCTAGCTCCACTGATGTTAACATTTATTATAAAAATTGTAGGGCATAAAATTTGCGAAAAATTTTGTATTCAACATTTTTCATACGCCCAACCGTTTCTGAGATAGCGGGCAGAGAGCCCGCAGCGCTCAGTCATACTCACTGTAACCAATGTAAAGTCAACCGTGAATCTCAGTGAATAGTATACCTTGTTTAAAGTTATGGAATGAGAGATAATAAGCTGTAAACTCTTATACGCCTTCACTTTGGTAATAAAAACTGTCTCACAAATCTCATAAAATCTCGTGTCTGCACCGAAAGTTATTTAAGGTCAAAGGTCACAAAAATCTGTTTTGAGCGATTATCTTGGTTTCTATAGCTCCAATGATTTTAACATTTTAATAAATTTAACAAACTTTAGAACATAAAATTTGCGACCAATTTTCTTTTAAAAAATTTTTCATACGCCCAACCGTTTTTGAGACAGAGGACAGAGAGCCCGGAGCGCTCAGCCGTATTCACTGTATGGCAAGGCCAACCGTGAATCTCAGTAAATAACACCAAAAAATATAAACATATACGGACACCAACCACTACGTGATAAAAGACCAAAACAAAAAGACCCGTGTCTCCCAGTTTTGCCCCAAGTCATGTACTTTTTTTTATGGGCCCCCCAAAGATTTGGGGCCTCGGTGTCATTTTTGCAAAAAAAAATTATCATTTTCACAGGCTCGTATCTTGCAAACCGTTCGGAATTTTGATTTACTATTTGAGGCAAAGTTGTAACTCTTGTGATAAAGAACAAAAATTGTGAACATATAAAATCAAAAAAATTCATCTTCAAGAAAAAAATCGCAAAAAACTTTAAAAATTCGATTTTTTACTTTTGCGGATACCTAAACTCTATCTAAACGGTGTTAAGAATCATTCCTAGGAAGTTCATATGTTTTAAAAAGTTGTTTAATGAGATCTTAAGTACATTTTTGTAGTTCATTGTTTCTTTGAATTTTGAACGGTTTGCTACCTATGAACCTGAACAGGGGAAAAAAAGGTAAAAATATTTAATTTTTAAAGTTTTTTGCGATTTTCTTTATGAGAAGACATACAACTTTGTCTCAGAGAGTAAATCAAAAATCCGAACCGTTTGCCAGATATGACCCTGAGAAAATGATCAGTTTTTTTCAAAAATGATACAAAGGCCCCAAATCTTTGGGGACCCATAAAAAAGTGCATGACGTGGGGCAAAACTGGGAGACACGGGTCTTTTTTTTTTTTGTCTTTTATCACGTAGTGGTGTGCGTATATGGTTATATTTCTATGACTTAAAAAATTACACACAATGTAATACCTTGTATAAATAAGTTATAGAATGAGAGATAATAATATATTTACTTCATTTTTATGGTACATTTGATAAATTACTTAGTTATACATAATATATGTATGTATTTCCTACATGTTTGAATAAGACACTCATTCTTTGTAGCAGAAAATGATAGTTTATATTTTAGAGGTGCAAATATGCTACCAAGAGTGATTTCCACTAATAGTCTTATTAATTATCTGGAAGTAGCTCCTTAAAGAATACTTGCAATATTTTTCACTTTGAGTTGAAACCATCTCATGCATTTACTATTAATATTTTTATTTTCTTTAATATTTAATAATTTTTATTCTTTTTTTAAACTACTGACGCAAAATGATTTTGATTGTAGTAAAAGAATGTTGCTGTGACCATAAACACAAAAAAGCAATTAAAATTGTTTAAAGAATTTGCAGAGTCATAGAAGACCGTTTTCTTAGAAAGAATTGCAGCATGTGGAGTGGCATTTGATTTAATGACAGCTGGATCAAATAGTTGCTGATTTTGTACAGTTGTACTAACAGGATGTGTTGCAGAAGGTACAGCAGGTGGCGGCATAAAGACAACGGGTTTAGATTCAGTAGAAGCAACATGTGGCACATATGGAACATTATGTGGATAATTAATAAAATTTGTTGCTGGTACGACATCTGCTGGAGTGTTGCTAGCAGGTTTGAATTGGGTCGTAAGATTTGCAGAATTATTTCTTTGAAGTTGCTGCGTTAGCATTGTAAAAGCAGAAGCGTTAACATTCGGAGGGCATATTAACTGTTCAGTTTCAAAAAATCTTGCCGCATTCCATAAATCTGGCTCTATGATCCGTTGTTTGTAACAGCCATTTGTAAATGTTGCAACACGTTCAATTGTACGCGTAGATATGTGTGTTGGATAGCTGATATTGGAATACCTTGTGTCTTTAAAAAAAAACCTTTAAATTAAAATCTCTCTTAATATCTGAACATAGAAACAAACCTAATGACTCAATTTGTACTGCCGCAATATGATCTAATTTTATTGCAAATTGTATGAAGGACAGCAAAATTATAGATTCCAGTCGAGACATTTTATCTTGATTAATTAATTGAAACTAGTTGAAGCTACAGATGCCATAACAAATGTCGTCTGTGTAAGTTTTAATTTAAAAATAATAAAGAAATAAGCTAAGTTAGCATCTAGTTATTTATTTGATATATTTATTAATTAAATGATAAATATTTATTTTGAATACACTTGTGTCTTTTAATGTATTTTAATTGTTGATTTTAGAAAAAAGTGACCATATCAAAATGTGTGGCGAGTATTGTGAACAACACCTTTTGAAAAATCCAGGGGGCTATTATGTATTTCGATTCGAAAGAAAATATTTTCGAAACACAGTGTATAAGGTATACAAATACGAATATTTTTCTTTTCGAATCGAAATACATAAAACGAAAAAAAATCGCCACAACGAAAAAAGTGTCAAAACAAAAAAAAATCGCTAAAACTAAAAAACCGAAAAAATCCCCAAAAAACGAAAAAAGCGCGTAAACTAAAAAAATCGCCACAACTAAAATAAATCGCTAAAACTAAAAATATCGCCAGAAAGTGAAAACGTTAAATAAATGCCATAACCAAAAAATCGCCAAAACGAAACAAATCGGCAAAAAAACAACAAAAAAATTGCAAAAAACGAAAAATTGACAGAAAAAAATAAAAAAAAAATAAAGAAAAGCGCCAAAACAAAAAAAAAAACCAAAAAAACAACGAAAAATACTTTAAAAAAATAAAAAACTAAAATTAAACTAGAAAGTACAACGAAAAAACTGCCAAAATGACAAACGGGGCAAAAACAAAAAGCGATATACATATGTGCATTCGTACGAAACCCTTCGTGTGCGAGCCAAAGTCGCACTTTACTTAATTTATTAAATATAATAAAAACCCCTTCTCCTGAAAAATTAAATTTTTGTCGCTTACGATTATTTCACAAAAAGGTATAGATATATTAATTATTGCAAAAAAAACCGACTACAAAATAGGCGTGGCACTGCTCACATTTTTGATCATAATGTTGTACTTTCACGAGAACTAATTGTGTGTGCGAAGTATCATAAGAATCGGCTAAGTAGAAGCAGTTGAAATTAATATTTACTTTTCATGGGCGTGGCACTGCCCACTTTTCTAACCGATAACTAAAAGTGTGTATGCCAAGTTTCATAAGAATCGGCTTAGTAGAAGTTGTTGAAAAAGAATATGTATTTACTTGGCAGTGCAAAGTGTCATAAGAATCGCCTAATTAGATGTAATTGAAAACGAATGTGAATATAATTTGTATGGGCGTGAACCTGCTAATTTTTAACGGGACTAATCTGGAAGTAGATCCTTTCAAGATAAAAATGTAAAATTGTTTGTGATTTTTTTACATGAAAAAAAAAATTATTTTTCGCAGTTAACTTCTGAATAACTACACTCAGAAAAAATATTGGTTAGAAAATGGCGTGGTCGATAAAATATTAGTTGAATAGACTATATTTCCAGTCACGATATCAATTTTCTATGAATCCAAAAAACAATCCATGTTCATTACCATAATAACGATATTATTCTGACAATTGTTAAATTTGCTTTGATTATTAGGCTAAGGTTCGTAACGTTATATTCGGAAAGAATTAGGCATGATTAATATTCCAAGGAACAAGGGAAGAATTAAAATAATAAAATACATAATACGCCCTTGGGCTTAGTGCAGTTATTAGGTGAGCCACATAAAGTCACCATTCTGACCTGATGTCGATAAAACAAAAATTTTTTGAAAATTAAAAAATACTGGCCGCGAATACTGGTTATAAATACTGGTATGTAAGAACTACATAACATAATGGTACTGCCACTGCGGATTTTTTAGATTTTTAGTGCTGCCGTAATTTGGCAGGGAAGTGCCGGGGGGGAATTCCTGAGATTTTTGTTTCTACTGTTTTTGGAATATACAATATGGTTTGTGCCTTTGCTAAAATGTTTGTGACTTGCATAAGTGGTTCGTGGCATTGAATGCAGAAGGTGTCTCTGCTAGCTTTCTTTACTAATATTATAAATGCGAAAATAAGTTTGTTTGTTTGTTGCGCTGTAACGACTAAACCACAGAACCGATTTTGATGAAATTTAGAACATATATAGATTTAATTCTAGAAGGACACATATGTTATATATTTTTTAATTTTTTTCGAAAATCGGTGGGGAAATTCGCTCTTCTAAGCATAAGTCTGTCATATGTGAACCGATTTTCAAAATTCTCCTTTTTTTGTTTGAAAGGGTTTACTTGTACTTTTGTCCCAAAGCTTTGCTTTTTTCAAAACTCTGTGAGGCACCCGCCTTCCTCCAGAAATATATATTATCGCATAACTCCTCCATTTATGGACGAATTTTCAAATTTATTTTTTGTTTGAAATGGTTTGCTTGCAGTTTGATACCATAGAAGAGAAAATCTGGCGGGCAAAGTGGTAGCCCGATATATTATTATTTATGGACGAATTTTCAAATTTATTTTTTGTTTGAAATGGTTTGCTTGCAGTTTGATACCATAGAAGAGAAAATCTGGCGGGCAAAGTGGTAGCCCGATATATTAATTATCGCATAACTCTGCGATTTCTTAACCGATTTTCAAAATATTTTATTTGAAAGTACATGAAAGGTTTGGTACTATGAAAAATTGTAGACAAACACACTATTTGATCTAACAAAAAATTGTGTCCATTTTGTAATCTGCTCCATAAGATCTTTGCATTTATGTAATTTTTTTTCAAAGTTTAGACTCCTCCTTTACAAACCTTTAAATTTGCAGACAAATACATACAGTAGCTTAGAAGTTCCATACTTTTTACCACAGTATAGATTTCATAAATTTTGGTACGTGACTTAATTAGCTATTACCGTATTTAAATTTTTGCCACGCCCCTGAACGCCACTTATGTTGTTATGCCCAATACTCCGCCATTGCTTTTCCAATTTTAAAGATTTATATATCACTATAAATGGTTTTAAGGCAGCTAAATTTCTCACTTTAATGACTTTAAAATCTGACGTTAAATTCTTTGTGCTTCAAATAGTATAAACTTTTCATAAAATTTTATTATTTTTCTAGCTCTAATGATAGTTATATTTAAATTTATATTAAAGATACTTTTTATATGAGAACGTACACAATATTCATATTCCAAGTATTGTAAAGATATTTTTATCATACTATACACTCAAAATAAAATGGTAGGTAAATCTAACCAATTTAAATAGTTAACTTACTGTTAATGTAAACTGATGTTGGAATTTTTATGAAATAATAATTTTCATTAGTTCAAATAACTTTTTAAAGTAATAAGTCATTTCATGTGTATGGTTGCTTTGTGCTATCGTTATTGAACAACTTGACTTGGCAGAGATTGCTAAGGCGTCCGGTTCATAAACATGCGAAGAATTCTGAGAACCTAAGTTCCAGATCAAAATATAAAAATTTTTTGATGGTTAAGATTACTAATTTAATTTTTTACCAATTTTGTGGTTAAAATTACCAATTTGTATGGTTAAACTTACCAATTTAATTTAATGACAAAGAAAATAGTTATTTTACAAAAATTACTGTATTTAAGTCAAGCAAGGCACCACATACGAATTATCTGAGATGGTAAAGGCGTGTATAAACATGAATGTGAGAAGCTAAGTTCAAGACCAAGAAATTAGTTACAAACAAAAAACTTTTTTTAACAAGCACACGTACTGTTTAAGCTTTGGCAGGCATTGAACTTGCGACCTTCCCTCTATTAACTAAACTACAATTCCACACTATTAACTAAACTACAATCCCATTGCACTATAGTTCGGATAAAAATATTTCTTATGTTCTCGTTTGATGCAACTAAAAATGCATTTTTTTGTTAACATTAATTAACCGCTTAATTGTAAGCCATCAAAGTTTGACTTTTTCTAAAAAGTTATAATTGTAATTGGAAAATACATTTTTTTGAAGCTTTTACCTGCAGCTATTAGCTAAACAGGTACACAAAATAAAGAAAAATATTATCATGAAAAAGAAAGATAATGGTGTTTAGATTAATTTAAGCGAACAACAGAATCCAAAAGATGTTTGTGATACTCAAAATCCTTAGTGTTTCACATAACCTATAAAATCGCTGTTTTTTAATGTACATAAGCTTTTAAAAAATTCCCAACCAGTTTCCACCATAAGACTTCCAGAAGTTGTTGAATTGGATGGAGTATTGGGACTTTAATTCAGTTTTCGTTGTGTTCAATTTTTTTCGATTTTCGAGAATGTAAAACTTTTTCAAAAATAGCCGTTCCTCTAAACATTTGAAACATATTTCAAGGAATAATTAAAATATCGAAATAAAAGGTTTTCTAGTAATATATATATAGAAAAAATTTATCAAGAGAGCAGTTCTAAGTAATTTCACTTATATAGAGCAGCCATGCACGGATCCAGAAGCAAAAAAAAAATTTATTCTCCCCCCCATACGAAAAGTCTATAAATATCTTATTTATTTCTGTTGCGTTTTGTGGAAAATTTTTGGACTCATACGCAACTGATACACCAAAGTGTTTTGGAACATTAGGTCAGTTAGCACTTGTACCATGAACTAGTTATATGAAGAAGAACGTGCATAAAAATTCGGGATTTTTTCAAAAATTGTGATAAAAAGGTATTGCGTTTGTTGCGGTTTTTTTGTGATTCCGATATAAAAAACCCTATGGTTGTTTTTTTACTTTTTTATGCTCTATCGAATATGCTACGCCATTTTTCCTATTTGCAAAATTTTGGAAAAAAAGTTATATGCCTACTGTATATTTTTCCTGTTGAAGAAAATTTTATTAATTTGCTACGGAAGAAAAGAGTGATGGTAAAAATTGAAGGACTCCTTTTAATGGTCGTGACACTGCCCACTTTTCTTGTCATACTTAATGTTTTTGTAAAATTTCATAAGATTCGGTTGAGTAATAAAACTAGCTAAGTAATAATAGTTCCTCTGAATGGGTGGGGCACAGCCCACTTTTCTTATCATAAAATTGCATTTATGCTGGAGCTTTATGTGTGTGCCAAGTTTCATTAGATTCGGTTAAGTAGAGGTAGTTTAAGTATATATTCACTTGGAATGGGCGTGGCACTGCCCACTTTGGAATTACAATATTGCATTTACAGCTGTGCCAAGTTTTGTAAGATTCGGTTAAGTAGAAGTAGTTTAAAAAGAATATTTACTTTAAATGGGCGTGGCACTGCCCACATTTTCATCACTATATTGAGCTGTCACAGCAAGGTAATATTTCTACAAAGTTTCATAAGAATCGATAAAGAACTTCTAAAATAGTTTTTGCCAAAGAATGTGGTCGTCTGAACTAGAGATGGGCGCGTGTGATGTTTTTTTCGTGACACGATCACGCACGACTCAACGCGAAGCGTTTGTGACAGAAAATCTGATTTATTTCCTGTTCGTGTCGTGTCGTATTGAGCAAACTTGACACGAAAAAAACGATACGATTTTCAGATTAAAATACAGTAGTTCTCCGGTTTAACGAACATTCGATTCTGCGAACATCGCTTTTAACGAACAGTTCAAGATTAATTCGCTCCATTGATTATCTTATATAACGAACAAAAATATTTTTTTGTGCTCAGTTTAACGAACAAATAAGATTCATAATATTAGTTAAAAAACTTATTTTAAGAAATTTGTTATACAAATAACTAAAAACAAAGCGAGTTGACAAAAGTACCGCTATCTTACAATAAAAAATACAATTCTTGTTATTTATTTATCCATAAACTGGTTATTCTACATAAGTACTGCGTATAACGTACTTTTCAGTTTAACGAACAGGCCTGACAAAGTACTGGTTCGTTAATCCGGAAAACTACTGTATGTATGAATGCAGAAGCTTGACGCACAAGATTATTGAGCGAAAATCATGATAAGTTACTGTTTCTCAACAAAAATATGTAAATAAAAATACAAACAGAACATAAAACGTTAAAAAAATTTAGTTTTTTTGCTTTTGGATTTGATTTCGTGCGTGTTGTGTCGTGTTCGTGGTTTGAAAATTTTGCGTGTGCGTGTTTCGTACGTGTTGGACATCCGGAATTCGTGTCGTGTTAGACAATGTCGACACGCGCCCATCTCTAGTTTGAACCATAGTGCATTTGTTGATTTTAGTCTATTTTATGGGTTGGTGCAACTCTAACTTATGAAATTGGTTAGATCGAGCAATATTTTATTTTAAGTATAAATTAATTTGGCCGTAACTTTTTAAGATTGGCCATTATTCAAATATCTTTAGGGGCGGTATCTATAGGCGTCTCAAAATTTTAAATACTGTAGTGCAAAGCTCATGTTCGAAATTTAATAACTTTCAAAAAAGAAATGACAAAGCCACTTCTAGCCACTTTCTTTCTAAACTGGAAATAAAAATAAAATTTTTTATTTTAACATTTAAGTTATGAGTTTAGTCGAACTGTATGAGTTTATATCCAAAGTAATTTAATTATTTTGGCTTTAATTTAGAGATAAATGTGAAGCATATAGTTAGACAAAGAAGATTTTTGACTGTACGGAGGGTTGAACTGATGTTCAAATGAAATACAGATCTAAGAGAGGCAGTATGAATTGATTAAAAGTAGATGATATTCAACCCTTGACTGCAAACCACAGACTTTGGTCGAGTGGTCAGGCGGAAAATAATTCTGAAGAGATTTGCGGGAGCTATCGAAACGTCAGTTTAACCCTCCGTGCAGTCAAAATTTTCCTTTTTCGATATGCTTCACATTTATCTGTAAATTAAAATATAATTTAATTAAAAAATTAAATTAAAACCGAACTCAAGCCAAAATAATTAAATTTCTTTGGATATAAACTCATACAGTTCGACTAAACTCATAACTTAATTGTGATTTAGTCATCTTTAATCTTTGTTTTCTGTTTTTAAGACGATAATTAACTGCTTTTATTGCCCAGCATAAGCGGCCAACGTTGGTGGCTTAAACTGTAAAAAATAAGTACGTCAACATACACATTCGATTGTACATTTTTCAATACATATATTAATAATATGATATAATTCTGTTTTTATGTTGTAAACGCGTCTATACTTTTATTTCACAGCACATAACAATTATTTCTTAAGTTTTTCTATTGTTCCTTTTTTATTTTATCTTCTTCTCTCTCTTTTATTTTTTGCAATTTGCAAAAACAGCTGATCAGAGATGCCATATTTTATTCTTTAGTATGGCAATTTTGAGAGGTTTAAGCTTCCACTTAAAAACGGCAAACAAGATGAACACTCAATTAAATTTATTCTCAGATTAATTGATTATAGTTTCAAACTAAGATTAAATGTTCACATTAAAAACCTACCCTAAAGGCAACTAGCAAAGGGATGTACATGTTCAAATAAACTGAACAAGCAAACATTCACAAACACTAGTACTTGTAATTATCAATGATAATTCATACTAGAATAGAGAAATAATAAAAAGAATGTGTTAAGAAAAAAGTGAATATCAATAACTACCAAATGAATTAATTAAAAGTAAATGATAGTCAGCGTTGTCATATCGTACGCGTTTTTACGATAAGACAAAACGGAAATAGTCATACAGCGTCGTCATATCGTAAGTTTTCTACGATGTAACAACTCTGAGATATCCATACACCGTGTACTGATATCTCAGTGTTGTCATATCGTAAAAACTTGCGATATGACGACACTGTATGGATATTTCCGTTTTGTCATATCGTAAAAACGCATACGATATGACAACGCTGATGATATTCAACTGTTGACAGCAAATAATCAACTTTGGTCGAGTGGTCAAGCGGAAAAGAATTCTGAAGAGATTAGCCGGAGCTATCGAAACGTCAGTTCAACCCTCCGTGCAGTAAAAAATTTTCTTTGTCTATATCCTTCACATTTATCTCTAAATAAAAATATAATTTAATTGAAAAATTAAATTAAAAACGAGCTCAAGCCAAAATAATTAAATTTTTTGTTTTATTTTATCTCTTTGAAAATTTTTTGAGCTTTTCTCATTACATATTGTTACTATATCATCAATCTTTTTATTTGTATGTGCTTATCACACATTGAAAAGTTCTAAATTTTCTAATAATAGGTATCAATATTACTTTAATTAAAAACCTGGTTGTGAAACTCATAGTACTTACTTTTTAGCCTTTATACTACTCTACGGTAAAGCCCTTCAACCTCCACAGCTTACTAAACCTTACACTTTTTTATTGTTGTTACATTTTTTTAGAAAATTTTATTTAGCAGAAATTTCATATGAACGGTGTGGTCAAAATTATTCAAACTACTGTGGGAGGCTTAAAAGAGTGTCAGCTTCTAAAGACCAAAGAAAAAATTAAATTTATATGATAAATATAATAAATCAGTCTACCTTGATTACGTTGTTCAAAACTCCAAGTAATTGTATTAGACATTAATAACTAAATATACCAACTTTCCGACTTTCTAATAGTCAAATTTGGCTACACATTGTGATCAAAATTTGTAATTGCCTGTTTGGCAGTATTAGATCTAATATAGCATCAATATTTTTTTTTAAATAAAAAAAAAGATTTTGAGGTTTTGGCCGAAATATACCTCTGTGCAGTGGGTTAAAGTGAGAAATCACATGAATAAAAGCTAATTATGAAACTTTTTGAAAGTTTGCGTTTTTAATTGATTCGTTCTATAGCAAAATTGAGTTAGTTAATTAGTAAACAAAATTATATACATTTAACCTAAAACCAAAATACGTATATAAACTGAAATATTTACTCTCTTATGTATGTATATGGAAAAAACAAGTGTTTTAGAAAAAAACACTATTTAAACAATAAAACAAATAAAATACTTAACAATTATAATTACCAGGGAAACCGGAAATATGCCCTAAACATAAGTCTTATGCTTATTAAATATGCACTACAAACTTTAAAATATACTCTCAAAATGTAAAAAAAAATATGCTCTTAAAACTTTATCATTGTTGTGCAGATATAGAAAAATTAATTAACTCATTTAAAAATTACCATAAAATTGGTTAGTTTTTGTGTCGATCTTTTTAGTTTTGGTGAATTTTTGCGTTTTAGCGATTTTTTCATTTTGGCGATTTTTCGTTTTGACTTTTTTAATTCTGGAATTTTTTAGTTTTAGAGTTTTTTAAAATTTCAAGAGTTTGCCTCTTACGGTTTCCAAGATACAGCACACTATTTAAACTCACATAGTCAAAATTACATTAACTTTCAGAACACCCTTTAGTTTTTGTTCTGTTAAATATTCTACAGACTACACCAATTAACAGTAACTTTAAAAATTTCGAGAGTCTATATAAAAGTGTCTGTATATTACATTAGTATTTCAACATGTTTCGTTGCTCGCTTTAGAACACCCTTTAATATTTAGCCCGTAGTTCTTACGGCTCTCGAGAAAACAGCCTGTGATAGACAGAAAGACAGACGGACAGCGTATCGAAAACAATAAGATTAATTTACACTTTTGGTGTACAGAGCCCTAAAAAAACCTTTTCCAAAAGGTAACTTTTCAAAAAATAACCATTTTCAAAAGAGTACCACTTGCAAAAAGTACCCTTTCCAAAAAACATTTTTCAAAAAGTACCAGTTCTTAAAACTACATTTTCAAAAAAAAAAATAGGTTTTCGAAAAAGTACCTTTACTTTAATATATAAACGGCTAACAAAACAAGTACCAAAATTATATGTTTACCCTTTTTCGGCCCCTAAATGTACAAATGTCAAAAAAAGTACAAAACACCTATCCACTTAATTTTCTATCTTATTATGACGCTTTTGGTATATTATGTCTACCTTACTTAGATTCGGAGATATAAGAACACCGAGTTTAGCCGTTTTTACCCCTTTTAATCCCGTTAGAATTTAAGTTTTCAAAAATTCGTTCTTAGAGAATATATACAAACATATGCATTCAGTATATGCATCAATGTGTGTAAAAAATAGTTGTATGGAAAAAAGTACCAAAAAGGGCTACCAATTTTACCCATTCTATATTCAAATTTGAAAAAATACAAAACTGTTTTTGAGGGCATTTTAAGGAGAAGAATTAATTTCAAGTTTAGTTTCTAACTTTATTACTTTAGGAGATAAACTGTTAACAAAAAATTACCAAAATTATATTTTCATCCTTTTTCGGTTCCTAAATGTACAAATTTTAAAAAACTTTCAGACACCTGTCCGCTCATTTTTCTATCTTATTATGATGCTTTTAGAATTTTATGTATACCTTACTTAGATTCGAAGATATAAGGTTGCCGATTTTACCCCTTTTAGTCCCCTTAGAATTAAAACTTTCAAAAATTCTTTCTTAGTGAAAATATACAAACATATTCATTCACTATGTATATCAATTTGCATAAAAAATATTTGTATAGAAAAAAGTACCAAAAAGAGCAACCAATTTTACCCTTTATATATTCGAATTACAAAAAAGTACCAAAACATGTTTGGGGGCTTCGTAAGGATAGAAGAATGCATTTTAAATTTAATTTCTATCTTCATTACTTTAGGAGATAAACGGCTAACAAAATAAATTGCCAAAATTATATTTTTACCCTTTTTCGGCCCCTAAATGTAAAAATTTTAAGAAAGTACCAAACACCCGTCCGCTTATTTTTTGATCTTATTATGCTGTTTTTGGAATTTTATGTCTACCTTAGTTAGATCCGGAGATATAAGGTTACCGAATTTACCCGTTTTTACCCCCTTAGCGTCTGAATTTCCCAAAACTCCGTCTTGGTGGATCTATACATCCTGAGGGGAGCCCACAACTTTCTAGCTTTAGTAGTTTGGGCGATGATGAATCAGTCAGTCAGTCAGTCAGTCACTCAATAACGTTACTCTTTTATTTATATAGATTCAATTCTGATACCAAGAAGGTAATTGAACATTTTTAAAGCAATAAATAAACTGGGAATAAATCAGTGGAATGAAGAAAATTTTTAAGAAATTAGGGAAAAATACATTAGGAGCATTCCATGAAAAAACGGAAATCTGAAAAATTTTATTAGCCTTAATTTTATATATACTTTTGCACCTATATAGTGAGATTATGCTCTCATCTAAAATAATTTATATAAATTATAACTAATAGATAACATTTGTTTTAATTTTTTAAGAGTAAGAGCAAGTAGTATCAAGTAGTTTCAAAAACCAGTATGATTTATATGCCATCCTCGGAAATTTTCGACAAAAATGTGTCTGTATTACTATGGGAAAATACCAAAGCGATAACTGGAATTTCAATTGTCCTTTTTACTAAAACTAAAGAAAAAGTCTCGGAGTGCAGAAAACACTGCAATTGTATTAAACTATTGATTCTTGTTTATTTGATAGATATAAGTTCAACGCTGTCATGTACGTGACGCGATTTGTCTGTACGTGACAATATATAAAAACGTATTTTTAATTATAAATATGAGTTTTATTTAATTTTTTTATTCGCCAGCAGCAAGCTTGGTTCTTATTTATAATTTGCTTCTTAAACACTTTTTCCCCATGTGTAATAGCTGGAATTTTCACTCAAATCAAGAATTTCAAATGATGGTTGACTGGAACTGTCCCACACTTGACGGACTATGTCAACTCTTTTTCTTCAATGTATGATGAATTATTTAAAAAAATTCTATATAGAGTTAAAGGCTAGTATGCATTCTATTAAAGAATAGAAAAGATATTAGTTATCTACTTTATCAATTAAGATTTATATGTAATATATACGCTAGAAATAGTTGAATTTGTCTGTACGTGACAGTGAAATGCTCCATTATAGTAAATTTCAAATCGTAAAAGAAAAATTTTGTATATGTGGAAAATTTTCAAAATTTTCGATGACAAAACAGACTTTTTTTTAAATTAAAAAGTTTTTTTTTTGGAATTACTAAATTACATTAATTTTAATTTTGTAACATGCTTTTTCCCAAGTTAATATTTTACTTTTAAGTAAAATTCGTTTTTTCTTTTGTAAATATGCATATACTAAAAATTCAAAAATCAAAATATGCAGGAAAACAGTCAAATATGCCACAAAAGTTAGAAAAAAATGCCCCAAATATGCGACTAACTGTAGAATATGCAAAAATATGTACTAACCAAAATGCCAAATTTCTTAAAATGCCAAAATTCTTAAAAAGTTCTGAAACGCATAAATATCTTATTTGTGCCTACATACATCGCACAGCAAAAAATATGCAATTGCATATTTGCGGTTTCCCTGATAATGACGAACTTTTTAGAAAAATACCAAAAAACTCAAAAATAAGCATTTTCGTTATTGTTTTCAGCAAAAAGTTTTGTTAATTCAATAGAATATTTATGAGAATTATTTAATTTTTAGTTACATTTAAAACGTAGAATTGGAAGTATTCATATTTTTTTATATTGAGAATATATTTGAAAAATGTGGAATAAGTTAACAAAATTATTCCTTTGTTTTGCGACTCTGCAAATATTGGGACAATTTGTTACAGTGGACTGTAAACCGGAAACAACAAAAGGAAAAGCCAAAGTAGTGGGTGGGTGTAGTTCTATAATTAATGTTAACTTTGATAATACAATTCCATAATTTTTTTCGAGAAATTTGAATTAAAAACTACCTGGAAGTTTTATGATATATTCAATTAAAAGTGATGTATAAAAAATAGTTTGAGGAAATACCTATTAACAAATTAGTAATTGAAATTACGAATAGTTGACCTCTTTGCGCTCTTAAGCCCAGATCCCACTATCGTCGCACATGGCACAATTTGTAACAATTTTTGTCGTCCTATATCGGCACACAATTCAAAACATTGGGTGGTCCCATTATCGTCGCATATTGTTACAATCTTTTTCGGCTCATATCGGGCAAAGCAAAATTGCGACATTAATTGGTTAAATTCGGTCACACTATCGTTCTTTATTGGGCAAATTTATTTATATGTTTATTTTCTTGTTGGCAGACGCAGTTCTACTTTTGGAATGGATTACTCTAAAAAACAGAAAACTGCTACGTCCGTATAGATAAATATATTATGACGTTAAAAGGTTAAAAACGGAACAATTAATATGTGTAATAATAACATACACATACATAAATAAATTTTAGTGAAAACTTACCGCACTTTCGTTTTTATTATATTTGTTTCGTAAGCAAATGTTTTCTGAGCAGGGGTGGCTAAGTTTGTTTACTTATAATTTCTTTTGTTCAATTGCAATTTCTTTTGTTCAACAGTAAAAATAAAGATAAATATTCTTTTCATTTATATGAATAATATATAAAACAATTTTATTTTTAGTAATATTAAGTTGAAAAAGTAAAACTTTATTGGTCCGATTATACTATTTCAAAATACCTTTTACCATGCCTGGGTATCGGCGCTGATTGTCGACTTTGATCGGCGCACAAGAGGCCGATGAAAATCGGTGCATAATTTACAATTTTATTGCTCGTCATTGTGCACAAGGGTGTTCACATCAATCATGATTTCGATTGCTTATACTCAGCACGATTTCGGCCCAGATTGTCGTATTTGCTAAAATAATGTGCGTTCACATTATCGGTACATGAGTCTTTGGTCTGTTTTACAATGAGAGCCTGTTGGGGACCGGTTGGACTGACGAGGTTTTCGTCTAGTTCTGACATTACTCAGGATGTTCCAACCCTGTCGCCAGCCTCGTACCTGAACATCTAAAAACTAAAAAATATAACAAAATTAAGAGACAGTACTACAAGTACACCACACAATGGATTCTGACACAGCCCAGTTGGCCACGTCTTTAAGACATCATCAATGACGGGTGCATGACAATATTAAATCCTCGACGAAAAATTACGGACAGCCGGAACAAATCATCAAAGACGTTTTCGAACAAGTGTCACGAAAATCGTGTACGTTTTAATGAGAGACAATGTCGCTCAGATTGTCGTTCATATAATAGTAATGTGAGTACGTGAGCGACTTATATAATCATTGCCGACAATATAGACGACAATATTGTCGGCAATGATATATAAGTGGTATATAAGTGGTAATGTCGTTCGTCTTTTCAAGAATTACATAGGATAACATAAGCGACAATGGCCATAATTACATAAGCGACAATGTCCCCTATCTTGTTGTCAATGATTAAATAAGCGAAAATGTGGTCTATTTTGTCGTCAATGATCAAATAAGCAAAACATATCGCCTGTTATGTTGTCGATGATTACATAGGCTACAATGGCGTTTATCTTGTCGTCAACGATTACATAGCGACAATATCGCCTATTTAATCATAGAACGGACTTAATACTTAATTTTTTGCTTATTTGTTTGTTTGTTTTCGTTTCATTGAAATTATTGACTGACTTAACAGGGATTCGAACTGAAGCTACATGTTTTAACCTTGCTGCAGCACCACCTAAGACATCGACAACAAGACGCCAACATCATCATTAGTGTGATTGAACGTAGGACGTTGTCGCTCATCTTGTCCTTAACAAAGTTGGATTCAGGACAAAATGTAAGGCAATGTCGCTTATCTTGTCCTCCACAATTTTAGTGAACACAAAAGGTAACAATGTTACTGAAAGCAAAATGTAAGACATCGTCGCACATATTGTCCTTTACAAAGTTGGATTGAGGACAAAAACTAAGACATTATCCCTCATCTTATCCTCACAATGTGACTGAAGACAAAATGTAAGTCATTGTCGCTGATATTGTCCTCAATATAGTTGGATTGAAGACAAAAATTAGACATTGTCACTCATATTGTCCTTCACAATGTGACTGAAGACAAAATGTAAGTCATAGTCGCTGATATTGTCCTCAATATAGTTGGATTGAGGACAAAAATTAGACATTGTCACTCATATTGTCCTTCACAATGTGACTGAAGACAAAATGTAAGACATTGTCGCTCATATTGTCCTATACAAAGTTGGATTGAGGACAAAAGCTGAGACATTGTCCCTCATCTTGTCCTTCACAATGTGACTGAAGACAAAATGTAACACATTGTCGCTGATATTGTCCTCAACAAAGTTGGATTGTGGACGAAAATTAGACATTGTCGCTCATATTGTCCTTCACAATGTTACTGAAGACAAAACGTAAGATATTATCGCTCATATTCTTCTCAACAAAGATGGATTGAGGACGAAGATTAAGACATTGTCACTCATCTTGTCCTTCAGAACGTTACTGAAGACAAAATGCAAGCCATTTTCGCTCATATTGTGCTCAACAAATTTGGATTGAGGACAAAAATTAAGACATTGTTGCTCATCTTGTCTTTGACAATGTTACTGAAGACAAAATGTAAGATATTATCGCTCATATTTTCCTCAATAAAGTTGAATTAAGAACAAAAACTAACACATTGTCGGTCATCTTGTCCGTCAAATTGCTATTGAAGGCAAAATGAAAGAGGTTGATGACAATATGGCCTCAAAAAAGTTGGATTAAGGATAAAAATTAAGATATTGTCGCTCAACTTGTCGTCAAAATTGTTTAAGAGAGTACAACATGCCAGAATTTGCCGCTCAGATTGTCGTGGACGACGATTTCCTTTAAATTTTCGATTAGAAAACCTAATCGACAGAGCACATTTCGTACAAGAATCATCGGCGACAATGTCGTGTAAGGCAGTCTGATAAATGGGAGGTGGTCGTCTCATAGAGCTCCCAATCTTGTAATTAAATCTGGGTTTACTTTTGCTTTCACGACACATTAGCTAAGAAAAAAGACCAGATATAATTAAACATTTTTTATTGCATGATGATCATGGATTCTATTACAAATCATCGCAAATCGGATCGCAAGTTTTAAAGATACAGATTCATTAGCATTATTTTTGAAATAGGAACCACAGTGTGCTGGAAAGGTATAACAAGAACTCTGATGATGAGATCGTGTATATCTCGATAATATCATGTTATTGAGTTCGACTCTTTGTGTTTTCACTTATTACATGCTCTAATTTTAAAACCCCCCGAAGAAAATAGATGATAACTTCAAAACGGCTAGACCAATTCTCTTCAAACATAGGTTAGAATATCTTGGATCAAGTCACCATGCAAACAAGATTTACTAAATGCAAATCGACTGACCCATTTTGGAGCTATGGCGTCAAAGACACACAGATTCAACAGAATATATCTAGAAAATATGTAATATTTTCTAAATAGCTGGACTGATTTTCTTCAAACATAGCTAAGAACATTCTCGATCAAGTCACCTTTCAAACAGAAAAAAAGCTAAATCCAAATCGGTCCAGCCGTTTGGTCTGTACGTGGACTCGTACAGACACACAAATACACAGACACACACTACAAACTTCTAACGTCCCTTTTTTTGGTCTGGGCTAAAAATTACTTCTCCATAAAAATAATTTAATTGAAGAATTAAATTGAATGAATAATTAAATATCTTTAGATTTTAAAATTCTGTTTAAATTTTAACAACTTTCATGTGAAACTTCTTTTTAAAGGTGCCAGTCTCCTAGTTGGTGGTTTGGGTGGCGCTGCTTTAGGTCATATTTTAACTAAAAGTGATAAGCCACAAGAGATTCATCACCATCATCATATGGTAGTTGATGCTCCTCCAAGTGTTCCTAGTCCTGTTACTACCAATACCAGCTCTCCTCCACCCCAGCGTACCACCATTATTGAGAAAGGTGAAGTATTAGCAAATGGCTGTTACACACAAACAGTCAAGGAACCTGATCAACATGATTCAAGCAGATACATTGAAACGGAACAATTAATATGTCCACAAAATTTGCCTACAGCGAACGCACCAAATTTCGTCCACTTATTACCAGTTCTAACAATACAACAGCCTCAATCAAATGTATCTGCTATACATATGATCACCATACCAATTTATATAAAACCTGCAGAGAGCCCGGAAACGGTTGTTAATCCACAAACTAACAATACTGCTGCAGTTTTATCATCAACTCCAACAACTTTAGCTTCTCCACAGCTCAACCCACCCACACTTGATCAACCTTCTAGTGTAGTTCCTACCTTACAAGTTGTTCCTGTAGTTAATACTCCACCACCTCAACCATCCATAGTGCAACCTATACAACCAATCGCTATACCAGAAGCTCCTGCAACTGTGGGGCCACCACAAGTTATTGTTTTATCCAAAACGACCGGATTTTATGGTGATGATAAGAAGAAGAAAATGAATGCATCAAATGTTTTATTGACAAACAGTTTTTGCCTTTTGTTGTCTATGATTGTAATTACAGGCTTCTTTTAAGTTCATTGTATTTGAATCAACTAGCGAATGCTTTAAAATTGAAATAAATAAATATCCTTACATATTTGTTCGTAATTATTATTTGAACTGAAAATATGTATAAGTCGGAAGTTATTATTATTCGGCTTAAGTTCAATAATTGAATTAATGTAAATTCAAACTATTTTTAAGAGTGGAATATTAGAATATCTGACCAGACTAGCAGAACGGATTAGTACTACTAATTTCGACAGCCGCTACGCTGTCATCATCAGTGTCCTTTGTTCGCTTTTACCACGTTTGATCGTGGATACTAGTATTAATGAAACATCAGCTATTTAACCAAATTTTATGAGGAAATAGAATATGAGTTATCCTATTCCTTTTATCAATATGCTGTGCCGAAATCTCACCTTCAGATTCTATATTCCTATTTTTCCAACTCTTATTTTTATTTTTGGTTTTGCTTGTACGTAAGCTCCGCCTACGATAAATCAAGCTATTGTTGTTCACTGAAAGGAAACCCTTCATTCAGACAATGAATTTCTTCATTCCATTAATGAAATTTGTCATTGAAAGTCAGCTAATGAAGCCCTTCATTGGATCAATGTAGAATGTTTCATTGTCTTTATGAACTACATTTGATCAGCCATGTCATAAATGGAATGAAACTATTTCATTAGTTCAAAGAAACAGATTCATGAATTAAATGTAGGTGTTTCACTGTTTTTTCTTTTACACAAGAGATGTAACACACTCATGCAATTAATGTGATGTGATGTGCATTAGTATATGTCAGTCAACCGCTGCCTGTACTGCTCAGTAACCAGTAAATGTTGATGCCTTGCCTGAAACTAGTCTCGAACTCAACAACTCACGATTTGTATGTAGTAAACGCGCTAACCACTTCAGCCAACAGCCCCTCTTATTTCTCATTATTTTAAAAACATACATAAATGAGATATGGTTAAAAAAAGGGAGACGCATAGCTAACAACGTGTTTTATACAATGAAGAATATTACATTAGCTCAATTCACAATCTTGTGCAAATGGTCTTGCATCGTAGCATTTGTAAAATGGTATTGCATACTGATACTCACCACTTAGCAATTGTTAGTGGTGAGTATAAATACACCATACCATTTTGCAAATGCTACGATGCAAGACAATTTGTATAAGATTGTGAATTGGGCTATTGTATAAAAGAAATATTTTCATTGCATTCATGATGAGCATATTGCTTTGAAATTCAAAATTCAAAAACAGTTGAAAAATAAGAAATAGGTAACATTTTTGAAATATGTAAATAAATGTTGATTTACTTATTTTTGAAAAATGGTGTACATTGAATTGTATGACTTACTTTATATTTTCATAAATTTGCTAAAAAGAAAGTTCATTTAAACAATGCAACGATTTTCATTAATACAATGAACATTGAAAAACTTATGAAAAGTAGATATTGAAGGATTTCATGTATGCAATATAATTGGTCGTTATATTAATGAAAAGTTTCATTAATATAATGAAGAACATTTAATAAAACCATTTCATTGTTTGAATGAATGAATTTACTTTCAGTGTTGTACATGTTTAAACAGGTTATTTTTATGTCATAATTTGCATTCGGATTTTCAGTTTTAAATTAGACCGCAGAATGCACACAAAATATCCTAATGTTAACTTTTTTTAACGTCCAAAAATTTATAGATAAACTAGCTTTTTTCGACCCGACGATGCACGGGCTTTAAACATATTGAGGAGAAGTGCTAAATGCGTTATTTATCATCTATCTAGCAATATGGTCGAAATAACACTGCCAAAAAAACTGACGGACACAGTTTTGCGTTAGGTCAAATGGTGTGTACTTTTATTAATTGTGTGTTACTCCGCAATTTTTTCTAGAATCAAACCTTTCATGTCCCTTCAAATAAAAAATTTTGAAATCGGTCAGGAAATGGCGGAGTTATGCGTTAATCAATATATCCAACTACCACTTCTTCCGCCCCATTTCCACTTCTATGCGACCAAAATTCAAGCAAACCCTTTCAAACAAAAAAAATTATTTGAAATTCATTTCAAAAATGACAGAGTTAATCATGAGGGAGCAAACTTCCCCACCGATTTTCGAAAAAATATGGAACCCTTTCAAAAAAAAAATTCCAAATCGGTTCACAAATGACAGAGTCAAGAGTGGGGGGGGTAAATTTCCCCATCAATTTTGGAAAAAATATTACAGACTAAAACAGGAGGCAAACCATTCCAAACACAAAAAAAAAGAATTTTGAAAATCAGTTCATATATGACAGCGATAATCATGGGAGGAGCGAGTTTCCCCACCGATTTTCGAAAAAAAATTATGGGACTAAGCTTCAGGGAAAAAAATTATGGAACCTAAGTAAACGCAAACCTTTTCAAACCAAAAAAGAATTTTAAAAATCGGTTGACAAATGATAGGGCTATGCGTAGGGGACCGAACTTTCCCCGCGCCCATCCATTTTTGAAAAAAAAAAATTATGGGATAAACCTGCAAGCAAAAGCTTTCAAACAAAAAAAGAATTTTGAAAATCGGTTCATAAATGACATAGTTAAGCATTGGAGGGGGGTGGGTGTCAAATATCCCCACGAAAGTGTTATGCGTAGGGGGAGGCTTTGACCGATTTCGAGCCTTTGCTGCAATAGAGTCATAACTCAAAAAAACATAATTTTTGAGTTAATAATGCAGATTTAATCGGCATATCATTCTTCATATTGTGTAAAAGTTTCATGCAAATAGCTTGTGTACTCAACTCGTCACACAAGAATAAAATTTTCTTTTACCATTAAGTTGTTAGTAAATTCAAAACTTTAAACTCGTTTTCTGCAAAACAAGTTTTTTTGAGTTATGACTCTATTGCAGCAAAGGCTCGATTTTATCGCTCCCGGTCCAAAATCCGGGAGACAAATACAGCCTATATTAATTGTGGGCCAAATATCTATCTGTGTACCAAATTTCATTTTTATATAATCAGCCGTGCCACAGATTCCGTTCGGATTGATTTTGATTCCGTAGTTGTCATTTCGAAAAAGTACATTTTTGGTGCTTTAGATTCTGTTTATTTTGTATTTTATTTTTACATTGATAAAGTTTTTATACCTTGAGGCGTTTGTTTACTCTTGTTTTTAGATGCAAAGCTCACATTGAGCTTTTTATTGCATGGCAAGCTCATGACCAAATATTTATTTGACGCTACTAAAATGTACGTTTTTTAGTATTTACTGCAAATGAAGTCTATAGAAAAGTGTTTTTTAATTCCACTTTGAAATTTAAAAGCGGTTTGATTACGAAGAAAATTTTCGTTTTTCGTTTTCTGAAGAAGCAACTTACAATTGAAACCACTTCCGATCGGAATGGTACTCTATGACATGACTGAATATATTTGAGTTTTCTCTAGCGGAATCAAAATAATGCTATGCCGATTTGTTCCATATAGATGATAAAGTTTAATAATGAATTACACTATTCGGTACTATAAGGCTTATAATCTAAATAGTGTCCCTCGTAAAGTTAAACAAATTTATCTCTAATTAATACGAGTAAATACGACTACATGCTCCTTTATGTTGCGTATGATTTTGATTTAATTTTAAATTAAATATTCATCATACATCAGCAAACGGAAGCGGAAATTTAATTTAAATGTGTTATATAATTTTAAATATTTTACACCAACGACAATTTATTAATATAATCAAGGCAAAAATCAAATGAAATAAATTTAAAATATTCATTTAAATGTCTAGGAATTAAATTATGTCATTAAAAACTTTTAATGCTTGAGAAAATATACATTTCTTTTTTATGCTGAAAGATAAAGGTGAAAAATTATCCTGTCAATTAATTATGTGCATTCAGAAAAGGACAAACGAGTTGAAGAAAAAGTTTAGCTGACAAAAGTTAATGTTTGCAAGTATGTACTTGGGAATGTACGTAAGTATGTGCAACAGTGTAATTAAAGTATAGTATTAGTGATTAGAAGAATAAATAATCGACATAGACGAAGGATAAAACGAACACATAGAATATGCTGTATAAAGTTTACATATAGCAAATTCACATCACACATACATTACAATCAAATTAAAAACTTCATCAATTCAGAATTGAAATGAGAGGTTTTGTTCAAACCTTACCACACACATATGATAAGGTCTTAAATCGCACAGAACTTTAAAAGAAGGAAAATTAATATAATATTTTTGTTATTTGAAAATTTTAATACTAAATTTTCGTGATAGTTTGAAGTCTAAAAATTTTTTTGATCTAATCAACGTTTTTTGGTACTTTAGTTCCTTATGGCGCGCCATGCACATCAATGCTTTGAATAACAGAAATCATTGCTTGGGGGGTAAACAAAAGTTGTTGAACATGAAAGATTTTCAGTGTTGTCGTAACTTTCCGGGGAAGTGCTGGGAAACTCCTGGGATTTTATGGATTTTTGTCTAGTTTTTGGGAATCTCCAATATGGTTTTTGTCTTTGCTAAATGTTTTATGACTAGGCTAAGTGGCTCGTATCTGTGCTAGTTGAAGGTATCTCTGCTAATTATATCAATTCTTGTAATCATATGCAATTTTTTGACATGACACAACATAACATAATGGTGCTGCCGCTGTGGAGTTTTAGATGTTCAGTGTTGCCGTAATATTTCGGGGAAGTGCTTGGGAGCTCCTGTGATTTTTGGGAATTTTCAGCCAAGATTTTGGGAATCTCCAATATAGTTTGCATCTTTGTTAAATTATTTGTGACTTGACTAAGTGTTTTGTGTCAGTGATAGCTGAAGGTGTCTCCGCTAATTCCTTACTAATATTATAAATGCGAAAGTAAGTTTGTTCGTTTGTTTGTTGCACTTTAACGGCTAAGACACAAACCCGATTTTGATGAAAGTTAGAACACAGATAGATCTACGTCTAAGAGAGCACACAGAGTATATGTTTTTTTTAACTAGGACCTCAAGGAGAAGTAGGGGGAAATTTCTGCCTATCAGAAACTATCTATCCGATTTTGATGACATTCAAAACATAGATAGATCTGAGTCTAAAGGAAGACATAGGCTATACATTTTTTTTAAATAGGATCACGAGGGTAGTAGGGGGAAATATCTTCCCCATTGAAGCTATCTATCTGAGTATAGAAGAGCATAAAGGCTATAAATTTTTCTAAAAATAGGAGCTATAGTGCCATCCCTGCAATATAAGGGAGCACCACAACTTTAGTTAAGTCATTGGTAATACTTTTTATTATAGTGTAAGCACGCCTATGTAATTAATAAACGAGTAGAACAGCGATGTCATTTTTGGGGTTTTTTACGATATAACAAAAAACTATATGACATACTGTGTTGTCATATCGTAAGTTTTTTACGATATGACAACAGTAAGATAGTCATATACGGTGTTGTCATATCGCAATGTTGTCATATAGTAAAAAAAACTTACGATATGACAACAGAGTATGCCAGATCGGTTTTTGTTATATCGTTAAAAAAAACCCCAAAATGGAATCGCTGGAGTAGAATAAAATATAGAATTCATTCGTTATATAACCACCAAATGAACAATTTGAATAAGTGGTTTTTTCAATAATGCGCGAAAGCGCTAAAGAGCACGAGGAGGGGTAGGGGACAATTTATGCCTCTCTGAAACTACCTAGCCGATGCTGATGAAATTCAAAACATAGATAGATCTGGGTCCAAAGGGACACATAGGATATATATATATTTTTAAATAGGACCACGAAGGGAAGTAAGCTCGGTATCCCACAACACCGTGCTTTCTTTTTTGTTTGGATATTATTTTTACTTTTTTCAGTGTGGCGTAACGTTTCAAGGATAAAAATATTTGTTTACCCTTGTTTTACACTCAAAATCGATTATGACCTTGTTGGCTAGATCGCTGAAGTTCAATAAAATAAATTAAATTAAATTTAATATATCTAAATTAGGGATGTAACGATACGCCGTTTTGCCGATCCGATACCGATACCGATACTTAAAAATATATATCGCCGATACCGATTCCGATACCGATACGAATATTGAAATTGACTTAAAGTTTAGATTAACAAAACTCAAGTGCAATTTTTTTATTATACAAAATTACAGTGTAAGAGATTATTAATATTTAAAATTGATATTAACCCAGTATAAAAAATTGCGAGTATTTTTTAAGGACCTACATTTTCTTTGCTTCCAAAAATCTATATTAAAAATATACAGATAACACAGTGCAACAGTCCAAAAAACAAACGGACTTGACAGTATAGATTCGATTGTACTACCACGGGGTAGTAAAACCCTATACTTAGCTTGGCGAATTTGGTGACCAATTTCGTTTTATGCACCTCCAAAGTTTTGGAAAATCAGCGGGCCCTCAAAAAAAGGTGTCATCAACTTTTGGCCAACAGAAAATTCAAACTCGATGATACGGCTTAACTATATATGGCAATAATGTAGCTAAGAGTTCGCTAAACAGATTTTATTACCATTTTATGCCAAAAAATTTTTTTGTGCACCTTTTTTGAAAAATTAAGGGAAAAATGTTCACAAAAGTTGTTCAGCTCTACCGTAACTATAAGTTTGCCAAATATTGTTAGTTAAAAATTACAAGTCCCTGTAAATTATTCTGAAAAAAGTGAAAAAACATTTTTTCCTTAATTTTGTGAACAAAAAGTTAACGAAAAATTTTTTTTTGCCATGAAATGTTAAAAAAATCTGTTAAACAGACTCTTAGCTACATTATTGCCATATACAGTTAAGCGGTATTATAAAGTTTGAATTAGCTGTTGGCCAAATACTGATGACACCGTTTTTTGAGGCCCCACTGATTTTTAGAAAATTTGGAGGTCCATAAAAAAAAATTGGTCACCAAATTCGCCAAACTGAGTAAAGGGTTTTACTACGCCATTGTAGGACAATCGAACCTGTACTGTCCAGTTCTTGTGTTTTTCCAAAAGTCTTTATTTATCGCATAGTGTAATTAGTAGAAAAGCAAGAAAAAAATTTAAATTCCTTTATAATTTTAAAAAATTCTCGCCATACTCGCATTAAAAAAATTGTGAAAAATGGGTAATTTTTTATCCTTTTTTCTTGAGGAAAAATCATTATAGAACACCGAAAAAGAAATTTGGCCGAGCATCGCTTCCAATTCGGTGATTGGTAATCGAAAAACAGAACTTCTTGCAATGGCAAGGATATGTAACACTAATTAAAAATGATCCAAATTTGCAATACTTCCGGATCGCGAATTCTACATTTTCATGACTACTTTGGAGTGTCTTTTTTTTGCTGGAATAAGATTTAAAAAACAACGAACTGAATTTGAATTAATGGTAAAATTAACAAAAAATAAATAATTTTTTTACAAAATAATAGTATAAAATATTATTAATTTTTAAAATTGATATTGATAAGATTTAAAAAATAAGGAAATGAGTTTAGTTCATGGTAAAATTAACAAAAAATAAATAATTTGTCAGAAAAAACTCTGAAAAAATGTTTAAAAGTATCGTCGTATCGACAGTAAAATATCGCCGATACCGATGTATCGGAAAATCTGAAATATCGCCGATATATCGGTATCGGTATCGGTATTCGTTACATCCCTAATCTAAATGTCAAATTCAGAATAAATGTCAAATTCAGAATAAAAAATAAATGTCAGATTCAAACAGCTAACATAAAAACAAATTCTTTGTCAATATAAAGCTTGACATTTGTCATGATAAAAATTTATCATGTATAGATGTACAGTAAAAAAGCAATGAAAATACATTAGCCCAGTTCACAAGCTTGTGCAAATGGTCTTGCATCGTAGCATTTGCAAAATGGTATACTATATTTATACTCACCACTAACAATTCTTAAGTGGTGAGTATCAATATGCAATACCATTTGGCAAATGCTACTATGCAAGACCATTTGCACAAGATTGTGAATTGGGCTATTATATAAAGGTTGCATTTCCCACAGAAGGCAAACCGCTTCACACTGGGAAAAAAGGCCGGAAAGATCATATCTTCCAAATGAATAGTCTGATCCACAAAAAATGTATAGATGAACTATAGTGATGGATGTAGGCTACAAGGTGAGTTAAAAGTTTGGTAGCTATTTTTAACACAGTTGGCGCTGTATGTTGTTATATAAGACCAATGTTAACGATAAAACTCTTTAGTCGCCGGAAAGTTTATATCTTCCAAACTAATAGTCTAGTTCACAAACAACGTATGATTGGAAAGGCTGTAGGCTATAAGGTCTGTAAATAAATAAGCTATTTTTAACACAGTGGGCGCTATATGTTGTTAGATAAAACCAATTTCACCAATAAAATTCTTAAGCCTTGGGAAGCCCCATACTTTCCAAACTAATAGTCGGATCAGCAAAAATGTATAGATGAGTTATAGGCAAGGAGGTAGGCTATAAATTTTGTAAAAGTTAGACAGCTACTTTTAACACTGCGGGTGCCATCGTTTTTCATAAAATTAAGCTTATTTTATTTGTAGTATATGTGGCTTTATGTGTAACTAATAAAAATGGTAAGTGTTTTGCCATTTTCGATTTTTTTGTAAAGTTTTAAGAAATAAAAATTTTCAAATTTTGCATAAAAAATATATTTTTTATCATTGTGGTCTGAATAATTCCGAAACTAGGTAGTATATAAAAAAAAATATTTAAACTGCTTAAAGGTAATTTTGTTTCAAGTTTTTTTAGTGGTTTTATAATAAAATTGGACGGACAACCCCACAGAATTTGAAATTTCAACTGCTTTTGTAGTTAGGGGACCATAACACATCAAAACACTATAGTGGTACTTCTTGGTATTTTTCTTGTTGCATAGTGTAATAAATACTCTACAGAACAACAAGGATACAAAAAAAAACAGACATATAGAGTTTCGATAATGAAATCATTCTTTGATATCCCACTAAATAACTTTACTTTTATTTCTTACTTATTCTTCATGTAATTGTGCTGACAAATAAATGTATAGAAATTTGTTACTGGATTTTTACTTTGTGTGTCTTGTATGGCGCTGCAAATACATTTATACTTTGAAAGTCTTAAAGTGTATGTGTGATGAAAACTAATGCCAAAAGGATAATATGCCAAGTGTATAAAGTTGGCTACATATTGCACATATAATACATACAGTCATAAAATTCTAACTCATTATGACTAGTGTAGAATGTTTTTAAACGACGACGAAATAGTCTCATTTTCCAATTGCATTTACAGTACATACTTACATTCCCAAAGAGGCTGGTGCCGCTGAAACTAGGTTAGTTATTCAATATCAAACGAAACGAAACAAACAACCTACCACGCCAGCCATCATCTCTGCCAGTAACAAAACAACGTATGAAATGGCTGATGCCACTTAACTCTGAGAAGGCTGCTTGGTGCATTTTGTCAAAAGTTTTTTTTTCATGTTTTGTTTGTTTTGTATCTGGCTTTTTATGCAAAAGGAAACCGCAAATTCTTGTGCTTTTTTTATGTTTTATGTGCCGCCAATGCGCTTTTGGTTTTGAATTTAAAAACAAAATAAAATGCGTTCTAGTATTATAGTACGAAGATAGTGAGTGACAAATATGAAAAAATAAATATAAAATAAAAATTTTTTAAGTTGAAAATTATTATGTATTTCAGCTTAAGTTCAATATTTGAGTTAATGTTAATTCAGATTACACTGTGCATGAATTGGGAGCTTTTTTTAACAAGCCGGTACCCAGCTTGTAAAGATAATTCGAGTACGCTCAATTCGCGATTTAAATTTAAAAAGGTACCCAGTAAAAAAGTTGCTTCCAATAAAGCAGGTTTCTACTATTATGGAATAAAAGTAGCTCTGACAGACCTGCTGATATCGCTGCTGATTTTTGTATGGCGAGTTCCCGGATTGGTGTACTACATTTTTGCTCACAAAAGCGCTTTTAACATTTTCAGCACTAGAACTGAAAATATATGAAAAAATTTGTTCGATGTGGATTAACGCCATTTTGAATTTTTCTTATGTCTTTTCTTTATTTATTTTTATTAATTTCACATTTTTACTCAATGTTTGTTATTTTAACTTCATCTAGTATCGAACTAAGAACCTTTAGGTTTGAAGTGCAACGTACCAATCGCTCGACCAAAAACACTGTTTCGAAACGGCACCAAGAAACTCAAATAAACATACTCTTCATTCTCGCTTAAAAAACCAGCTTTGGATCAGCACTATAAAATCAGCTTTTTTGCATAGCTCATGTACGAAGCTTTTGTATAAGTAAAAAGCAAATACTTTTCTCGCTTCAAAACCTGCATTGTTGTGACGCTATGAAATCAGCTTCTGAACAAGCGCATATTTTAAAGCGAATTATGAAGCGCTTTATTTCTTTAGTGCTTCAAAAAACGTGAAAATTTTTTACTGGGTAAAGTACTATAAAAAACATATTTTTGTACTTTTGCGAAAATTTTCGAATTAAAATCGGTAAAATAAACACAAAATAACACGTTGCTGCGATTTTTTTTGCAAAAAATCCACTTTTTTCGAAAAATTGTATTTAAAATTTTTTCGGGCCTATGTATCTAAATTCTCTTTAATTTTCATAAAACAAAAAAGTAGGTACTATAATTTTTATTCGGTGAAAAACGTTTTTTGCAAAAACAATTTTTTTCGAAAAAAAAAATTATTTTTTCGCGAAAAAAGTCATAGAATACCCATCAAAAACTTTTGTCATTTTTGTAATCGGTACTACTTTATTAATGGGCTATAAAGTAATGAGTGGTACTTATTTATGTTATTACTATGATTAAATTATATCTACTACCTAGATTTTAATATAATTAGTACATATTTTTCTCATTATCTGAAAGTAATTACAATTTGTTGATATGTATTAATAAAATAAGTAGACCAGCGCTTTTTGAGTCAACATGTGTTTCTATATGAAAACTAATTTTTGTCGCTTGAGCTTATAAGTCAACAATAGCTGAGTGGGTAAAGTTCTTGTTTTCATATCTGAACGAGCACAGGTTCGTATCCCAGCTGGGTCAAAAAAATAAAAATTAAATAAAATTTAAAAAATATAAATAAAACATAATGCGTATATATATTTTTTTAAATTTTAATTTGTTTATTTGACTTCTTATTTTTTAGCTTCAAGTAAGCCATATAATAACTAGCTAATTGCTTTGACAATGTAAATACATTTGTAACGGGTACCCCTTATTTTTCGGACTTCTGAAACAAAAATAAGTAGTTATCGAGTCAAATTGTAAGTAGGTACGACTTAAATCCTCATATACTATTTTGCTTACCAGTAAGCAAAGTTTTTGCTGGGAAGTGTTAATTGTCGTAGTCTGTAGAATAGACTACACTATATAACACTGATATTTAAAACAATAATAATTAAAGGGTGTTCTATTTAATTAATTTTGACTATGTAAATTATTAAATTATTATTATTAATTTAATTTTGACTATGTAAATTAGACAATTTGCTGTATCTTGGAAAGCGTAAGCGGCAAACTCTTGAAATTTTAAAAAACGCTAAAACTTAAAAATTCCGAAATTAAAAAAAATTTCAAATCGAAAAACAGCCAAAATGAAGAAAGCGCTTAAAAGAAAAAATAGCACCAGAATTAAAAAAATCGCTAAGACGCAATAAATAACCAAAACTAAAAAACGAAAAAAAAATTTTAAAAAACTCCCAAAACCGAAAAAAGTCGTAAAAACGAAAAAAGCACTAAACCTAAGAAAATCGCAAAAACTAAAAATATCGTTGAAAAACAAAAAATAAATCGCTAAAAATGGAAAAAAATCATGGGAAAAAACGCAAAAACAAAAAACACCAAAACTAAAAAATCGCCTAAAACCGAAAAATCGCCAAAACGAAAAAAAAGTGTCAAAACAAAAAAAATCGCTTAAACTAAAAAATCACAAAAAAACCGAAAAAAGTCCCCAAAACCGAAAAAAGCGCCAAAACTAAAATGAATCGCTAAAATAAAGATATTGTCAAAAAGCGAAAAAACGTTAAAAAAAAGCCAAAACCATAAAAACGCCAAAACTAAAAAATCGGCACAAAAAAACAAAAAAAAATTAAAAAAAAACTAAAAATCGCCAAAAAAAAACGAACAAATCGGCAAAACATTAAAAAAAAAACTTTAAAAAATAAATAAACTAAAATTAAACAAAAAATCAAATCGAAAAAATTTTCAAAATTAAAAAAGACACAGATGAAAAGGGATATATCGTTAGCTGAAATCCCAAATCACGTAAGTACACGTTTTAAAATTTTACTAAATAAAATACTTCGAGTTACTGAAGTAAATCCGCTTTATTTTCGTTTGTAATTTTGCTGATTTTTATGATAAAGATTTGAAATTTTGTGGGGACATGCATTTCGATGTAATACGCAATAATTAATCAAAAATGCAATTTCAGATTGTTTTTTAGTTACTTGGTTTTGGATTTCAGCTGACGATATGTGTATTCGTACGGAACCCTTCGTGTGCGAGCCAAGGTCGCACTTTACTGAATTTATTTTTTATTGGCTTATCTATAACACTATTTAAAATGAAAACGAAGACAAAAAATATGCTTTTTTAAAGTAACTTGTGGTCGTTGAACACGAATATTAAATTAATTTCCTTTCAAAAACAGTTTTCAGGATATTTGCAAACAAAACCTGTAATTTTGATGTTTTGTGTATCTAAAACATAAAACTTATGAGCATTTCTAAAGATTTTTTCTTTTCTTTTACGCAGTGGTGGGATTGCGTTGACTGGATTGAAATTTAAGATTTAAGCTCACATTATGTCTCCCACTGTGCATATATATAGTACATTTTTATGTAATTCATATCATTTGACATGTCTATGACTACAACATGCATATGCATGCATATTATTCATGAAATTTTAGTTATGGTTTCAGTTTTACTTATCACATTATAAATATCTTTACCCTGTCGGATTTTTAGTAGCTAGCTTAAAAACAAGTTGACTTTTGACTTATTTACAACTGGCCTCTGGACTAACTCACAAATTATACAGATGTGAGTCATTTATTTTTTGTACAACTGGCTTCTTCCCGATAAGTATTGAACTAACTTGTAGCTAACTCAAAACTGATGTAGAGATAAGTGAGTTGTTTTTGTACAACTAACTTATTCTTGATAAGGTTTGAACTAACTTTTAGTTAACTCAAAGCTGATGCAGAGATGAGTCAGTCGATTTTGAACAACATTGTATAACCCTATCTATTTATCACTTAGAGTTAGCTAAAATTTAGTTCAAAGGTTATCGAAAAGATGCCAGTACAAACTTTATGTTTAAATTAACTCTGCGTCGTCTATATTTTATGTGGTGCATTAGCAAACGGGTAAGCATGATGGCTGACAAGCAACTGATCAGGGTTTGGTTACCTATTCTCGTCACTAAAAAAGAACACATATTTTCCCCAATTTAAGTTGACTAAAAAACGCTAGTCAATAATTAGTCAAATCATACCTAATTCAAAGCAACCTCTTCTTTTTTTTTGATGCGCCACAAGGTAACTCATAATGAGCTAACTTGTGGTTAGCTGAAACTTATGCATACATAGAGAGTGAATATTGGATTCATTCTGAGGACATTACGTTGAAAAACGGAATAGCATTTAATACCCTGGTCAGACATGGATTTATAATGGAGACAATTTAATTTTAATTGAGCAATCAAATTTAGTGTTCACACATTATAAATTAAGCTTACTCAGTTAGCATTTGACATGCCAATGATGTAATAAATATGCAGGTGACCGCATATACTGTCATACTTTACGTTATACTGTCATATGTATAGTTATTACACCATGGGCTTGCACAGTATACAATTTTTGCTTCTCACTGAACATACTTCGCAGTAAACATACTTGTCACAAAGGGTTGCATTTAGAACTTTACTCAATTTATGAAACAATTATGTACTAATTGCTCAATTTATTAATTGAAGCCTTGTATGGTGAATTGAGCTCAATTAAGGCCTTAATAACATAGAAATAAGTTTGCTTTTGTGTCAGCTGTCACTCATATCTGATTAAGCATGAATTAGATTTAAGTTAACTGAAATTCCGACAGGGTACTTTCTCGCAATACGCATATATTTACCTACAATTAGACGTACTAACATATACACACATACATACACATTCGTGCAACATAAAAATAGTTTTAGTGTTTAGTACCCAAGTCCTTGAATATTGTAATGTCTAAATTCTTTTATCATATATTTTTCCTTTTTCGTTTGCCTTTTCTTATAGAAAAACTCTTATTTTCTAATATGATATTTTTATTTTATATTATAATTTACGAAAATTTTCATTGTTTGGCCTTAAGAGTTAAAATACTCATATATGTAATTAGTAACCTGCATCATATTATGGTTTACGAAAATCTTTACAATTTACTACTGATACTTACAACAAAATGAAGGGTTCGGTGAAAATTTAAGTCTTTAAGTTATAAGACCACAATCACTTCAGTAATATTAATGCATGTGTAATTTTTATGCATTGTTATTTTAGCTTTTATTACTTTGATACGAATAAAAGTGATAAATCACTTTTGGCTTGAGCTTACAATAGAACATTTTTTTAGTACAAAGTCATATTTGTGGTGCATGAGAAAATACACTTGAAAAAAAATTATGTTTAAAGAACTTCGAAACATCTAAAATGATCTCAATGTACAAGATGGGACATTTCAATTAATTTTCAATGTAGAACTCGATAGCATCATGCTTTGAATTGCAGCTAGAGTTTTTCTTTTCCCGGACTTTTTCATTTCCCGGGAAAGCGGGATTGATTTTTCAATTTCCCGGGAATTCCCGGCAATTCCCGCCCAATACAAACCGATACAATATATCATTTAACTGAATTTATTTGAACAAAAATAAATTAGAAGCTAATGAGATCTATTAAATAAATTTATTAATGCATTAAAAGTAAGTTAAAAAACATAATTTCAGTTCTTTACAGAGTAATTCCAACAAATATGTATGAAGGTGTGCCGTGTCGCATGCTTTTTAATTTTAATAAGAAAATTAAATTTTTTTTATTGTATAACTTCTGACTATAGTAGCTATCTAAAGTAAAAATTTTACCAATTTGAGACTTTTTTATAATTGCTCTAACTTTATAACCAGAAAAGATTTATGCGAAATATGATTTATGCTTTAATTTATAGGCCAATAATGAGCAATTCATATTGCTAAGCAAAATTGAACTGAAATAATGAACTGGTGCAAAAATTTAATTAGTTTTATTGAGAAATGATTTTTCAAAGCATGTAATAATTGAAAAAGACAAATTTTTCACTTTGTATAAGGGTCGAACTTAACACCATCATATTTCCGGGATCAACCACGATCCCATCATCAGAGTTCTTCTTATACTCTAAGCCCTCAAACTCAAGCATATAAATATCCAGCTTTAGACCAATTTGCATAAAGCTCTTTACAAGTGAGGAGATTTTTTCAAAACTTAGATAAGCTTTTTTTTGGTATATTAAAAATTTCACCATATTTGTCTTAGCCAAACACTATTTGTGCTTTTTTTTCTCATACCTAGTTTAAAAGCCTTTTGCTTTCGAAGTCTATGGTTCATACGTGTTTTTTTTTTCTGATATATTGGAAATAATCAAAGATATTTTAATATTTCGTGCTGTAGTGTTAAGAATTGAAATTATGTATTTAGTCGAACTGTATGGGTTTTGATCCAAAGAATTTCAAATTATGTGTATACTTTTTATTTTATTTTTCATATTTTTCTAAGAGCAGCACTAAAAATGTGTGCTTAAAAAGTAAAGTTGACATAACAATATTACAAAAAAATCCCGGGAATTCCCGCACAAATTTCCCGGGACTTTTTTCCCGGAAAATGTGCGGGATACCGGAATTTTTTTCCGGGAAATCCCGAATGAAAAACACAAATTGCAGCGCTTCTAGTTCTATTAAACACGAAGCTTCCACAAATTGTTACTAACGATAACTAGCAAAAAGCGCCACCTAGTTTATTTAAGTTATTGCTGAGCTGAGAATCCGTGCATATAATATCTCTCAGTCGAGAACATTAAAAATGTCAAATGTTTTTTCGTGAAAAATTTCTTCAAGTGCACAAGTACACCATGCATAATTGTCAGTTAGTTTGCATTAATATTCATATCATTTTTTAAACTCATATATAGATATATGAAATATTTATTTAGTTTGGTATAAAGTTAGCTATTTTTATGTCAATCTTTTAGGATTCAGTTGACTTTAGCATATTGATATACATATTTATATTCATAATATAAAATAAATGGCTTTTGTAGATATCCATACCCAGGGTTGTCAGATTTTTTCTGACCTATTTCGCCAAATTGATTTAAAAAATCGCAAAAAGTCGCCAAAATATGTTTAATGTAGTTTTTCTTAAAATATATTTTGTAGTAAATTTGTTTTTATATTTTTTTAATATAAGTTTTTAAAAAATAATCGCATAAAAATTTTGCAAAAATCGCCAAAAGTAGGAATAAAATCGCCAAAAACTATTTCTTGTCGATTTTTCTCAACAAATTTCAAAATCCATTAATGACTGTAATTGATATAAGAAAAAGCACCAAAATCACTTTGTTTTAATATCTTCCAGACAAGTTTTGGTGGGATTTATTTTCGAAAATACTCTTCAACAAAGTAGTTTTCCTGAATTATAAAAATGTTTAAGTTAAATTTTTTCTGAAAAATAGCCATAAAAATCGCAAAACAATTTATTTATCGCCAGAAAAATCGCCATGTCACCAAATCAAAAATGTTGACGCCAAACAAGCTAAAAAATCGCCACGTTTGGCGAGAAATCGCCATATCTGACAACCATGTTCCTACCCTCATACCTACATACATATGTATTTCTTTTTACCCGACTACGCGACGCAAAGAAGGGTATTGTGTTTATCAGCCTATGTATGTATGTATGTATGTATGTGTGTTCCTTTGCGGCACTATATAAACCGAACGCGTAAACCGATTTTGACGATTTTTACGTCAATCGATTCGTCTTAATTCGGGGAGTGTCACTAAAGATATGACAGTAGTCAAAATTCAATATGGCTGCCAACAGACGCCATTTTGTTTATACGAAAACAAATAAGAAGTCGGCGAACTATATCAAAATGGGTATCAATCGACAGGTATTTGAAAATCATTTTTAGGGTTCTCTTACGATTTTTAATTTTGAGTGGCCATTCTGTGATGGTTTCTAGTTGTTTTCTTTTGTTTTTTTGCGCAGTTGGGTTTTTTGATTTTTTTAAATTTATGTCTTGTGTAATTAAGGGACTATAACACGTCAAAAAAATATAGTAGTACTCCTAGGCATTTTCTTGTCGCATAGTGTTATTGATTGCTATCAAAAAACGAAAATAGGACAACATGTTGATCGCGCCTTTTTGTCGTTATGGCTCGATGTGTATAAGTAAGCTTTGAAATAAAACAAAATTTGCCGACTTCATGAATAAGTTTGAAATAGGAAACCTTATCTATTGCAAACCTTAATCTCTATAGAATAATTATATTGGGCAAAAATTTTTTTAATTTTTAAATTTCATGAAATTTTAGTATTTGTTTATTAATATGATTATTTCGAACGTATTAGCTTTGTGAATCCAAATTGATTATTAGTCTAACGTTCGTAACGTTATATTCAGAAAGAATTGGCCATTTGTTGCCGTATCGGCCATAGTTACGAATATTGTGTATCTCTTACAATTCTCCAGACACAGGTCACTTTAATTAACAATGGATTTTTAAATAACTTATGCTATATTTATTATACTTTCAAAATGCCGATGCGCATATATTTTCTTTTTATTCTCTCTACCAGAATCAGTTGTTAGAAACTTGTTTTGCCAGTATACTTAAAAATTTCATTAAAATACTAAATTTCAAATGTTATTTTGACTTACCTTTTCATTTGTTTGTTCTTGGTATGTATTTGTTGAAGTAAATAAAAACTCTTCGGTAATTTTACTTCATTTTTTTGCTTATGGTATTTTTTAAGTAAGATTTCTTGCCCTTTTTAAAGAAAATACGCCATACATAGATGTAAATGCTTCTTAGTAAGCATGAATTTATTACAAACAAGCATACCATCCACTAAAGAGGAAATATTCTTAAAAGAAACACTTAGTGAAATTTTGCTGGAAAAAAGGCCAAAAATATACATATTTTTTTATTTTTCTTAAGACACAAACTAG